>KB663655.1:2824529-2834989 GCA_000349025.1 Anopheles minimus
TGGGACGGGCATGGCCAAATCCACCGAACGTTTCTCTGATTAATTGTTGGCAATTAGTGCACTTTAGGACAATAAACAAACATTTTGCGTAACAGCACAGTTGGTGAACCGATCGCGTAATGAAGCAACGAACAAATCGCATTCGGACAGTTTGTCGGTGTCCTTGCTAGACGTGGGTGTAAATGTTTCCATTCTTTGCTTTCTTTTGCATCATAACCAACCCACAACGTGTACTGTTTGGCACGGGAGTGAACCAATATAAACAATTCGTTTCTTCAAAGTCACAATGATTTATGCCGTAACTTTCGTAAGAGGTAAATTCGATCCAAAGTAAAAGTAAAAGCAGCAAGAAAATAGAAAAAAACGGTTACTGTATTTACCATTTCAAAGAAGATTCTTCATCGTTTTTGTTGCTTTACGGTATAGCATAGTAGGTAGTAAATATTGTTACATTTTTTTTTGCTCTTTCAACGATTAAAGACACCGCTCCAACCATTCTGTAAGTTGAGTCGATGATGAATGCACCGTATGCATGCAGCTGCAACCGCACAAGGTCAGGGTAGATCTTTATTTTTAGTGCACCGTACATCTTGTGCTGTGCGGCTCGATGGCAATGGCCGCTGAGACCGGTGCCTGGATTGCTAGGAGTTTATTGAATTTCCTTCGTTCTGGTGAGATGAAAATTAAATCAATCAATCACCAAACGGGCTGCAGTTGAAGAACGGTGGTGAGGTAAAGACAGCAAGCTGCATCGATCCGATCCGGTGTGCCATCCGGTGTGTCGTGCGTCGATAGACATTAGTAGGAGAAAGCTATCGGTGCAGAAAGATGGCACTGCGATAAACCATGCCATTGGACGTAATCGAAAAAAAATCATTCGAGAGATATGTTAATCAAAACCTGCTTTTAATCAACTTCAATCAATCATTCGTCACGTGACGGGAAACTCCGGATGCAGTTCTGATTGCAATGGACACGACTAATGCTCAAATAAATCAGGTGTGTGTTAAGTTGTCTCGAATGATAATTTTTTTTGTCAACTCACTATTTTGATTATTTTATTCAATTCACTATTACCCATCTGAATTTTAGATCATTTAAATGGAGTCAATTGAAGTAAATCAATTTTTCAGAATTGATGTTCTAGTGAGTTGTGAAGAATAATAAAACACACATATTGAATCAAAAATATAATTTTACACACATTTTACCTTTTATGCTATAACTCTAATTGCTCCACATACCATAACTATTCGCAAATATTGTTTCTCCGCTATTGCGATGGGTTTAAAAATCGGTAAATAAAATAGTAGTTTAAGACAATCTTTTTTAACCTAAATATATTTTTGAATCATATTGTCAATCATTCTTGGCTTCCTAGCAAACAGTTTTTTACGGAATTTAACTTTACAACTTACTAGACAATCAATTTCAGCTAACTTTTCTAGTTCTTTTTTTATTCTGAAAAACTGGGGATCGTACAGTTTTGTTAAGCACTGTATAAGCATAAAGAAACAATATAAGGCATGGAAGCACGTATTGCACTACCGAAAATCATGGATATGGATATAATATTTCTTGGTTCGGATAAACTAATGTTTTTTCAGGAACGTTAACTAATACTTTCTCATTCTATTGTAATGATATCTTTTTATGTTGTAAAAGTCTTATAAAACCCCGCGCCAATACATTCATTGTTTTAAATTACAACTAAACATTAACGATGCACTGGTAAACTGTTAATTCGCAGCAGAAATATGCTAACAAAAGTTTATCAAGTTCATGTGCCAACGTTACACGTCACGTGCTCAACAAGATGGCACTTGCGTATCCATCACCGACAGGCGGAAGTGGCAGGGAGTTTTTCTCCTTCAACTTTTCCGATTCAACTTTTTCCATCACCCAGAATGCCCGGGTGCTCGATCCAATAATTATGTCTCAACGTGCTTTGACAGCTTAGGACACAGGAATGTGTGGTAAACGTACAGCTGTGGCACCCAGAAGTGGAAGGATACGGATGAAAAACTGTCTTATAAACTTACGGATCGGTTAGCACGGACGAGATAAAAGAAAGTTGTCTCGAAAGTGGCGCCACGGAATCAGTGGAGGAAAGTAATAATAAAAAAGTGTGTTAAAAAATAAACAGCTTCGGTATGAGCGAAACAAAAAAAACACTAACAAACCACAAACAAACTCTGATGCATGGGTGGTACAGCGGGTTGCCGATTTGCACCGGTTTGGGTTGGTGGAAAGTGATTTAAAATCTCATTTAAAATTCTCATCAAATGTCAAAACGGCGGAAGCAACTCGTTTTCTCGATGTTTCTCTGCTCACGTTTATACAGGGCGGGCTTTTTTTAGTGACATAGCTTTTTTAGTGTTTATGATTTTGTGTTTTGGTCTTAGAAAAAGAAGTTAGTAGAAGCAAAATTCTAGAAGAAAACACTAAAGAAATTTCGAATACAAATATAATACTATTTCTTTGTGACTTGACCTTGAGGCTTGATGTAAGAAAATGCAGTCAACACACATTCTGTTAGCTATCGAATAAAATTCGCAAAAATTAAGTTTTAAGTTAAGGATCTGCTTCTGGACATTCTGTTTTGCAGATAAAGACCCTGTATTCCCAGTTGTTTTTGGGTGATTGAATTGGGAAATCATTTAGAAGAAATTGAAATCACCTTTTCCACAGAAATGTCCCTTCATTTAAATTTTCCTAGAAAAGCGTGTTGATTTGGAAGTTTGTAAGACATTTTCGGTTGTTGACATTTATCATTGGCCCTTTTTCTATTTGCCAGTGGGAGTCTTTATTGAAACAGCTTTAATTTGAACCGTGTCCACAAGGTAAATTGAATTGAAATTTGTGCTTAAATTAAATTTTCAACCCCTTTGGCAAGCACAGCATTGGAAAATGGTTGCTTTATTTTCATTTCGAAACCCTTATAACACACCTTTGCCTGAGGGGAAAACTTCCGATGCCCTTGGATGCCTCCTAGCAGGCGGACGACAATTACAAACAGACCCTTTGGACCGACGGCACTCACATAGTTGGGTTGGGATCGTCGCCAATTAGCACTGTGCATCCGTTTCTTCCGGATCAAGGGACTGTGTGTTGAATTGAAGTTGAAGTACGGTAACTAGTTTCACGGCACTACGGTGCCCTGCTGCAGCTCTGACCAAAATGTACCATGTGCAATTTTAATAATTAAAAGCAAACAAAACGCTCCGAGTTGCTTGCCGCTCCATGGAGAGTTTTCTGTGGAACTCATCAGCCCGGAGATAGGAACAAATGCATTTGTACTGCTGTCATCGCAAGGCCGGGCCAAAAACAACTAAATTTGATGAAAAGATCAGGAGAAGAGACATTAGAGCTACACATAGCCACATCGTTTATAGCTTTTGTTCAATCATTTTACGAAACTTTGACTCAACTGGAGGAAATGGAGGAAAGAGATTAGTTTAAATTCAATAACGGATAGTTTATAAAATGAAAATAATGAGTTTCAAGTAATCATGTTTAACCTTCACTACATAAATAAGGTTTTAATGTTTGATTTGTCGCCATCATGAGCAAAACGAAAACATTTCCAAACTGCTTGCAAGACGAGCATAACACAATGTTCTGCTCCATTGCATTGCGAAGGAGGGAAATTATTGTTGGAAATTCATTTAACGAGGCGGAAAATAAAACGGTGCAATAGCTGTGAAATGGTGTTTGAAACGGTGTTGAATCCGTTTTTGATCCACATCGATTCACGTGTATTGTGTTTGTGTAGGTGGAGAATCTTCACTGGAGATGTATCATTTTAGTTATGTCGTGGTTCATTGACATTGCTTGTCGATGTTTTTGTGGTCGAAATTCAGTTACCAGGCGCCTCCATGTAGGTTTTTCATTTATTTGGAAATTTTCAGTAAGCTCAAGAAAGCAGCTTCGTAAACAGATAAAACCAATCCATTTTTAATGATAAAACTAATTTAAAACTTTAGGATTTAAACAATTGGTTAACAAAGTAGTATATTTTAGATGCTTTATGCATTTTATATTATATCAGTGGAACGCTAATTTTCCGAGCTTGTCGGGACCCGACCCGGCCATTCTTCAGTGAATAAAAAAATTCTATAATTTCCGATCTTCTTACCATTTACTGAAACTGTCATTTAAGTGACACCTGCTTAAGTGCCACCCGGATAATCAGCGTTCTACGGTTCTAAACCGTGCTCTCACCGGAATAAAATCTCCTGCCACGAAATGAAAGAAATAGTGTTTCCTAAGCAACGTAAATTGTATCTTGAAGTGCATTAGAAATATTAATATCCTTATGTTTTTATGTAGTGTTTTAGTTGAGTATAATCGACATGAA
The DNA here is from genome assembly GCA_000349025.1 of Anopheles minimus. Taxonomy (NCBI): domain Eukaryota; kingdom Metazoa; phylum Arthropoda; class Insecta; order Diptera; family Culicidae; genus Anopheles; species Anopheles minimus. Next base: position 2,828,890 of record KB663655.1, read on the forward strand.
GCATATTACAGGAAGGAGAATGTATCTATTGTAGAATAATCTGCACGTCCGGAGCTGATAAAACGGTAAATGCAATAATGCTTGAGCATGAATAAATAAATAGTAAAATAAAACCAAGATTGCTTTTATTTCAATTATTAGTTTTGAACTCTGAATCGTTTGTACACAAATACGCTGAACGTCAACAGCGTTTTGATCGATTAAGCGTTGGGTCATTCCTTCTATTAAGTTGTCAATTTTAAAACGTTGCACGCTTTCCACTTTGATGAACATTTGAGCATGTTCTGGTCATAAGAAAAACAAACAGCTTTAGATCGTGGCGGAAACCAAATGATGTATTTGATGGACTATTTTTCGACACGCACGAGACAGCAAAAAGAGTGGTCATTTTGAAAGCCCTACAATGGATTTGGTTTGGTGGTTTTGAAAAATGTTGTACTAAGGACATGAAACAAGCGATTGCAGAAACACGATCAACCAAAGTTGTATTTTTGTTCAAATTTTTGACAGCCAATAAATAGTTCTCATCCCATAGCTTTTGGTGGTGGATGAATTGGCCCGAACGCGAAGTCTGGTATTCCATTAAGATTCCTAAAGGAAGACAGTGATGCAGAGCGGGTAACAAAGAAAATAAAACTAAAATATATACCGTTCCGACCAACCAGCAAGCATATGAAACGGTTGGCCTTCGCTCGAGACGGTTGCTAGACGGCTGTCTCCATTCTGCGGTCAAAGTATGTGGGCAGAACAGCGTGAGAAATCGCATCCATTAGTTACGGGAAAGAGTTTGGTTAGATCCTGGCAATGTTTCTCATAAAGTGTGATTAATAATCTTATATGAATAAAGCAAGAGAGATTTAACATCTTTTGTAGTTTGATATGTAGACTAAACGTACTGTTAAGGACTAATGAGCTGAATGTTTTGACAAAACGGTCTGCAGAAATCTTAGCGACATTTGGTAGCGCATGTTACAATCATCATCGTTTTGATTTTAATAAACAGTATAACTCTTTCACATTCTTCTGATTATTATCGCTAAATTAATGGACAACGTTGGAGTTCAATGGAAAGATAGTCCTGCAAGGGAAATAAACCACAAACCGGCTGTTATATTTCTCATGCATTTTCCTGCTACAATTGTACCTGTTGTGTTCCGGTTGCATCATTGTTACGAAATAAAACAGAATTTCTGCAAAAAGCAACATTGCTCACTGTCACACTGGAATGCTAGAGGAACACATTTACCGATGGAAACAAGTTCCTGTAAAAGAGCGCAAATGAAAAAAAAACCACTCAAACCATTTGCCCACTGCTCGGTCGCAAATTATAAATATATATCGCTTTGAGAGAGAAACCACCATAGCATTCTAGGCCATTTTGCTCAGTGGCAACTTTATTTGCGTTTTCTGTATTTCTGCTTTGCACTGTCTAAAAAAATTCCGTCCATCTCTCCCTCCCTGTCTAGCTGAAATCATTTGGGAAGGCCGGAATGGGAGCGTTCGCCAGCGGGTGAAGATTCTTCTGGGATCCTCATTGAGATATGCAACAGCGGCGAAACGTGATTTGTGTTTTTCCCTGTGTTTTCTACCTTTCTCCTTCCGGTCATAGTCGTGATCACGGCTGGTTTATTCTATATTTCAGCGTTAGGGAAATTAATCACCCTCGCAACGCGGGATGCGCGACGGAAATGGTTTTCCATGCCAACTCCCACACATAGACATATGCCGCGCGCGGAAAGCAAAGATTGTCCTCGGAAAGTGTGTTGATCACAGTATGGAAATTTTTCAAAACAACTGTTCATAGCTCCGCCAAACGGAAACAAAAAATCGGCACGAATGAACCTGTTGTTCCACAAGCGGTTCGGTAGGAAGTTTACTTTGGCGGGTCGTTATTTGGGTGGGCTTCGTTTGAAATATATTTAGCGGCACGGGATACTGGAGACCTTGCCGTGTCCTTCGAACCGATGTTTGTTTCCATGAATACGGTTCGCGGCCACGTTTCGAAACCGGCACGATCAGCATTTCCTGCCCGTGTTATTCGCAGAACATAATTTATAATCTCCAACTGTGCGGCGTTGTAGCTTGTTCTCATTAAGCAAGCGGTGTGACATTTTATCGTCGTGGTCACCCACTATGGTCGCAGCGTAGGATGAGATGATTTTGGGAAAGGGAATAAAATATATTCCGAGTCGGAGTATCGATACAGTAGATTAAAGAAACAGAAGGAAAACACCTCGGCTTACCGCAGTTATGAATCATACAGTCGTCGACCATCTGCGTCGTTGAATACTGGCACGGAGATTGTGTGCGGTTTGGCGAAAATGGAAAACAATGAACCAAGCCTCCTTATGGCGCAGTAAAAAATGATCCCAAATTTGGGTCGCTAGTAATGGAGTCAGTTGTCAGTGGTTAATTAAAAACAATCAGGAACCACACCGTTCCATTCGTTTTTGAGCTAATACCACATAGCCTCATGCCACACGCAAAACATATCACTCACTAGACAAATTGCACAGAATTCCCTTCCGATGTCGACGCTGATTGCAAACACCGGCGAACTGATAGAACGCACGCTACCCGCATGACAGTTCATTATGGCTTTGGCAAGCAATTGAGTTGATCGGCACGTACGCAAACTCCTGGAGGTGGCAGCGGAACGTTCATTTGTTTCGATTCAACGTACGATTGTGCAATAAACTATGGGTTATAATTGCATTTTCGGGAAGTTCGATGAACGCATTTACCATTGGTGTATAGGATAATTCAAACAAACCGTGCGCTTATCGCACAATTTACTATTGACGTGTTGGAAATTAGTTATCGAAATTTTATTTAAATATATTTCATTTTTTTCCAATCATATAAAGACATGTAGTGTATTATTTGCCAAACTTCTATACTGTCGGTTGATCGCGTGCTTCACACTTGTACTATACACAAATATGATAGTACTACTATAGAACTTACTCAACCTGTTTTCATTATGTTGCTTTAGCTCGTATTCAACAGCTTTTACGAACGTTTAATAATCCCTACCAAGCGTTCACGACAGATCTATCGACTTACTAAGTAGTTAATGAACCAATCAACCACAATACCAATGCCATCAAACTATCTAACCATGTTTAGCAAAAAAAAAGTTGTTCCAAATCCATATTCCAGACAAAAATAATATCTTTTAATAATAATTTATAAAAGAATTAGCTTCCATCTTATTATTTCATGTTTATATTAGGCACCAAAATTTGGAATGCTTTAGGCCATGATCAATTACTGACATAGTTTACTATAGTGACATAGATCATTTCCTACTACTTATCACAATTATTATCACTCAAGGGTACAATTTATGCAATTTCTTCTACCGAGAGTGGCCATTAAACGCTTCGCCTTGTAGCAAAATCCCGCGAGAAATGTAATTTATTTCGATTATAATTTATCATCTTTATTGATCCTGTCACCGGCATGCCCACCCGACACGCTAATTTGTCGGCGCGCGTTACCCATACCCTGCAGCCTACAAAAACGGCTCATACAACCAGGAGGAAACCTGATTGCTTGTCGTCCAAGACGGTACATGCGATGGAATCATTCTCACAGTAGGGCCATAAGGATTGCGTTTTTCTACCAAGCTCAGTACCCTCAAGAAGAGGACGCTTCGAGTTTGTGAACAACATTTGTTGCAGCATATTTTCGTGCTGGAACCCGGACAGTAGTACACTCGGGATATTGGGAAGGCGGAGCTTTTAACGACGGTGTAACGATAACGAGGCGCAAGAGCAAAAACAAAAATCAAAACAAAACGAGCAATGGCTCAGCAAACGGGATTACCGGAATGGATGATTGCCGCCCGACCGACTCGGTCTGGTGCGCTGAACAGACTTACTTTTCCTTCACCATCTGCACTAAACACTCGAGTCCGCATGAAGACGTGCTGCCCACACACGTTTGCATTGCTAAATGAGCAATTGGAACACTGAACGCCGTTCGGACCGTTCCGGTATGAATAGATCAGCCCATGGTTTCGGTGAGTGGCAAGCTACAAAGCTACCATTTCAGGCACTCCATCCGTTTCCCGAATCCCGAGTCCCGTGGATGGCTTAGTACTGAAGGAAAGTATCGTGCCGTCAAAAATCGATCGGTCAAAGGTCACGTGAGATTGGTTGGATGGCAACTGGATGTGGGTAAGGGAGAAAGAGCGAGCTTTGGAGTTGGTTGTTGTTTGGATGAGGAAATGTGCCAGAAAAATGACGATGCTATTGTTGTTGTCATGACTCTGGTAAAAGCTTCCTGCGCATAAAGGTCATCTAGACGCTGGGTGAATGATTCAAGAGTAATGGAGTACCAGTTTTATAGCATTTCTGAAAGGAAAAATTTGCGCGTGGTTACTTCTGCCATTCGCACACAGTAAAGTAACACTCTTCTTTGGCCTTTCTCATTCATCGTAGCAAAAAAGCTAGCAGTGTATTATAAAAAGGGGAATGAAAATTAGCTAATCTTTCTATTATTTCTCCTTCCTATTGCGAAATGGCTGATAGGTTTCGATGACGTTTGTGACTTAATTTTGGTAGCAATTTGGTAGCTTTTGGCTCAATCCTGTGGTGTAAAAGAGCGGCCCTGCTACGATATTTACCGACGGACAGATATTCACCAAATCTCAGTAATAGTATTAGTTACATATAACATAATATCACTATCAAATAACTTAAGTGGTATATGTATTAATCCTACTATTTTATTTTATACGGACATAAAGTCTCAATTTCAAGAACAGTGAACAGTTCAAGAGAATAATTATAGGCTAAAACATATATACCCCAATCAAAAGTGAATCGCGAATCATTCATCAATATCCATTGAATAAGGATAACATGATTTCAAATAATTTATATTTTAATTCTTATACAGCGTCCATGCCTTATCGATGTTATCAGTAATCTTGAGAAATTTCAGCACAGCATGTGACCCAGGATGAATATGAAATTGTTTTACACTAAGAACACGTATCTAAACTAAGCACAAAGTACTAAAAGCTACTCTAATATACAAAATTGAAAAGCGCACTTGAATGGAGCAAACATTAAAGCAAGAAAAAAATCAAACCCATCATTTGATTGTCTATGAATAAAGCAAAATATTGCTGCTTGGTTGCATAATACGCTAACCGAGAAGACAGAAAACATTTGCCAATAGCTTTTACTGCCGACACAATTATTCCTTCCGACACCTAGTGTCCCGCACCATCATTGTGTGTCATGCAAAACCTGGTCCGTACGGGAACGTGACAAAATGGAAAAGCGTCGTATTGTCTGGCGTCAATTGGTTTGATGTTTGCCACGAGGCTCAGTGCTGTGTGCTGCTACTTCTTCGCACTTCGCCAGAGATCAATGCCGATATACATTGCATCGTACCGGTTCTCGGTACGCAATTCGGAGAACTCGGCATGCACTATAAAGGTGCTCTTCAACACCGTCAGGGAAATGGGTTCCAATTGAATTGAATGCCATTTGTTTGTTGCACGAGGCTGTTCGAAAGAAAGAAAGTGCATTGTACAGACACAGTTATTGGAATGCTCCGGGAGATTGGAATATTTATTTTTTTTTAAATTTGCAATGCTAACATTTTTTGCAATTTAGTTTAACACGAATGGAATAAAATCACTATAAGTATAAGAAACTTTTATATGAAATACGACACATGTGAAAATATACATCCCTCTATCGATGCTATTATAATTTGCAGCACCAAATGTAAACAATGACAGAGTGATAAAGTAATTTCGCTAGTACAATTAATCAAATCATTCTCGTGTAAACATACACCCTACCGCCCACGTAATTCGTTGCACTTTCCTCGTCCGTTCTTACACACCTGTAAGTGCTGGAATGCCATAGATGAAGCGTTTCCAATCGCTTATACTGGGGAAAATTTATTACCACTGCAACCACACAACGCTAGACGCATTCCCATAAATTGTAAATGCTAACCTATAGAAGATAAAGGATTACATGGCATGGGTAAAAAAATAAGATGGCGCGTCATGGGAGTCAATAAAGCAAGATTGCAGGTTTTGCAGGCGTACACTGGGATTCAAAAGTTT
>KB663655.1:2835119-2889307 GCA_000349025.1 Anopheles minimus
CCACACAACGCTAGACGCATTCCCATAAATTGTAAATGCTAACCTATAGAAGATAAAGGATTACATGGCACGGGTAAAAAAATAAGATGGCGCGTCATGGGTGTCAATAAAGCAAGATTGCAGGTTTTGCAGGCGTACACTGGGATTCAAAAGTTTATCTTCTATATGTGAGGGTATTATAAAACAACTGATAACACAATGATTATATTTTATTTTAACAGGTTTATCTGTGCATGAAATCCATATTACACCATAGAAATAAGACATTTACCCAAAAAAAAACTTTTTTAGGTAGGTGTCCAGATAATGACGAGCTCTATGAGCTGTACGGTGATCTCACAATCGTGCAGCGAATTAGGCTCGCCAGGCTCCGGTGGGCTCGGAACGACCGACCGAGAATGGCATCGGACGACCCAGCCCGTAAAGTCCTTTTAGGCCGTCCACATGAACAGAGGAGGCGTGGTAGACCCAAACTGAGATGGAGTGATGGCGTTGACGCAACCGCCAGAACGGCCGGGATATTTGATTGGCAGACGACGGCGCTATACCGAGAGCGGTATCGAGGATTGTTGCAGCAGGCCAAGACCGCGAAGCGGTTGTAGCGCCTGATAAGTAAGTAAGTCCAGAAAGGATTGCCATTTGGCCGTCATCACCAAGGTTTTTAAATGAAAATCAGACGAAAAAGAGCATATATAGACGAAGACGGGATATCAATTAATAAGTTCTCTAATGCGTATAATTGCTTGATAAATTTTCAAGCATACCAATAGGCAATGTTTTTTTAATTCGTTTCGTTGACAATTCAAACAACTTTGTACTCTGATCTTGCATCAAATGTCGAATAAATCTTTCGCCTTATGTATCACGTGTTATTGTTGTCCATCATCGTAAACCTCTTCAAGTAGGAATCTGGCGTAACGGCTGGTCAGACCATTGTGTTAAATCCTGATGGCTATTTCCATTTTGCTTTTGTAAAAAAGGGTCAGTTTGCTGGAAAAAACTGGAACAAATTATAAGGTCCAGATTTAGCAACAAAAGAACTTGATTCACATATCGTCCTTATTAAAATTATCAAATCTCTCTTACTAAGGCGTAAGAATATTTCCTTTATCCTAATCCTTCGTCCTATATTGTTATTCCATCAATAGAAAAAAAACAATCCATTTGAAATCTCGCTTTGTAAGCCAACATGTTTGCCAACAACCTACGCATTACGGTTTTCATTAACGAGTCATTTACTAAAGAAGATCAGTGTCTTTTTCAATCCCTATCTACAAATATGCTATTGATGCACTAATTCAAGTTCATGCATTTATTATAGAAATATTTCCCACTCCAGATCATTCCTATGGAAAGTCAACTTTCTCGAACCGTGGTTTTTAAACTTGTTGCGATAAACTAAAAAACTTGCATACTGATGCTGCAAAGAGTGAACGGATTGAAAAGTTTTGTACGTCGCATTATATGCAAAATTGCACACTAAGTCAGTGGTCCGCAAACTTTTCGCTGCAAAGAGCTATTGTAAGACACACACAGAAAATGGAGCTTGAAAGAAACAAGTTCTTAAATTTCATTTATGCTTAGACATTTTGAGGGATATCGTATTTATAATTAGTCATTGATTTGTGTACATACATCATTTCTAAACTCTAGTTTTTATACAAAAAGCATGTTAACTGAAATTGACAACGGACGTTTTAGGCGTGAAGCGGAAAGAATGATCGATGGCCAGATCAATATCTAGGCTATGATCGGAGTGCGTAGGCTATCCTAGAACACTATGTCCTTCGGACACCACTTGGTTTTCTGATATCTTTCACTTTCCCGACAAGAACAATCATATTAATGATCACACCGGATTGCGACACAATCCTCCAATTAGATGTATGGAATAATGGAAATTTATAACTAAAGAGTTTGAAATATTTTAATAAAATGAACAATAATTTGTGGTTAAATTTCAGCGTAAATTTACATGGACTAGTTCCTTGAAAGATCTAAATTCAAATTGTAAGACAGTAGCATGCGATTCGCGTGCCGTTATTTGCTCACCACTGCACTAAACGGATGAAATCATTCCTTCGAGAAATGGGAAGGGAAACGCATCCGTGTCACGGAATCCCATGAAAAGATGGGAAAGTTTTCTGTTTGTTCAGTGAAGAAATTATTATTATGTTCATTTCGTATACAACCTTCCCGGACAGTTTCGTTCGACTCGTCGAGACCGAGACGAGAGTTTTTAGCTGGTAAATGGATCAGAAAAGCAGCTGCGCAAACGCCCGGTCTGGACAGCAGTTATATAAAATCATTCTCATCCGTTTGCAGCGGATAGAGAAGCGAGCGGAGAACAGTGCCTTCGCATGCAATGTACCGGAAATGACGCTGGCAAGCAGCAGTTGGAAAACCGATTGAGGCGTAGAATGTGTTGTGAAGTTAGCCCTTGGCCTCGAGAAAATGCTCTGTGTTTTGCTGCCAATGGAAAGTTTGAGGTGAAATTTCTTGAGCGAATACTTCTCCATTCGAATTCCATCTTCGCTGTGTCGTCGCACCGATATTCACTCACTTTCGTGTGCATGAGTTTGTGTACACATTATTGATGGTTTTGTGAATGTTGGTGGCCCTTCGGAAGCGTACGCCAATTTTCCGACCGACATCATCTAAACCGAACCCACCACGGTTCGGTTGATTTTAATTTTGTTTAATTCCGCCTTTTCGGGTCGCATCCATCCGGAGACTATCAAACCCAGAACAGCCCCCGGGGAAGGCGCGAGAACACGGATAGATAGTAGCAAAGTTTCGTTCCGGTTTTTTTGCTTATTAAATCCACGGAAAATATGACAGTGACAAAGGATAAAAGCGACTTGATTTTCAATGTAATTTGCGACCGTGGTTCTCCCGCGGTGGGTGGGTGTAGATATGACAAGCTCATGTAATCAAGCAAGCAACACCCAGCAAGGGCGGGAGATATGGAAAATCAAATTAATATTCCTTCCCACGCTACGCAACGATTTCATTGTAACAGACGCCGTCGATTGGGCTCATGCTGCACACTGCGGCTGAAGAAGCTAGAAGGACAAGAAAGCGCTAAACAAAAAGGCTTCCCGCGCTCAAATTGAACTGAAACACGCAATCTGACACGTTCCGTTTGCGGCATGGCCAAACATCGTTAAGGCGAAAGGGGCCCCGAAAGATTAAGGTGTCCCAGTGTACGGTTTACCCCGGGGCTGCAGTGAAGATGATACGCGATACGGGACAGAAACCCTTCATGGTACCACATTAAAAGGTAATTTATGTGGCAGATTGCGTTTTGCCTTGGGGCTAGTGGCAATGGTCATGAAAAGGATATTAACTGTCGGTCTCACTGATGGATGCCTTCTTATTCTTGGGACTAAATCTACACCGTGGGAATGTGCTGTTCCCAACAAAGAATCATAATCGTCAAAGCTTTAGAATTTTAGTTTGAAATGTCTATAGAATAGCTGTTAAAAGTGTCATGTTCCGGAGGAAAATTCTTCCTAGATAAATAAAATGTATTTATAAAATTAGTCCTATACTTTTTCTCTTGCTTAATATCAATTCTCAAATATCAGAACACATTTATCGATGAATTTCTAGTTGCTTCCAATGCTGTCGAATAGCTACTGCAGTTAGTACGCTACCGATGACCAGGCGCCTCCATCGCCGTTACACAACACGGTTGCTAGGAAACGGTTTACGTTACGTAATCCTGCTCAAGTTTCGTTCGCATGCATCTTTACGGTCGGGTTTAGCTCGTGCAATGGACGATAGCAATAAACCTTCATCCGATGCTAACCAACGTCTCACGCTATTTTCCATTCTAAAACAAGCGTATGTAAACCCCTTGCTAAAAACTCCATAATCTGGTGCCGCGTTTAAAGGGAAAAACGAGAAAAATCGCGTAACACAACCTACTCACAGCGTTTCAACACTTTTCGACCAACAAAATCCGACTTTCCGTTCGAGCGGGTGTGAACGGGGACCATTTGCACACCTGTCCGGTGATGTGTACAGTTGTTGCCCGCCAGTTTTTTTTGTTGCCACTGACATGAAATGATCTCATCCATCAACACGTACTCGCTTGGAAGCACTAAGCACCCATGTAAAGGGAACCTTTTCGCACCGAACGTCCACCGTCCGATGTTGGTACACGTGTTGGGAGGAAACAGATTTCGTGTTCTTTTTTCCCCGATACTACAATTATTCCTCTAAATCAACACGGTACATTCTCGCACAAAACGCATAAAAAAACAAGCACACTCACCTCGGATCTCCGAAAGGTTGATGAAATTTTGACTCATTGTGATCTCTGCTCGCTACAAAATACACACATAAATGGACAGACTCACACACGAACACACAGATACGCGCGCACAGCGGTGCTCCAGAGCAACAGGAAGTATTCTTTTGTGTTTCGGGTCACGCAACAGCCAGCAGTCCGTTCACGTGAGCCCGTCCGGATGTACCCGAGTCCTTGTCGCTTGTTTCCGATGTGGCAAAACAAAACAAAAAAACAGACGGATGGCGAAAGTTTCCACAGCGATACACAGAGAGCAGAAAGCGAATTTTACGTTCCCTAAGCCTTCTCGAGATCGGCGTGTAAAGGGTGATGTTGAAGTAGACCTCGGAAGCACTCGACACTTTGATACCACCGAGGGGATGGGGGGTTCCGAAGAATTGGAGGTTTATCGGAGGGAAGGATAACACCACTTGCTACGCGCACCACTAACCACTATCACTACGGAAAGCCACGGGAGTTTCGAAGGGGATGCCGCGGGGGAACCATGGACAGCATCCTCTCGAACGCGAGGATTCGAGGACTACACGAACGAAAAGGAATCCTACACAATCTCCACAGCTTCACATTCGTCCCAGTGTGATGGGGTTAGGATGTTCTGGGTTCGGTTTAAGTGTTTTATTATGCTTTTGCTCACTCATTTACATTACCTTCCAAAATGTAAGCATGTTGGCGAGAGAGAGGACGATTGAGAAGGGGAAGAAAGAGAACGAGTGGAGCATTTCTGGGGAAGAAACACTGAAAGGTGTAAATAATGTGTAAGCAAATTTCGTCACAGTTGGTTGGCTAAAGTTTTAGCGAAATTGATTTTTTGAAGTGCTTTGTTGGGGTAGGCTTCTGGATGAATATTTACTGTTAGACCATGCAAATTGTGGTCGTTTAAATTATGCTTGATATGGACGGTGGAATCAATCAATGCAAATTGAAACAAAAACTACATAGTTAAACTTCTCCATCGTAATAAAGTGCAACATTATTCCTGGTCCTCATCCTACGAAAAAAGCACCGCGGAGAGCACACAACTGAAAGACAGCTGAAATCAGTTATTGCTGGGTAAGCTGTCTATAAACAAAAACAAACGGACTTGTGTTGAATGGTACACAAACGCACACTGACACATTGCAGGATAGAAGGCACAGGAATAAGGTTTTCATTTCACATCCACTTGGCGCTTTTCATCCCTCCCGGCACACTATAAACACTCACACTCGTAGCGCATTCGCACACAGCGCGGACAGGCTGCCGTGTGCCGTGTGGAAAGCTTCCTTACCACCACCAGAGCACGAAATACATGCCCACGCACGTACCACCGTGTTTTCGAGCGTTTGTTTTTGTTTTGGCTTGAACGCCTTCTGAAACGCCTGGTAGCAGGCGAGGTATAGCGCAACGTGCCGCCGTGTAATGATATCCTGGAACGGTTCACCACGCCACGTCGTCAAGGCGGAGCGTTTGGAAATGTGAGCGAGTGAAAGCTTTTTTCATCGACCACGTGGCCTCACTGTTGCTGCTCGGCTATGGTTTTTGCGACGCTAGTGGTGTTTGCGTTTACGTGAAACCGGACATCGTGAGGAAACGCAAGCAGCAACACTTGATCGCTTGTTTCTCGGAATGGCCTACTTATTGTGGAGATTAGTTTCGATGTGAAATGTTTTAACAAACACTAAACACAATTTACATCACCGGTAACGTTTTCCACAATGCTCAAACTCTTTGGCGAGTTTTTTTGCTGTTAGCTTCTCACAGTTTTGCCATTCCACACGATGCAAACCCGTGACGGAATGCACACAGCTGGTACGGAGTGTACTGGTTGCCAACAAACCTTCCAGTTTGTCGATTATCCAACGATGCCGACGACCGTGTGTAGTGTACTTTTCATACTTGACAGACACAGGGAATCGGTACGCTGAGTGTGCGTGGATTTATTGGGAAAGGGAGACAGGAAAGTTGGCTGGTTACGGGCTTACATATGCACACACTACTACTCCGTGAACCGGTATTGGTGGGTATATCGGGGTGACCTACATTTGTCAAGATCTAGTGAAAAACTGATTCGTCGTTCGCATTAACGTGCTCGCACTACCGTCTGAGTCGCTTTTCCGTGTGCAACTCTCTCACGGAAAACGACCATCGAAAGAAGCTCTCAAACGCGCTCTATTCGCTCTTTAGACATTGCTCGTATTGCTATTATCCCCATTTCAGTTGCACGAGCTTCGTGTGTTGAAGTGCCATTTTCATCTGCATTCTCGTGGTGTTTTGGTACATACACGTAACGTGAGAGCGCAGGATAGAGAGAGAGAGAGAGAGAGATGGTTCGAAAAAACAATACGCCTGCTTTGAGAAAGAGAAATTTGGACGAGAGCGGTCCTCCAGTAGTAAAATATGATATACGTTACTCGTGATCGTAGCAAACGAAGTTAAGAGTGCTCGAGTGACGAAGAACCCGACAGCAAGAAACCGATTTCAAAATAAGTTTCAAGCAAGACAAGAACAACCAAGCAGTGACACCAAGCGAAAAAAAAAGCTTGCAAAGCTAGTGCGAGAGAGAAACACAGACATTCTAGCTGCTATTAGAATAATAAAAAATAAACGCAAAACAAAAACGCAAAAAAAAACAATATCCACCTCGCGGTAGAAACATGAATAATGCGTTCGGCGTTGTTTGGACTGTACAATGCGCAATACGCTTCATGATGTTTCTTCTATCCGCACCTCTTATTGCCTTTCGCTAGGCTAAGGAGTGAGATATTGCGTGAATTTCCTGTGGAAGAGTTTACATTAATAAACCAGATATATTAGTATCCATTGTACTACTACTACCAAACGGAATAATTCTTCTGAGAGTGTATTTGAAATGTAATGCACAAATAATTTTTTGTTGGTTTTTACGTACTAACTCAATGTTTACGTAGTTAGTAGTTTACGTAACTAACTCAATCATGATGAGAAGCAGTCTAATCAACCCAAACGTACGCCTTAACGGACAATTGCGCTCATATATATCTTTGAACGAGTTTAGTCGTAAACGATTTCCAAATAAAATTGAAACGATCCACTCGAGGCCCGTATTGCACCAATCAACTTTTCGTGTTCGTCCTCGAACATGCGATTGAAAAAAGCGAGCCAAAAAAAAAAAATGGGGCCATTCACCGAGCCGTCACGCAAGTTCAGCTCAGTTTTATTTTTTATCTCTCTCACCTTTAAACATCATTTCATTTAAAGGCTAATCGTGTTGTTCAACACTGGAGCATGGGAGTTACCCGGATTCTCGTACACGAACCACCCTGCGGGCGGTTGGACCCTTATCCTAAACCGTTTGCTTCCCACCTTTATGCATAAATAAAACGACTATTATGTTACGATTCCTTTCTTCCGCTCTAAACAACAACCGAAAAAAATGGCAAACACACACACACGCTCGGGCAAAACAAAAACAAGGCCAGACAAATCCCCACAAGGAGCAAAGCAAAGTGGGAAATGGCAAGAAGGAATGGAGGAACAAGAACACAGCATGAAACATCGAGCAGAACAAAGGAACCGGTATAAAGCGTCCATGGGAAATACAGTTTTGTACGGTGAGGAATAGCACAACTTCACCGCAGTGTGAGAGAGAAATGGGCACAGATATTAACGGGAACAGGGGAGCGAAAATTGGATTGCGATTGGTAAGCAGAAGGTGTGAGTCAACCGAAACGAGGCGAAAATTTCGGAATGGTGAGTGGTTCCAAGTAGGTGGCAGTGTGGAACTGAAACGATTCGAACCGGTCCCGAAGGAGAGAGCTTGCAACACTTAAAGGGGAGCTTTTTACCCACGGGAAACAATCCACCCACTGACGGCCATTGGGAAAAGAAAGGGGAGCTGGGGGGGGGGGAAGGAGTTGTGGCGGCGTTCGCCAACAATGGTTGACAACGGTTGGGCAAAGCGGTTGTTGCGTTTGGGGCTTTTCACGCTCACTCACGCCTGTCGGTGTTACGCTTGCCTGTCGGTCGCATTATTTTTCTACGGTTTTCAAGAAAGGTCGCCATCGAAAGGATACAATGATACGCACCGGAATGGCGTGCACAGAGTGGTCTAGCGTAGCGTCCTGGCAAAATAGCAACCGTCCGCCCTCTATTATTTCCCATTGTCTGGTGTAGCAGACGCGAAAAAAAGATTTCACACCCGGCATGATCGAGGGTTCGTTGCTAATCCGCTTAAACGGGTAGCGACACAAACCAGACTCCCAGACCAGGGAGGATAATGTAGTACGAGGAAGAAGGTGGAAAAGTTTCGAATCATCCCTACTCGTACGCTTTCGGGTATTTTGGCTCAAGCGTTACAAACACACACATTCACAGAGAAAAAAGGGTTCCTTCAATCAATTAAGAGAAATGGCAAACAATGTATCATTTACAGAAATTATCCGTTAATCGTTACCTCTAGCCGTTATCACAATGCCAGTCACTTTCCATTTGACAGGAATCGTTACTTACCTAGAGGAAAGGGAAGAATGGTAGAAAAGAAAATGGAATCAGTATTGTGGCTGTTTGAAAAGGGTCAAGTGATGAAACATTCAGCGGTGGTGTGTGGCCGTTAAATGATCCTTTGTAAGTGCATTGCTGTGTTTTAATTTTAAACTCCTGAGTCAATAAGTCGACGATGGCTTATGGGATGCACGGGTAGTTTTTTGTTCTAGTATTTAAGCATTGTTCGGTAAATGAAACACCATCGTAAAAAGTGGTTGTTATTTTATTATATTGATTGCCTAATGTCCACATGCGGTATGCAACCAAAAGCACAAGTTACGTAACGTGTTTCACGTGCATCCTTACGAAGCACTGGGCGTCTCCATCACACGGTGTGTTATAATTTCGAGAAAATAATTCGAGAAAATCAAATTTCACGCACCATTTTGTAATAAAATATGAAACAAATAAAGGGGAACTTGATGGAAGGTGATGTGTTTCCATTTTTCAAATATAAACTTTGTGTTGCTTGTCCAAAAATCACCCACGGTTCGGTTTTCCATTCGTTCTGTGCGCTCATCGGTGTACTTTCGGTCGTCTGTTTTCGTTCCACTTGCATAACCTTTACCAATACAGCTTCATTGTACATCACGGTTACAAAGAGCCATCATAGAGGGAATGCGCACACATACAAATGGGCCGGATGCTGGCCCCGTGCCAAACCAGAAGACATCGGTGAAAGATCAGCTCTAAAAAACACGGTCCCATCACCGGCTTGTCGTTCCTCTCTGATAGAATTCCACTTTCAAATGGATAACAGTGCTTCGTGTAGAATGCAATCCAATTCACCACAGATCTCTGCCACGAAACGGTTGTGGCAAAAATTATTGTCAACAGCTGTGCGTTCGACTTAATGCTGTTTGTTCTGACAATCGGTCATTGGAGAAAGGGAAAAAAGACACAAAGCGTTTCGGCGAAGTGGAACGGCTCGAATGGTGCTAGCTAGTCTTGTTGCTTTTAGGGACTGTCGGCTGAAACGAAGCGCATAAAGCTGACGCGCGATTGGAACAGCAGATGATGTTTTCATCTCCCAACATTCACCAGGTTGAAGAACCATTTGTTGCGCACCGACACTCCGCGTACGAGGTGTGTCCAAACGGATTCGAAATGGAATTTTGATTACCAGGGAGCAATAAAACCGTGCGTGAAAACCTTGGCGAAACTGGTGTAGAATGTGTCACATTGAATTTTGTGTTGGCCGTTTTCAAAATTGAACACAGTGTTGCGTTTGCTAGCCACCAGAACCGTGCTGCAAACGATTCGGTCTAGGACACTCGGTGGTATCCGTTCCAGAGTCACAGCGATCGTTACGTTATGTTTGTCTCACAAAATTACATCACGCACGTAGCTGGAAAGATGCGATCGTTTCATCTAACAATATCGTTTACATTTTCGAAAAGTAAACAAATGCAAGCTGAAAATCAATTATAAATCATAAGCCAGTTTTGTTCCACTTCACAAATGCCCCTTTTTGCTAGCCGGTTTCGACCAAAGCGATAAAATAAATTCATCTAGCGTACCACAATGTAACAATAAACAACGGGCAATCGTTTACTGCTCGCACGATTCGTGTCCAACTCACGCACCGTTGACCGATGATTGATCGAGCAATCGTGTGAACCGCTTGGTCTGCACGAACACTCTCTACGCAGTTTCTGTATGACCGGCGGTAAAATCTCGCTTTTTTCTGGTCGAGGCACGTTTTCGTGTGTATTATGAGCGTTACGCACGAGGGCTAGGATTGATGGTAATTGCGTGGCGGACCATGGTGTTAGTTTTTGCAGTGCTAAGTATTTTAAAAAAGGACGTTTGTAGTACTATACATTTCCTTCGTAGTAATAGCGGCAGAACAAGAAGATTTATTATAAAAGTTACTCAAGTTTTATAAAATTCTACATTTCCTATTGTGTCGCTAGAGTGCAAATTTATGAACGTGAAGGTTAATAATAATATTAATAGGTCAACATTTAAGTGATCCACTAGGTCGGACACGATCTTTGGTCCTATCAACGTAAAAAAAAACAATATATAAACTCAAACTAGGTAGGAAAACTTGGATAACTTGTAACATAAGCATGTTCGAAAATATTTATACAACTTTCACTACTATTGTAGTTCAAAGCATTGAAATAATAAAAAATAAAAACCAATGAGCCATTAAGATCTTATAACTCTTGTACGATCATGCCATCCAATATAATTGTTCTTCAAAGTTTCATAGTATGTTAGAAAATAGTAGGTAGGCTCCGTGGGATATTGGTAACGATACCAGTCCTTCTGTTACCAGCCGCGACAGGTTTGTTACCAAAATTCAAGAATTGATCTGAAATATTTGCAAGACATGACTATCCGGCCACGTGGTTAGTATGAGTGTCAAAGTGTGCTGGCCGATACACACAAACAGTATAGTAGATATGCTTTTATTATTTACAGGGTCTTCAATAAATATATTAATTATTCCAAATAATCGGCGCGGTATAATTTCTTGACTAATTTATAAATGACCTTCAAACTGATCATTGATGGTATGTAACAAAAGCTAATATACCTAATTTTAAAATTTGAAATTATAACTGCTACGCATCTACAAATACCATCAAACCCACTGCATGCGTTTGCTACGGTTTTAATTTACTCGAAATATACAACTCCACACCATCAAAAGTAATGCCCGAAAGCCTCTCGTGCATTGCCCGTTATCGTACGCTTGTGATGGTAATAAATGATTACACCGATTATCATCATTGTTATAGTGATTGCCGGTGATCCTTCGTGACTTCGTCGCATAAGTCCGGTTGGTCCGGATGTATGCAACGGAATGTGCGGCTCCGAAAGCAACGGCGTTTGAAGGTGTTTGACGAAACAAAAACGGAAAGGATTGACAAACCCCGGGTCGGCAATCACGACTCAACCCCCAGGCCACGCTTGCACACGCTGCGCAATGTTCCATCGCCTTGTTTGGTTACCGGTGCTGCTGCTTCATAAATTATTCATGGCGACCAAAGCTCAACAAACAGCGCAAAGTGCTGACACGCTCTACACTGCCCTGTTTCGGCATGTTTTCGGTGTCCGGTGACCAGTGGACGCGAGTGAGTGTGTGTGTGTGTGTGTGTGTGTGTCTGTTTATATGTATATAGTTGTCCACTACCAAAGCGTTACATCGTTGATATCGAGCAGGTCCGGTTGAACTGGACGGTATCTACAACCACCAACCAACCAACACATCGGCGAGTTGCTCAGAATGGTGGCCGACCGATGGGAGGACACAAATTTTCCGCCTTTCCGGTTCGGTTTCGTGACCAGTTGCAGACCTGCTCGGTGTCAATGGGATGTCGAAAGAGCCTTGTTCCAATTACGACTACCTATAGGGTACGGCAGCAAGCGAGAACGGAACGCGACCGCATCAGGTCGTGATGGACCGGACGGATGACCGAAACAAAAACACTGCCCCAAAATCATCTACCGCTTCCCGCTGACGGGGCAGCAGGGAGGTACATGAATTATTAAATCGGTATTTCGGAGAAATCACAGAAATTAGCCTTCTCCACCGATCTACCGTCCGCTCAGGAAAATCCCAGGGGGGTTTTTGGTAACTGGGTATAGTGTGTGAAGGCATTAGCACCGGCATGATAATTCGACTGCGTGCTATTAGGAAATAATTCCCCCCGGGAGCCGAAACAAAGTTTGCCTTCTCACCTCGAGCGTGTCAAGCTTTTATCACGTTTGGAACGTTTTTAGTTGTTGTTGAGGTTCGGTATTGCGAATGTGCTTTACCGGCTATGATTATCGTGCTTATAGTTTCCTGTGCCGAACGAAGAACTTTATTAACACCTATTCGCATTTTTACATGCACAACAAGGCAAAGCTCTTCAGAATGCTTTTAACAGTACAGTTTGTTCACTAATTTGAGTTAGCGAGTTACTAAAAATATAGACGTTATTAGATAAAGCCACAATGATAGTAACCTTGTGTATCGCCAATTCGACTGACTCAAACAAAATTAAACTTCTTAATGTCTATAACTTCTAATTTCATGAGTTGATGATAATTAAAATCAGTTTCGGCGACTGTTTAGGTATCTATTCGGTCATAAAAAATATATAATTTAGAAAAGTGAAGTGAATGAAGAAGTTTGAATAGTTTCAATCTCTAAACTTTCCTGAGTTTTACGAATCATTTGTCACTCCGTTAAGATGGCTTTCAACACTAGCATTGCAACTGTTAAATCAAAACCGAAGGCACATTTTTACTCTTGGTGTATTCATGAACTGCGGAATTATTGCTGGCTGAAAAAATATTTTAGAAAGATGTTGTTGTTTGTGCTAATAGACACATGGAACGCTGTTCAAACGTATTACTGAGCTCAATTCTTCTACTGCTGCTTCAAAATGACCGGCACAATATCGCCTCGGAAAAGTTAATTCATTGTTAAGCATTACTAAGACTATATACGAAGGGGTCAAATATATAGTGTTTGTGTTGAAGTATAACATAATACAACAAAACTTAAAAAAAAACGCCAAAGAATCGAAGTGTCCACCGGAAATTGGAATGGTCTAGGAACTAGGACGAAATTACAGGAATCAACGTTCACACACAGCTTCACGAGTGATTTCTACATATCTCTGCATTTCACCAACATTCACTTCATTCCCAACTGCTCGTGTAAAACGGTTTATATTTTATTAGTACGAAAACGAATTACTGCTTGAAAGGTGGTGCAGCGCCTACGTGGCAGTTTCTGCAATGCAAACCGTTCCAGCTGTATAGAACCACAATTCGAGTCGAACCACAACCAATGACGGTTGTTACCATCCGTAAGCGACCCGGAGTCGTTCGGGTTGACAGCTAGGTAGATGTAAGTGGAAGTTTTGTACCAAAGGCATTTGAATAGTTGGCAGTCCCAAGCTGAGGTGGTGTAACTGCGTTGATGCGTCCTCCACGAAGTTAGGAATAACAGTGAGCGGCTAGGAAGATTTCTACATCAAGACAAGTCCGCGAAACGATTTCAACGCCGGATAAGTATATATAGAAGAAAGTTACAAAATGAACTGTACAATTCTGTATGTAACTTGTCGATACTTATGAAACATGCTATAAACTAAGTTCTTTATAGTACAATGCTCTACTAAGTTATGTCGGCCTTCGCAGGCTTATACGAATTAATTTTACCAAGTCCATATAGGACAACGGTACGACATGTGAAAAATCGACGCCTCTAGCAGATACGCCACAAGGCCATCCAGTGGTTATACCATTCCAGTCATATAGACCGCTTTGATTCGCCCGAAATTGTTTTTGGCATATTAAATTTAAGTGTTATTTAAAATACAAAAAATAAGCTGTAAAGGAAGGAAATACAACATACATAAGGGAGAATTATCTTCTGCGCCTGGAATCATGTGAAGAAATGATAACTAAGTGGGCCAACAAATGAGTGAATATTTGCCAAAAACAAACTTTGGAAATTGTGTTTCTAACAAACGCTATTTACAACCCACACATGACTGAGCCGATGACAACGATAACATCCGTCCGATAAGGTACACTGTTAATTGATTAGCGTGGCTAATGAAGTGGTCGGCGGTGGAACGAAAACACAATTGATTGTCGATTATCAACACCAATCAGGTCGCTTATCAAGTGGAAGCCGAACCTGCACAATGTTTGCAATAATGTGCGGTTTGCTGTCGGCACAAAAAGCCAAACCAAACTCCGCTGGTGCGAAGTCCAGCCCGTGTTCTTTTTCGGTCTTGCGAGATACCTTATCGCAACCGACATTGTTTGCTGGTGAAAAGCGTCATCTTTATAGCGCCTCGGTCGATTGCCGTCGTTCGCTGAATGGAATGTCACCTGCTTAGTACGCTGGCCGGTGCAAAACATTAGCGTTCGCATAAAGTTTTTCGTGCGGGACATGGGCAACAACTTGTCACTACAAACTTGCAGACTGTCAGAGTTGATGGAGCCTCTCGTTTCGGTGGAGCTTTCGAGCGCGTCGGTCTCGTTAAGGGTGAATTCCGGTCGAAGGTCATGGTCTGCGTACCGAGCATGTCGGTGTGTTTCTCTCTTATTCGACTCTCATTCCTCTGTCCATTGGTCGTTCGTAGCTTCGAGTGATAAAGTATCACTACCAAGAGGTCCTGGACGATGCGGTTGTTGGCGTCATGGTGCGCCTCGGTCGTACATGAGTAATGTAGAGAAAAAAAAACTAGCAGGGCAGAAAGAGCCACAGCGCGTAGGAAGGATAGGAAGGAATGATCACTCACAGAACTTTTCGTCTTTTTTCTTCATCTTCTTGACGACGCGCCGGACCTTTACGATGCGCCGTATGACCTTCTTTTTTGGTTGACTGTTCTCCGCTGTCGGTTGCGCTTCGGCGACGTTGGAACCGCTGCTGCTGCTGTTGGTACTGTTGCTTTCACCACTATCACCAATAGCACTTCCGGTCGGGGGCGCCCGCGGTGGTAAACCTATTTCGATTTGCGCATCCGCCCGTGGCGGCGTTCCTTCACGTGCCGCACGCGGTGTCAGGAAATTACTGTCCACACTGTGCTCCTTTCCACCGAAGTTGACTTCAGCAGGTAACGACGACGACGACAACGATGATGGCGACGTCTCTATCGTTCCCAACAGCTGCACCGAGTGGCTGTCAGCGACCTCCACCTGCTGTCCCATACTGCTAGCACTTGCCATTTTACCCTCTGCGCCCATTGTTGACGAGCCACTACTCATATCTTGCTGTCCCACTTCTACCACCTGTGGGTGTGTGGGCTGTGCTCGGGGACCGGCACTCGAGGGCCCGACGTTCCCCGCTGAGATCTTTGTCAGGGGTTTCCTTATCTTGTTGATTAATATGATTTCACTGTACGACCGGTGGACAGGGAGTGTGAGACCAAACGAACAAGAATCAAAAGAACTCCGACCGAGACTCGTCTTGGCAGTACGTTGTTGGCGACCTTCAGCACATTGGAAACAGCATCATCAGGGACCGTGAAATCACCCTCCAGAGTGCGCTATCGCAAACCACCAAACGAAATCTCATAACACACTGGTGCTGGGGCGAACGGTGCAAACAGTGACGATATGCAGATACAACACATCAAACTATCCTCCCGTCCAGCAGTGGTAGCTCTTTACGGCATTACCCTTCTTTTTCGCTATCACAACCTCGCTCAGGTCATCAGCGCAGCACCTTATCACCGTGTTAGGATAAGTACGCTACAAATGGTCGCGAGACGCGCAATCTGGTTACGATAAGGAACGATGGCTGGTAAGCAATGATATTCTAATTCCAAAATATCAAGCAATTCTTCAAAGATCGATGATTTTTCAAAAGCACACGACCTTATGCAGCGTCGTCTAACACACAACGGTCGATATGGGGAAGCTTATCATTTAAACCATACGCAGCACACGCTTCACAAAACTAACCTGAAAGTGGAAAGATAAGCAAAGGAACTGGTAGTAAGGAAACAAGCATAATCAAAGGGGGGTGGGGGGAGTGAGCTGATGATTAAGGATAGAGATATGATAATTTTAATGCACTGCAGATGCATTCACAAACTTTTCCGCAACGTGCTGTTATGTGCTGTTGGTGTCTAGAGTGTAGTTTTCTGCGGGTTAGAAAACGGTTGATATTTATCATGTAACGTGGCCACGATACTCCACACTCACACCCTCGTTTCCGGTTGAGCGATTGAGATCGGCAGCAGGATTGGTTTATGGTGCGTTGGCGTGAAAGAGAATAACCATCGACATCGATCTATACAACCGTTTGATGTACGTTGCTGGTTTCACTAAACAACCTTTGACATTTGAACCCTGTTCAGCGATTGACTCCTCGTTAGTGTATGGAAATGCGAAAAGTTTAGTGTGTGTATATAATATAATTATTTAATTGTAAAATAAATATGTTAAACAAAGTTAGTGCCATGCACCGTTGCACTTTTCGTAATCGAATCGTTCGTCAGGAAAAATAATATATTAACTGATGTGAAACAGATGATTTTTAAACAGTAATTAATATGTTTTTTAATTGTAAGCTAGCGAAGACCCGGTGATGTAGTTGGTAGTCACGTCTAGTTGCAGTATTTCACACGACAGAACCGGTGGAAAATCTCAGCAAATCTAGGACCATTTTATCATAAGCAAAAATGGCAATTACACTTGAAATACCATTGAAACACCACTTTCTTACGATATAACGATATGGTTCAACTAGACTCGCGTCCATTGAACAATATAATAAATAATAATAATAATAATAATAATAACGGAATCGCACGCACACTCTTTACCTCGCGTTTGGCGACACACAAACATAACAAGTCTCCGAGTAGATTAGACCAGTTATGCTAACCTTGTTTTAACCTAGCTTCGATTAGTGTACTGGATTGTACAGGCGATTATAGAAATCTAAACGATATTTCTCGCACTGGATCGATGGAGACAATGATGCCTTACCATTTCTAAGGAGACACTGAGAGCTCTTGATTAACGCAGAAACAGGAGGCAGTTCAAACTTCTGACCAACTCATTATGTCGTCAATCTTGCAATTCTCCGTGTGAAGGCTTGGAGCGCATTATGCATACTCATGCTACTATTTTTTATTTTCTTAATTTTGTTGCTGATAATTCATTTACTGAATAGTTTAAATGTTTTGTCTGATTTTTTGTTAATACCACTAAACCGCAACGTGCTTGTGTGGTTGAACTTGAGAAGTTGATCCTTTATTTGATATGAAATGTAATAAGCTTTTCAACAGTTATGCCACACCAATATGCTTCAAAATACTCACTTCGGTGCAAGAAATTGGTTGCATCTTTCAACAAAACATGCAGCACAATAACGGCCATTGTTTCGATAAAGAAGAATAGATTCAAGGCATGGTTCGCTTGACCAATTACCATGCTCAATAGCACTGGAACACATAGGCGAAACAGCCCAGCTCTCAGGGTTAATAAAAAAGAAAAGCACTGCAACACAACGAATATGGGCCGGAAATGAAGGAATCCTTATCCGCATCGGCAGAAATGAATTTTCCTTTTGCTATATTCTACTTTGTTGTTTTTTATTCATTCAACATAGAACTACGGAAGCAGTCTAGCAAATGCAACGATATGTAAATAGTTTTCATAATTTTTTTATACTGCTGCAGTAGGATAAAGTTAATTTGTTTATTTATTTGTTTATTTATTTGAGTACACTCTAGCTAGGCTCCACAAGAGGAGAAGAAAAAAAGTGTACAATGTGTAATTATACTTATATATAATACTTATAAACTAGAACTATTAATTAGCAATGGTAAAACGGAGGACCTCACTGTGGCTGTTTGATGATTGATTAAAATCAAAGACGGTATAAAATTCATTAAAGCTGCGAGCCATGGCTGATATTGGCTCATTAGCTGCATAACTATTATGAAAACGCTCAACATGAATGAAACTAGTATGTCTTGCAGACATTCTAGGCACTTGTATATTAATTTTGTTGAGTAGTCGAGGAGCATCAATTTGTCCCTTCAATAGTTTGCTGATAAACAGTACCTTAGACTTTTCGCGGCGATTCTTTAAAGATTCTAGGCCTAGCAATAAACATCTCGTTTTATACGGTATTTCAGAACCATTGGGCCATCTAAGTAGTCTGATTGCGTGTTTGGTCATACATCGTTGAACATTTTCAATTCGATTAATCCAGTTATTGGTATACGGACATCATACGACGGACGAGAACTCAAGAATGGACCGGACAAGACTGACAAATGAGGTTTTTATGCACAAAGGGTCGTTAAAGTCAGTGGTCATTTTACGTATTAAACCTAGAGTTCTATTGGATCTATTAATAATGTCTTCGTAATGGTCGCGCATTGTAAATTTATCGTCTAGTAGTACACCTAGATCACGAATCTTATCAACTTGTTGTATTGTCAATTTATATTATAAGAATGTCGGATTAGCTGTCTTAGACGGGTATATGATACGCATACATTATGATTATGCATTCTTTTTTCAAAAGAATTACTTTAACATCAAAAGTATCGTCATATCTCTACTGCGCAGTGAAAATATCAATGGTGCTACATGAAATGAGCGTCCTCCTAGGGTCAATTTGTTGTACATTGAAAGTTTTCCGCTATCTTTCAACACTAGCATTAGTATGCATTCTCTGAGCTACGCAAACGAACATGATTAATACCCCTCTTCCTGTCCGATTGTAAAAAAGGAACTATCCGTAAAGAGCGAGAATGTCCAGCTACTAACACCCGTCGTACGATCGTAGAAAACCGCAACATACAAATCAGTAAGAGAAAACGAAATCTGAGTTTGATGGTGATTTTCTATCAGCTTCTGATCACTCGACCAATGACCAACGGCAGCTCATAAATATCAAATCAAATCAACTCTCATAAATCACTCTGATAAATGGAACGCGCGGTACTCGAACTCAACGCTATGGCAGAAGGCTGGCTGGGAAGCTAGAAACCGGAAGTGCTGACAAGGGCCTTGCGCCAGCTCCACGTAACCAGCAGCGGACACGATCTCATCGGTGGTGATGACTGATTCTTGTCTATTTCCCGGTCTCCGCTTTGGGATACAATCCATGGGAGTGTACGGATTTTTGGTTCCCTTTTTCACTTACCGTACCCATTCCACTTACCGTACCCAATCCGTAGCATTCCAATGATCCAGAAGGGCAACAAAGGATCAGGAAAAAAGGATAAATGCCAATGGCAGTAGAAATATCCGTTCATGATGAACAAGCCTTCTGCTTGAAATGTCTGCTAGGCATAGGACATTCGGCGGAAGCGTGAGAGGCGAAGGGTTTATGTTACCATACAAATAGAATGCTTCGAGCAAATCACGCTCAAGACGATAGGGTCCTTTTAGGTTGTCATGTCAATAGTAGTCTACTTTATCTGAAAACGAAAAAAAAGAGAAGTAAAAGTAGCACAACAAATATTTTTGCTTAACATTAGAAAATAAGTTTTTAAATAAAAAGTTGCACATTAGTGCACTAATCATAGAAGCATATTTGTTTGGATTTATAATAAAGTCTCTGGTCTATTATAAAGACGAGCATACTCAGTACCGAATAGTTTTACCCTTTTTTACTTCTACTTACTATTTCCTATTCTGGCGTCTCCGTAGAGTACTTCCAGTAAACCCTCCAGTACCATCGGCACATCGTAAACGAAAGTCAATAACAAGGGTTTTCGTTCGTAAAACTCCACATAACTGAATTGCCGTAATGGCCATCAATAAACGGACCCATTTTCTGAACGCTTGCAGCCCAAAAGGCTCGTTCCCCTTTCACTTCACGGGAAGGCTTTCGATCGCCGGCAGCCTCGTGTACATTACATGCGCAACCGAACACGTGATTACATTATCGAAACAGTGTACACCATCGGAAGCCGTTTGCTGAAAGCTGTTTTCCCAGAGCGGTGGCACTTATTCTGTTCCAGAACGGTGCGACACTTTGCACACACCGCTAAAGGTCAAGAGCAATCGTACAATGCACGAAATGTGGTCTCCTAAGGGGAGTAATAATGCTCCCATAACAACTTCCTTCACACCATCGGTATTTGTTTGGCAGTGTGTCTGATTTTTTGTTTGTTTCGCTGGAGAGCTTTCAAAATAATCCTCACAAGCTCGCAGCACGTTTTATCATAAATCTAAAGCGTAAGGAGTAAGCGTAGCTCCAAACACGGCAACGGCATCTAGAGTTGGTTCAGTTCTGTCGCATGTCCAAGTGGTTACGGGTTAGATTGAAAATTTGTAGCACTATCGAACCATATTGTTGGGGTACCGCACCGTGTTGACCTACTCGCTTCGTTGACTTTCGCTAGAGATTATCGTTTTACGACCGTTTCACGAGTCACAGGGGCGTTTTCCAATTTTCCGTGAACGAACATTGCCTTTCAACGAGTTGCCTGTTGCTGCTGATGTGACGACTCGCCACTTCATCTCTCTAGGCACGTTACAAAGATCTCGTCGGTACGTTATTTAGGTTACCAGCTTAACCTATAACGATCTTACACGAGAACCTGTCATTTTAAGATTGTACGTGCTTGAGTGTGTAACGTACCACATAAATATGTGATTTCCAAAAAGACATAGAAACAATCATTGATTTGGAACAAAGGAAATCTGCTTAAAATAAACATCTGCTTTAAGCGATGGAAATGTTAAATAACAGTTAACCAAAATTCGTTACAAAATATTAGGGAAACCAATGAATATGACACTTTAAAATGTTAAATATTTCGACCCACACCTTTATTTGTGTAGCACGGCCAGGTTGTATTATACCTAAAGTATCATCCCCGCAACTATTTAGCAAAATTGTTATGCTTTTCATAATAGTTTTAAACATTCAAATCATGGTAAGTAATATTTTTTTTTTTATTCATAAATTACGGCCAGGCCGTATTGCTTATAATTAGGATCTTAAATCTAAACTTAATGAGATATGCAATTCACATTGGTTGGGAGACATTTCCTTCTCCGAACCGTGAAAGGGCACCTTATCCCGGGTGATGGTAAGTAATAATATTTGAATTTGAATTTGTAATATTATTGCTCTCATACTATTGAGATAGTGACTTTATTCACTCGAACAATCTCTTCGGGTCGAACCACATGAAAAAAGAGGTCCATTTTAAGATACAGTACTGATGGTCAAAGCTCCTGTTAACTAATTCTGTAAGATATCCCCAAACTAGTTTTTACGAATACATGCATTCTTTCATTATTAGTGGCTATTCATAAATAATCAATTCCGATCTACCAAGTGGTTCGAGTTATCGTAATCTTCAGTTAGTCTTCCTTCTTTCAGTGATGTTAAAGTATTCCAAGTATATATTCGGAGTAAAATAAAGTTTGTATTGTGAATAAAATACCATTGGACTTGGATCGATTTGTCTGCACTATTCTGGCACTCTTAACATATACGTCCCATAAAAGACAAACGAAGTTCATTAACTCAAAGTCTTTATAAACTAACAAACCAACCAACCATACACATCCCGACGCGATCGCTTCGTGCCACATAGTTACTTGACGTGGAGAAATGTCGAACTCGTTTGGAATCAACCGCTCCGTTTCCGTGTGCAGTCTGTTACTTGCTAAATGTTGGGTCGTCTCGTTTATTGTATCGTTTAAGATTATTGTAATGTTTGTAAAAAACGCCTCAGATGATCCGTTGAATTAACTTGTATAAATAGAAATAGAAAACATTTTACCTATTAAGAACACATGTGTAGGACAAAGGTCAGAAAGATATGATACCCATTTCTTCCGAATTTGGCAGTACCGAATCTTTTCTGCGAGTAACAGCCAAAATGTATCCTCTGCTAATGGAGCCGGTAGTCGATGTGGAAATAGTTTTACCGAAATCATCATTAATTCAGACCGGAAATCGCTTGTTCCGCATCTGGTACATGAATAAATTAAATGTCTTATCTTACCTACCATCCAAAACAGTATTGACAGGAAGTTACCGTCACGTAGATTTCATGTACATCAAGTAAAACTAGCACAGACAACCACACATTGAACGATTGCTAATGCAAAGATGTAGTCGGTTGTGGGTTTGGTTGTAGTTGGGATATTGATTGGGTTGATATCATATAGATTCAAAGCCTCTAATACATAGTATCCGGGGGCGGTCCGGTGGCCGAGAAGATAAGCATCGCCGGTCGTAAACGGCAGGACCGGGGTTCAAATCCCATCCGGACCGTTCCCCCGTAGCGAGGACTGACTATCCAACTACGTGGTATTAATAAGTCTCGTAAGCCAGAAATGGCAGGCATGACCGAGCAGGTCGTTAGGCCAAAAAGAAGAAGAAGAATAGATAGTATGGCCGCAAAGTTATCTTTTTCGTGGATCTGTTTAATTTACCACACCCTCACATAAACTCATCCTCAACCTCGCATAAGGATCGTGTAAATGTAATAACAATTACTTATCACAGCACATAAAATTAAATTCACCTCGTAATAGAATGGTGTAAATAGTGAGTTCCAAATCTTTCACGGTTCGTCGAATGTTCTCGGAACAGTGCCATAACTCTACCATCCACCATCCATCCACACGAGGTAATGAATTTTGAGCGTAATTTTCATCACACCACGACGAAGAAATTAACATAGAAATGGCGTTGTCACTGTCAGTACGCCTGGCAAAGATTATCAATTATGCAAACCAATGCGGGCAGACCGAAAGCGGCATCACATCAACAGACCAATCTTTCGCCTTTCGGTGACGCCGGTGTCAACATGTTTCTCCGTGCTGAATGCCATGCGGTTGTATTGGAATGTATGGGGTTTCATATTCCCCATCAGAACCATGTTGCAATCAACTAAAACACCTCTACAAGGCCCAGCTACCGTGTAAGGGAAAAGTTAATGCTCATTAATCAGGCTTCACTCATGGCAAACTTGTCATCAACCGGCGATGAAATGGCAATCAGTCGTACTGACGGGTGATTTTCCTCACCTGACTTCACACTGGTCGACGTTGCCGGGGTTTTTGAACGTTACCGTCTAGGGCCGTTGACCGTGAAATAAAATGTGCAAATAAATACACTCGGCCCATGCTTTCCGAGATGCAGGGTGCGAGAAGTAAAATGTGCTGTGATTGCCAAAAAATAACCGACTGAACCGGCGGAAATGGGACACCTGCAAACCATCCGGAACATTGACCGGATAAACTGCAATCCGTTTTGTCAAATCTTAACAAGCGTTGGTTGCGGTCTAGATGTGCAACTGCAACATCACGGCTGGTACGATGATTCTCGAAAAATTATTTCATGATTACCTTTTGCTGTTTGTGTTTGCTAAGTGATGCGGATATGCTGCCAAAAAGGTGAGTAGAATAAACCCAACCTATTTGAGCGAAACTAGTGGAAATGAGCTATGGAAGTTAAATTTTGTACTTTTCTCTTAATGAAGCGTAGTTATTCACTATACATATATAAAAACGGTTATCATAACTAATCTGCCTTTGAATGATACATTCTCCGAATTCATTTTTACATTTTATTCCGATATCTTAAAGCGCAAAGGGAAACACACTCAGAAGAAAAGCTGGTAGTATTAGTGTTTCAAAATAAAACGCGTCTTGCCTAACCTTGACCGCAACGGGACGCACACAACCTATCAACCGACGCAACGAGATTGATTGACAGGAGCGCTCTGAAACATCGTCTTTGTCGGTCAGTTTTGACCAAAGTAATACGGATAGCTGACATTCCTTGACCGAAGAGTCAAGGTAAGATCGTGCATAACAAAACCAATAAAAGTAAATCAAAATACTTTTCTCATTTGAGCATTGTCCTTTGAGATAGATTTTTAACAATTTTTGAATCAACAACAATGCCCAATGTCCTTTTATTGGACATGTTTTGTTTTGTTGGTAATCAATAAACATAAACTAGTCTTTCTTATTGGAGGCCAGTCAGTCAAACAGTTTTAAACGTTTTTTGTATGCTCTCCCTCAGTATTGTCACAGTACAGGAGCTTAAAACAGCACACATAAGTTACTAGCAACTTAAGCAAAACAACGATACATTTTAACGTTTAGTGTCATTGTGGCCACATGAAAGTGCGTTAAACAATAAACATAATGACGGGAATAACAACTGCAAGCACAAAAACGACCTTTCCCGCCGCTTGTAATGATGATTATGATGTTATGAACACGACGGTGACACCCAGCGGTGTCTCGCCGATGGGATGGCACACCGAGCGCCATTAGCACGAAATGTGCTTCTCGTTGACGTTGGCGATTCACGGCGGACACGAGTTGAAATCGATCCAACTGATGATCCAATCGATGGGTGGTGGATTCCGTGTTAATTGTACTTACCCTTGATTTCTTCCTCGGTGAAAGTTTTCCCTTTGGCAACTGAGCTCTGGGTGTGAGGGGGTGAAGCAGAAATGAGAAAAGAAAAGGATCAGTTTAGCGCTAGCATGGCAAGGAAGTAAATCAACCTTTCGACTACATTGTTGCTGGTAAGGTGATACACTCCTTGAGATGGAGGATGTGCCTCAAGTGAAAGGTTAATAAAGGACCCGAACGTATAAAGTTTAGTTACTTACTTTACGCCGTCCTATGAGTGCAGCTCCCAGCATCTGTAAGAGAATAAATAGAAAACGAGTTTAATTAAAATTTTACTAATAATAAAACTTTTTGAAACTTATGATTGCTCCCAAACATTCTCGATGCACTGTCTTAAACTTTTGTGTCAATGTCATGTTTCGTTTTAAGCATTAAACGGCCTCCCGCAACATTTCCGCACCAGTGCAGCTATTAGCAGCGTAATTAAGCATAATAAACTGACGCCCCATTCGCGGGCCAAGAGTAATAGTTTAATCGTATTTCATTCGTAACTGACATGATTGGGATGTATTGCTCCGGAACGCGAAGAAAACCGAGCTGGGTGTAATTAGTTTACAAAGTTTAATGTGCAACTGGCGGTGGGACGCTCGACCGTGGTTTACATCCCCCACCCCTCCCTACGGTGGCGATGACAAAACGATGGAGGCGCCTGGTGCGGTTCATGATTCACGAGGCCATTGCCATTTCTGGTTTGTTTCCGGTTTGCACTGTCCATAAACTGAACCGCTCGAGTGAAAACAACTAAAAGGAAGAAACACGATAGGAACGCTCGAAGGAAAGATAAGTGATGGCTCTTACTACTGGGCAAATGGGAGTTTCGTTGTGGCATTGAACGTAACGGGTTATTTACGACTTCCTTGAACTTAGCGCACTTATACAATTAACCTTCTGTTCGGTTTCAATGCCTGCCAGTATCAGGTTCTGCATGCAAAAGGAAAGTATCCACTAAAAAGCGATGACTGCACATAGAATGTTTAAAACGATGGCACGATTGTATACACCTTTGACTAGATATCTAGAGACAATTGCTAGGCTCCCTACAGGTGAAATTCTTCAAGATATCAAACCCTTTCATGAAAGTAGCAGCTTCTGGTCGAAAATGGAGCAAAGTTTTCCGAAGACTTTTCCCGGTCACATCATCCAATTTTCTACGGCACGTGTTAACTACCGGTAGAATTTAATTGCACATCGGTAACTAGTTGTCGGCGTTAGTTCGAGTTTAGAGTTGACTCCATTACAGTAAAGACAACTTGAAATTGCAATGAAACGCTTCGACAATCTGCGAATCCTTAACTTTCAGTATGCCCTTTGGTGATGTAACTTTCACGGAATTGTTATCAACTATTGCTGATTGTACCCTCGTAAATGTTTTTTTTTTGTATTCTAAAATGGTTCATTTTAATAAAATGCGAATATTACTTATTTTTGAACACACAATTATGTGCAAAGCGTTGAATCACATTCTTCTGCGCGTGCATAAGTAGATAAAAATAACCCTATGGCACATTCTTTGTTGAATCACACCAACGTATGAATGTACACACGCTCTCTCACCTTTGCCGCGTCTTCTATCTCACTGAAATCACTCATTATTTCCCGCGGTCCGCACCGAGCGGATGAACCCCTATTCAAAAATTTATTCGCCAATTAACACACGCGAAAAATCTAAATAACACCACACAGAAACACTCCTGCACAGTATTTAACGGGCACAAGACTTCAAACAGAACGATCGTTAACCAATTATCCGCACAAACGATAGTGGAAAGCAACAACAACTGCTGCTTGAAACGGAAAAGAAATAAAAAAATACCAGCGTCCAACAAGGCACACGATCGGCTGATCAAGCCCGCACGAAAGATGACACTGTTTTGCGACACTGGGCCCAGCCCACGCCGCCCATCGACCGGCAGTTGTCGGTGCATTCGGTTGCATACCGTCACATACAGCGACGTCCTTTCCACTCCTTTCTATCACCCGCCCACCGATCGTTCTCATCGGATGGAAAACAGATTCATAACCCATCCCGTATGGGTCGATACCGGTCCCGCGGAACCGTTACGAAGCGTTACAGTAAGGGAAGTCGGCACCTCATCTGTTCACAAGATTGTGGTCCTTCAGGCCCTGCCCCAAAAATAGCAGCCCGCTCAAGCAAAAAGAAGTGTCGCTAGGTATCGTACAGTGGTGTTCTTTCCCGACGACGAGGATTGTGCCCTGAGAAAAGGTAGGTCACACATTTGGGGGTTGTTTTTTTTTTCGCTCTTCTCACCGGTTGAGATTGAAATCGAAATACTCTCGCTGCGAGTTCTATTGCGGGAACGGAACAGTAGTAGATACATGGTGATGTCACTTGTTGCACGTGGTTGGACATTATTTCGATAATTTAATATTTTATAAATGTAACATTGCTCACTAGCAACCATTAATGAGTTAATTAAATTAAATTAAAAAAAAATAAAGTTTGTTAAATATTTTTTTAAGTGCAAATTAATATTAAAAATTTAGTTTTAAAATTTTAAGATTTTTTGATTACATCTTTTGAATCCACATTATGATGCAATTGGTAAATGAAGAATCAAATCTACAAAATGCATGCACTAAAATTGTTGGTAGAACATGGAAAGTAAAATATGTTACGCTATTACTGTAAAAAAAAGGTTGAAACTGCCTGTAGCGCCGAAACCGGTGGCCAAACTTGTTGATGGTGTTATTTTTGAACGCTCCTCGGATTCGCTACATGGTGGCGAATGCAACCTCAACCATTGCATTTGCAGTTGTTGCAAATGCACAGCTGTAGTCAAGTGAAACCGAAAAATAAAAACGATCAAGTTCGAGGAAGTGAAGCAACTCATCTCAACTGGCTCGCGACTTATGGTGAGCATCGCATGCATAAACCAATTTCTTTTCTCCCACAATACACTCACATGCACAGAAGGCCAAGGAAGGCAATGGGTGAACGAAGTAGTGAAGCGGTGTAAACTGTGCCGCTAATAATAGAAGGTCGCGGGTATCTTTAGCTCTCTCATTAGCCGCGTGCGTCGTTTACTCCTTTTGCCCCTCGTAAAGAAAAGCGCGGTTGTTATTGTTTACAGCTGATCGGTCCGAGCGACGGTATCACGCCGTTTTTCCTGCCTCTCTTAAAATGAAGAGCCGATTTTGACTATGATTGTTTTTTTTGCCTCTATATTCCTCTCACAAGTTTTGTTTTATTTTTCATATGTTATCTGTACCACCGACAGACAAGAGTGAATTGAAACAATTCCTGTTCATACGACACAAATACTTCCCTTTATTTATTTCGCAGTGGTTTAATGACATGCGGATGAAATGTAGAATTGAAAGAAATCAGATCACTTTTGCGCAGTATCTTACGAGTATCTGATGAGCAGAGTTTGAAAATGCGAACTAGTATATTTGATTTACGCACTGAATGAATCATATCAATTAGAACAACTAAAGGCATACAAGTTGAGTAAAAAATAATTTTTGTAAAACATAAAATAATACATTTGAAGGTGAGTTTGTTCAGCATTTGTTCACCTCAGGAACGAGACTCCATAACCGCTTTTATGAAAATGAAACCATCCACACATGTTCCGACGGCAAACGAGACGTGAAAAAACTGAAATTCCTCCCAATCATACACACATGCACGCTGCCACATGGACGTGCAAGATGGAGCAGCTGTTTGGAAAAAACAAAAAGGGCACACCTATAAATCGCATCAATAACCGATCGGCACGGTCTATGGGAGTAGAGTGGGGATTTAACAGCTGGGCACCCATAACATGCACCCTCTGACAGCTGAGTGAACGATCAATATTTTTTTTTCTACGGCCAAAATATCGCCCCTATTTGCTACACGATGTACGATTTGTTTTATTTTTTTATTAATTAAACATAACATGTTGATAAACAAAAATATATTGTTGAGTGGCATGGCATAGTCACCATCAACTCTACCTTAATTTGACTGTAGATTCCACTCATTCGTATCGAACACGATGATTAGATAGATAACAGAAGGATTAGCTTTTCGTTAACTTTCTCTCACGTTATACACGTACACTTTCACTTTATATAATGCTTTCACCATGAAGAAATTAATATACGCCCAACATTTACAAACATTGTTTTTCTCTTTATCTTTTTCTCCCACCAATTTTTTCCTAAATCACTCGGAACGTTTTCCGCGAGCTGCAACACCTGGGCGGTAGTAAAACTGTTTCTAAACGCACGCAAAATGTCACTTCAAACTAAAACGATCGCGCACGCGCCCTGCTAAGTTCGCTACCAACAGCCGTTCTGCCAGGTTTGAGACACGCACGAGACATCCATGAACAGTGGGTAACCGATCGTAACCAACGTAGAAAAAAAACTTTTCTTTTGTTTATTTATTTTTGTTACACTTAAAAACACTGAACACGGTTTAATCGTCTTCCGAATGACAATTCCCGCTCCGATTTCAATCACACGTTGTTGAGACAACGCACCGTACGATTCAAGGCTTTCCGTAACACTGCATCGAACGGTGTACGTTCAACGAGCCTTCAAAGTACACGACGAGACACGAATTTCTACGCATGAAGCTCCTCGCAAACGGTTTAGCTATTGAGCATTTCGCCTCAATCCCCATAACAAAGGCACACGAGTTGCCAACCTGCGACCAGTACTAGGGTGGTGTTATTTTCCGACTTTTACCATCACTTTGATACGATGCAGACACGAGATTATCCTTCCTTGTTTCAACTTTCGCCCAGACGCCGCAAATTTCACGCAATCAAATACTCGACGTCGCGGATCGCTTGCGTCGTGTCTGTAACCGGGCAGCCAAAGAAGCGACGGGTTGGTTGCTTTTGTGCAGATAAAACGCACCGGTGAGAATATGATCGCACGATCACTAGCAAACACGACACACGGGCGTGTATGGTGTGCTGGCACGCGTTTCGGTGCCGATACCGATTATGCTTCAAACGGCTTCTGCTTCGCGTATCACTCGTCAGAGAACTGACATTTTCCTGATTTTCCGCCTACCTCGACAGGGCCGGAACGACGCGTCACGCTCGGGCTTGGATTTCGGTCCGGATTTCCCGAGAAACCGTGTTGAATTTTCCCGCGGGATGCTGGGAGGATGCGACTACTGCACGCACACGAACTCGCCTAAGCGGTACGGTACGTAACCTGTTTGGTACGCGAAGGAGAGTTTGGTCACTGCTTCCCGTTTCCTTCGTCGGTTAGACCACCGTTTGATTGACCTTCTAAGAATAGCCCAAAAAACCTGAGCGCCCCGAAAGAGATACGGACGGTTCGGATGTTGGCTAAACGTGTTTGCCCGCGAGCGAGATCGGCGTTTGTCACTCCAACTGTTGTGCAAGTACAGGTGCTACGTGATTATCTGGGTGAACGTTCGTGGGTAGGTATGTGTGCCGAAGACAAAGTGAGATTAGCATGCTTCCGCTACGACGACGTTCGCTACTAACTGATGTGACAAAAATATGACACAACTTACCGTTCGTCATGTTAACCTTTGAACCTTTCATTTTATATTTTTAAAACAATAAATGAATGATCAAAGATATTGTTTATGTAAACTTTTATAATCATACGATAGCTTACTGTCTTATGTGGGTATTTGCTAATCAATCAATTGCATTCCCATAGCAAATATTTGCTTATTACACTTCGTTTTTTACAAAAAGGACGAATATTGCGTTTTTAGTCTAAATTTAATATTCTTTCCCAATATATGTTAGTGTGAGTGTGTCCGGTGGAAGTAGATTTTTTTCGGGCACACAAACTCGTCAAAAATGATGTCAACCTCACCGTTTAGCCGGTAAACGTTCATTTCCGCCGTCGTGTGCTTTTCCAATGGACATACTCGTGGACGTGCTTCACGACAGCAGTACTATCAACATGTTACAACCGAGAAGTAAATCTGTTCTGCAATGTGACATCCGCTGTGGAATGTGTGCCTTTGAAGTTGTGGAAGCAAGTCGGTTGGATAATATTTTCCACATACTTTACGCGTTCCGAGCTCATGCTAACGTTTGAGTCGTGACCGATGGAAGATGTAATTCGCATTGGACGTAAGATTACATTTGTATTAGAGCATAATAGCACATTTACTTAGTTAAATATCAATATGAAACGGAGCAATGGACACACTTTGCCCTCAAATAATACTCAAATTAATCAGCAAATTAAAAATAAAGAAATATCAATAAGATAAGATAGATTGCATTTCAATACAACTGAAATATATCGTTTCGTTCAATATTTATTGCTCGCAAGTAATTGGTCAAACATCGTTTCAAACAACAATGAAAATCCATTTTGCTCAACGTTTTTGTTCAGAACCACTTGAACATATTTAACACTGTTTTAGTAAATTTTAATTTAAACCAAACTCTTAGGAGACACCAAGTAGAATGAAAGTTAGACTCCCAACATCACATTGGATCAAGAAGTCTGGAATCTGGACGAAAGCTGAGAAAAAGTGGGAGCGGGTTGACGATCTTCGGAATCCACCATTGTAGAATATTATGAATCGAATGCCAATCAGCTCGATAGAGTGCCCTTCATCCACTGACGGTTATACTGGTAGGCGGAGTAAACTACCTCCAAGGGTCCCGTCTGCTGATGGGCAACGAAATGTGACGATAGTAACCCTCCACCCTCCTTCCTATTTTTCCTATCGATTTTTCTGTTGAAGCTAATGTTTGCTGTTAAAGAGCTTTTCAATAAAAAGTGAATGAGTTCTGCATATTTCTCTTTATTCGAGACTTCGTCTTTAATTCCAATGGAGCCTTCCAAGAAATTTGGCTTTTCATTGTCCTTAAAACCTAATCAGCTCGGAAAATTCTTATATCTATGTTATGCAAACTCCATGCATCGATTCGAACCCTATACAGGTTATCATTCGTATTATAAACTTTGCCTCTAGCAGTCATTTCAATTTATTAGAATTTAAATTAGCGAACACTTCAAATTTTTGATAATCTGTGATCGATTTACCATATTAATTGGTATATTATGCTAAAATACTGAATCCTTTTTTGTCAGTTACAATGGACGCAATTTTCCTATTTTCAGTCTATTCGTTGGGAATTTTAAAACTTTTTTTGTTGACCTGGGTAAAAGGAACAAACCATCCGAAGACACCGTCAGAATCGATTAAGCCGAATATGAATTTTAGCCTCACAAACAAACAAACAATTATTATATTTACAGATAGCTACAGCAAGCAATACGGCCTGGCCGTTCTTCCTAGAGTATATACAAAAGTTTGATTTTGAACTAAAATAAGGATTAATGGAGTACATAAAAGATTGGTCGTTTTGGTTTAATTTACAATGAGTGTGGATAATATGATATTAATTATTCGTGTTTCTCACTAGCGACAATTTGCTTTAATATGTTTGAACACAATCATCCAAGGCACCAAGGAAACTGATCGATCCTACTCTCGACGGAACAACGAAAAGGAATAATGAGCGAAAAGGGCAATGAAAGCGATTGTTTGATAACTCATGTTTGGAACACGACCAAGTGCAAACGATCGTAGAGTAATCGATGTCAATTACACGATGTATTAGAGAAGAGGACTTGCTTGAGCGGTTTATTTTGAAAATTCCAATTGCAATTGATTAAGGCAAAATACAGAGAAGAAATACTTTGTGATCATTGTATGCAAATCATCGCATTCATATCATATTCATATCATGTTTAATGTTAAAAAAAGATGTTAAAATCACTTCACTTCGAAAGTTGTCTTTCATACCCTATTAACGCTTTCAAGGCTCGTTACAAAGCAATTGTGCGGGATATGATACATTTTGTAATAAATGTTTCCTTAATTTGTGTTTGTTATATGTTGTCACACCGTTGTTAAACACACTTAAACATTCGTGTTGGCACCACTTTAAGAGGGCATTAATGAAACAGCATTGTTATATTACTTCATTTGGTATACTGCTTCCTTGGTGCGCCGTGCTGGATGATGATGCTCAAATACTTTGTAAAAATATTCACAAACACCAGCTAATAACACACCACACAGAATTCACCACCCACTTTTGCACAAGTTTCCTGCACACTTTCCTTCCGATGCGATTCCGCACTTTCAAATTCACGATGAAAGAACGATCTTTTCTTACGTGTCCCGAAATATTCGCGATCGATATGAATCCCGTGGCACGCCGAACAACAGTGAAGCCATCCCCCCGATCGGATGTCTTCGAAACCGTCTGGTCGAACCGCGTAGGGAAATAAGATCCAATTCACCAAAAAAACCGTCCAACCACCACCATCGAACGTGTTGGCCACTCAACGGCAATGGTTTGAATGTATGTTGTGGTCGGTTCGTAACGGGTGCCCGCTCATCGTTATTGAACATTTTTCAAACATGGGAAAATCATTTTTGAAGTATTTGATGGCCACAGAACTGTTTTCCTTTTTTACACTCGACAGAGCCCTTTTACCGCTAATCAGTTCGCGTGCTGGCAGACGGATGTTGACAGTTGCACGGGGAGGGAGATTCCGATCGGAAAACAAACACGCCCCATAAAACAGAGCGCGGCTGACATTTGAGTGCCATTTTGCGCTGCGACATCCGTGACAAAGTGGAAAAAGGGAAAACAAGGAATTGCTTACAAGCAGTTTAGCGTGTAAAACGGGCGATTATTTGTACCTGAGGCTTTTCAGTAACGTGACAGCTAAGGCAAAATGAACCGAGACTTGAACGAGAACGAAACATGGGAAGGCGATGAAGCTCGTGACAATATGGCATCGTCACCAAACGCTGTCGCTGTCCTACCGTATTGGTTTTGGTGTTTAGGTAAAAAATTGAAAAGAAAACCAAATACACACACCGAACCATGCGAGTAGAATGACAAATCATGGCAGCGAAACTAATACGCTACAAACCACATTCGCAAACAATTGTTGGTCAGCTTCGGAATACTACTGTGTACAGGGATGTACAATCCACTGTTCATCACACGTAGACACATCAGCTTTAGCTGCATGGTAACAACACTTTTCTTGGTTGCGAAATCAAAAGTGGCGTCTTGCACCATCCCCAATTGTCATCGCCACGACGATCAGAAGAAGTTAAACAAATAGAACGAGCCGTAACGAGCTAAAAAAGGCTAGGGGTAAAGTTGTTTTTTCTAACATCAAAGGGCGCCAAGGAAATTGATCGATCTCACTCTCGAAAGGACTGAGAAAAAAGAAAAAAGACAACGATCGTTAAAGGCATTGAAAGCGATTGTTTGGTTACTCGTGTTTGGTAGACGATCAAGCATTTCCTGGTGTTCGATGCCAGATTGATGTTGATGTTGTGATGTACATGATGTACCAGAAAAAGATACGGGACATGCTTGAATGGTCTATGATAATCAAATTTATGTACGATTGATTATATGTTGTATAAATGAAGGCGAATGAGATCTATTGTCTGACAATTCTACTGGTCGCAACACTTTCATTATTTTAGGCCATAATAGGCCTAATAATAGCATTGCATTTCAATATATAGGCCATAATAGGCCGGATAGAGCTATTTCCAATACCGAGAGGAACATGCAGTAATGATCTAAACTGGAGCGATCGCGCCGGGACGTATATGTTAAGTTCAGAGACCAGTACAATCATGTCGATTCGGTAGTTTAGTATCCGGGCTTCAATCATCTCTGCGCGTTACAGGTCACAGTGTAGTTGCACTAGCGACTCGAGGCCAAGCAATGCTAAGCAGGCTATTTAATAAATAAACCTTAGCGGAAATGTAGTCAAAATGGTCGTGCAAGCTTAAGCTTTGGAACGTTGTCAAAACGCAGATGATCTGCATGGTTCCGTATCGGAATGTATAGCTTCCCATCGTCTGCATGTAATAGATGACTATCCGGAGGAAGCACGCGTTACATCATTAAGGTAGATCGTATAAGCCATACAAATTTAACATATGGTCATATTTTGGCTTAAGCTGCAACTATTGCGGTGAATAAAGAAAAAAAAACGGCATTCAATATTTTTCTAATCACACCGGTATTTGCGTAAAATGCGCTAAATTTGCTCGTATCTAATGTTGGGTAATGAGCGAAAGAGCTAATTCAATCGCCCCACTTACCGTACTGAGCACGCTCGCGCTCACTCAAACGAAAAAAGAAGTCTCCAGAAATGTGTTGACAAAAATTTGTTTGATTTACAAATTGTATTAATCTAATGTGACGAAAGAACCCAAAAATAATGCTCAAACAATGTGTTTTGTAACAAACATTTTCCATGTAAATTTAAGAATGGTGGTTCGTCTCGAAATGTGTTGCATTCGA
The DNA here is from genome assembly GCA_000349025.1 of Anopheles minimus. Classification (NCBI taxonomy): domain Eukaryota; kingdom Metazoa; phylum Arthropoda; class Insecta; order Diptera; family Culicidae; genus Anopheles; species Anopheles minimus. The sequence continues at coordinate 2,870,166 of KB663655.1, forward strand.
TAATGAAAAAATGTTTCATTGATTCGTTTGATTGTTAGCTTTACCTCTGCCAATATGCAATTAATTTATAGATTTTTCCCCAACATTCGTCTGTTTCACCGTAATGAAAAACAAAAATATTCTCTAAATTCAGTGATAATAAAACACAACGTAAATGTTCAGAATATCTTTCTAGGTGTCAATTCATTCCAAATACGCACATCTATTCGTATTTCTAAAATTTTCAGGACTGCGAATGCCAAATGCGCTGCATATTGCATTCTTCAAACGTTCTGCAAAGAGCTACCAGCCGCACGTACACGTTTTCTTTAAGAGCTACCAGGCGCCTCCTCACTCAGTACCGCTCACGTTCTGAGCTGAGCTACCAAACGCTCACGTTCTGAGCTGAGCTACCAAACGCTCACGCTTCGCACTGAGCTACCGTGCACCTCCACTCTCAGGACAAAACCACAAGCTGGAAGCGACACTGTATCGACATACTGTGAAAACCTGTATGATTACATTTTTACGTAATTTTGTTGTGCCAGTTGTAAAAAAGGATGTATTATTGAATTTTAAGATGTGTACACCTGTCTGTAGTATAATTATGGAATGACAATTAATTTATTTTTTATTTGAAAAATGTGCCTTTAGTTAAGAATTTCAATAACAGGTTCAACGAAAACACTGTAAGTATCGTAAAACTGTGGATTAACATTTAAAATTTTCTTATTCACAGAGGAAAATTTGTGCAGGAGAAGGACTGTTACCTGTACTGAAAGAGGCATTGGGAAACAAACGTTTTCAAATCGTAATTTTCCAAATTGAGCTACCACGGAGCTACCAAGTAGCTACATAAGGTGCTAGGACCACTCCTTCAAAACAGCTACTTGACCCAACACTACTTGTACCCTTTCTACTTCATGTTCCCTCCCGCGTCCTTCGTTCCCGAACCCCTCTGTTCATTCCAATACGGCTCACCGCAGTCGATCGCAATGCTCCTCTCCTCTCTGCCATCAAATCCCTTGATTCCTCGTATCATCATTTTGATTTTAGTATATCACTGTCTTCCTTCCGATGCTTAGAATCCTTCCAACACTCTTCCTCTAGTTGATAATTATTCGTGTTAATTGGTTTGTTAAGGTTAGAAATTAATGTCAGTTTAGACAAAGTTTAGAATAAGAGATTTGTTTTAGCCATAGGCAAAAAAGTGTAGGTGAAAATAAATGAAATAAATGAAAAGGTTTAAATGTTAACAGGTTTAAATGTTAATCACATCACAGCAGCAACGAAAGCGGAATGGTATCAGAAGCTGTCTTGATGTTGGTGTACACCTCTAACGTATACCACCGAGAAACGTTAAGTACATTAGGATCTCGAAGACCATTGCTCGAAGACCAAGCGACGTGATACTAAAATAGTTAAAGGCATTTTATTTCTTGGCGGTTTTGTATACATTTTCCAGCAAGCCGAATGGTCATTCAATCTCAAAGTTTGTAAAAAAACTCGTGACTAAAATGGAGGTGGGCGGTCTGGTTGCAGAGGCTATAGCGGCGCCTGTCTCCAAACGGCAATACCGTGGATCAAATCCCATTCGGACTGTTCCTCCGTAGTACTGATTATCCAAACACGTGGTAGATCAGCAATGCTTGTAAGCCATTATTGCCGAATATGTTGTTACACAAAGCAAGCATAAGATATAACGATACATTTCGCAAAAGAGGCTTGAGTACGGATCACAGTAATATCGCTTGTTTAGGAAACTCCTGTCCAGAATACTTTTGGTGTTTTTATGCGTTAGATTTCATCAAACATAAACATTCTTTTCGAGAGCGTTGAAGTGCGTTGTGCGAAGTGAACAGGGATGGAAAATTAATCAGCCCTATGTAAAACATGAGTCCCATATTTGAGCCTCTTCAAGCAATTGGCAATGAGACTCCACCTGTATACATATTCTAGTCCATGATTCTAGAAGCAAAAAGTATTTTTTTAATGAAGCAATAGACTCAATCGTATGATAATTAACAGTATTTTCTTGTTAACTTGCTATAATAGCTAATTATTTCAACTTATCCCAATTTTGAGTAGAAATGATAATAATTAGAAGAAGAATAATAATAGGAAGAAGAAGCAAAATTAATGATCGGCAACACAGCTGTGAGGAGATTATGCTTTATCGAACTCACAAATAAAAGTTGATAGATTTGACGCAATTCTTCAATTATCTTTTTTTATGACATTAATGGAGGAAGAGTAGCAATTCGGCTTTGCCATTCTTCTTGAATAAAAAAAGAGGTAAGAGGTAGTCTGGTCTAAAATATCACAATTCTTTAGGAAAAGCTTACAATGGAACGGAAAAAATTACCCTTCAAAGAAATACTCGTAAAATTAAAGCTAAATACACAAATACCATACTTAATTAGACTGAATGCGATACTGTGATACAGTATGTCAAAGTTTCTGAAAAAACGTAAATAATTACACATTTGTTTTGGCGTGTGTTACCTAATGCAGTAAGCAAAACCCCAAAACTAATTTCTTCCCGCCAGAGTTGCTTTGTAAAATATTGCACACATGGTGTTCATAAATAATTAATTACGCTTTCCCACTTTCTACTCCACTTTCGTGTCTCCTCGTTTTTCTTTGGAATTTTCTTCCTTACCAAATGGTTCATCTAACCTTTCAACAGACCGTAAATGAAAAATATGTTCATTTCCCACCTACCCTTTATTCCGAACAGATTTCCTTCATCTCTGCCAAAGTAGCCATAAGCATAGATTAGTAAGTCGTAGAATGTCGAACACTATCGGAGAACCGTGGCAAAACCGAGTGCAGAGGATACTGTGGAAACGTGTGTCGATCACTAATGGCTTTACTTCGTGCAACTTCCACTTACTTAACACCACGATCAAGGGAAATTGTCGCCGTAAACAAATGTCGAAACCTGCATCAAGGTTGTTCCATGGCCAAGACCCACGACTGACCGTTCGATGGTAGCGGCGATCGGTGGAATTGATTTTTAATTAGTTGGTTAGTGGAAAATAGCCGGTCCCTAGTGCTCGGCATCCTGTGGCCGAGCAGCTGATGTGCAACATACTGGTAAGTTTTCTGTGGGGCCTACGTAGATCATTGATGAAACTGACGATCGTACATTCCGTTAGAGCAGAGAACAGGGCGCATATACACTTGGTGGAGTGGATACGTCCATTGCAGACCCTTCACAAACGAGAGGAAAACGTTTCGAAACGGATTGGACAACCATGGACAACAGGGGCGATGGGTTTATTGCCTCCCTGACCGATCGGGAAACTATTTTTAGTTCGTCATCTGCTTGAGACACGATTGCAGTGTGTTTATTTTTGGTCGCCTATGAATTGCGGTATGTGAAGTGAAGGAAAGGCGTTTTTCACACAGCGGACCAAATACAGCAGACAAACGGTTGAAGAAACCGACAATGGTTTTTTAAACAAAAGCTCCGCATACATCGAAGCATTGCCTCAAAATTTAACCAAATTATATATCGGTCTGCTGTTGCTTGAGTACTTATTATGTTTTAACATTTTGTTTTGGGTTTATAAAATACTCTCATAGTAAATGAACAATAGCAAATTTTGTAATTGTAACTGTCGGTTGAGCATACAATTTAAAAATATATATTTTGTCGATGATATATATATTGACCGATGTCGTTTCCCACTATGACGATGAAACGTTTCCAAAGGGAGACACATATTCATTTCGCATGATAAACTACCTAAATAACTTCTTCAAATATTTTTGTTCTAGATTCCAGTGCACAATAATTATCTATAAATTATTCAAATGTTTTTAGGGAAATCACTTTCTTAAAATGTCACACAATTTAGCCCTCGACGTCAGTTGGTGTTCAGTTGTTGGTAAACAATAGCAACAGCGTTGAATCGCTGTACGTGAAGCAAGTTGCATCAGCTTTAAATCATTGCAAAGTTTGTTCGGGAAATTATTGTTTCAAATGAATTTTAATGTTCTGTTGTTTTTAAAGCATCTGATCCTGTGTTCTGTTTGCATTTACGGTGATAAACTTACGGAATATGTGCAGAAGCCTGTACTTGTGCGGGCCTGCATCGACAACGCCACACATGCCTTCATCGGATGTGTTGTTGCGGAAATCATTCTTCATAGTTTAAAACACCAAATCACACACCAGCAGTATTATGCGCTGCTCTTTGTAGCCACAATTGTCTCGTCATTAATTGATCTGGACCATTTCATCGTGGCAAAATCGCTCAGTTTACGGGTAATTTTTACTAGCTTTTTATCGGGTCTATAGTATGCAGAATCATTCGTCTCAATTTTTTTTAATTTTAGGATGCTACCCACCTTGATCGAAGACCATTTCTTCATAACTCTGCTATATGTCTAGTTGCATTGATTCTTGTAATACTTACCAAGTGCGTTGGAAGCATCAAGTGGAGCCTTTTCGCTGTTATGATGTTTATTGGTTTTACTACTCATCATTTGCGCGATGCAACAAGGCGAGGAATCTGGTTCAAAGTACCATTTCACGATAGCAATAGCCCAGCGGTTCCTTACGAATTATACCTTCTACTAGTGAATATCATTCCGCACTTGGTTCATTATCTGATGCAAACTACGTTCAGCAGTGTGCCAAAGATGAAACAAATTGATTTGGTTTAAATTAGAAGCAAATAAAAGCCATATTTATTTTAGTTTCGATTGAACATAATGTAAGTCCTATTCACGCAACGGCGTGTTTTGAGAATTACCTGTTTACTGATGATTTATATAGTATTTTCACTGGGATGTACAATCGTTCGCTTCCAGTTACTTTTTTGTCTCTTTTTGTCTCACAACAATAAAGATTCTATAAGTGTTGAACGAGTTGACCTTCGTCCCAGGCTTGAACGAATAAAATTAAATTCACTAATCTTTTAAATTCGCGTTATTTATCGAAAACAGAAAGTTTGCCCTTTTCAATATCCCTTTTTTACAATGGGCTTATGCACGTTCGAATTGGACAAATTTCTGTGCACACTGACAGCTGTCGTTCATAATTGGCTTATTTACTTGTCAATAAAACATAAATCATCAAGGCTGAAAAGAAAGAACGAAAAACACAGAAAACAATACAATTTTTCAGAAAAGTTAGTCTTTACCTTCGCGTGATTCCATCCGTGTTTTGTTTGTAAAATAATAGCCAATCAGCTTATCCCCCTGAGAAGCGGGCACCATCCTTGTGAGCAGACACTAACTAAAACAATTCTCACCACAATGTCGATATTGGATCGTTTTCGGCAATCGTACTGGTTCGAAAATCTATCAAGGAAAACGATCCTTACGACGGTGTTTGCATCGCTGCTGGTAAGTTTTACCTTCTGTGAGTCACGCATTATAATTCGATTACAACTAAAACCGACACTACTATTGTCCCGTCCCGTCCCGTCCCATCCGACAGTTCTTCTCCGGATGGTGGATCATCATCGATACAGCATCAGTGTACCCAAAATCGTTCAACTTTTCCTACTACATCTGCGGTATCCTAGCAACGATAAGCTTCATCATGGTGAATGCTATATCAAACGATATGGTAGGTGATCCGATTGCGCGCATAAAATTTATGATCGTTATGATCTGATGGGTTTTTTTTTTGTCTTCCTTTGTAGTTACACGGCGAACCTACATACACTGGCGGTGTGCTAGGCAGTAGCGGCATTAAAGTGTTTCTGTTCGCTGGATTTGTGCTCGGCTTTACCTCGATCATTGCTGCCATTTGGATCATGATTGCCGAATTTGCGGTTAACGAAGAACAGACCGACAAGTATCCGGGATACGCACTTCTCATGCACAATGTATTCATTTTCCTGTCCTCTCTGATTTACAAGTTCGGCTCACAACAGGAAAACGAATATCTAAACGGCTACTAGAGCGGCTTATGATCAGACCGCTTGTAGTGCGGTGTCCATAATTCATCATACCATTAACGACTGGGTAAACCGTACTTTAATTAATGCTCCTTAAACCCGCTAGTGATTGGCGTTTTTTTTTCACGATTTCGAATTATTACTCTTTCGACCGTGTAGTCCCCACTTCCAAGCGTCTCACGTGATAAGACTAGAACCGATGTTTTGATTACGTCTTACAACCACTTCCTTGATAAGTATGTCCTCAAATGTCTTATCACGAGTAAGCGATCATACGAACGAACGAGTTGGTTTGAATGATCCCGGTCGAATAAGAGTTGCGACGAGTGATCGCTACACGAAAAGAAGATAAAGATGATGTTCAGCTGTTTTATGTAAAAAAAATATAACCCTCTCTCCCAAAACTCATTTACCCGAACAAATAAGTGTAAACAATAAACAAGTATCATTTATTTATATATATACTCAAACCAACCGTTCGTTTCTATTAACACATTTCATCGATAGTAACAAATCAACAGCGGTCAAAGTCTATGTGAGCTGAATTTCGAACGTGTAAGGAAACGATAAATCTCTTCTATCGATAAACGCTCGGATTGGACACTAGTGTAAGGAACTCGTGCACCATCTCTTCCTTACGAACGTCCGCCATCGCCACCAATCGGACAATTGCCCTCATTCTGCAGGCACCATTTCGGCTGAATACTGTTTGCCGCAATTCCCTCTTCGACCAATCGTTCACGATGCAGAAGCATACGCGATTCTGCCATTTGCCAGCTGGATCGTGGGTTACTCCACAGCCGTTCTGCGTGAGCACTCAGTCTGGGCCAAAGACGATTATCCAATGTGTAACTGTCCGACTGTTCCGTCCAGAGAGCAGCTTCTCCACCAAGTATTTGCTGTGCGTAAGGCCCTCCAATAGCCATCAGGTCGTTGTTGTACACCTTCTGCCAACCGATATACGGTGCGCACCAGTTGCTACCATCCGTCACCCATCCGGCAAAGCCACAGTCCAGATAGAGTGCGTCATAGTTGGACATGATTAGCCGGTAGCCTTTCTCTAACAGATTAGTCACCTTACTATCGTTGCCCATGGTCCACACCTGTATGATGTAACGATCTTTGTTGAGATACTGTTCGAGGTAGGGCGACTCGGTCAGCTTGCTCGTCCACATGATGATTGGCCGCTTTTCGCCTGCAGGTAACGTTTTGTCCAGTCGGTTTAGTGCCTCGGTCTGGAAATAATTCCATAGCTTCATAAAGTCTGCCTCCTGCAGGCCCCATTCCTGTTCGTTCATCCAGCTCTGGATGCGGGCGGTAGCGTTCCAGCAACGAATCGAAACCTCGTCGCCTCCCATGTGGAAAACGTCCGAACGGTTAAACATAACGTTCATCTCTCGGTACACGTCCTCCAGTATTTCGTACAGAGCATCCTGGGTAGGATCTAGCTGACCACACGGTGGCTCAACGCAGTAGTTCTCCCAGGGCTGATAGTTGAAGCATGCAGTCACACCGAGCTTCTCCCAACCCTCGCCTACGTGCGCAGGCGCATCCAGCTCCGGTATAATACGAATACCGCGCTCAAGCGCATATTGCACCAGTTGCCGCACGTCTTCCGCTGTGTACACATCCTGCGAACCGTATGCTCCGTAGGTGTGTAATGAGGGGCGTGATACTATCACTAGCGGGAAACTTTGTGAATCTGTTATATGCCAGTGGAATACGTTCAGCTTCACCATGGCCATACCATCGATCGTGCGACGGAGCGACTCAATGTCGATAAAGTTTCGGGAAGTATCGAGCGCCAGTCCACGATGGGGATATGCCGGTGCATCGGAAACCGTTGCCGTGGCAACCATCTGCAGCTCATTCCGAATGTTATCGTACAGTACAAACTGGGACAACGTTTCCAGTCCGTGCCTTGCTCCGAAAAATGTTTTAGCCACTATGGTAGCCAGCAGCTCACCGTTCGTGCCGGCACCAACCGTTAGCTTGTAGCTTTCATCAGTTTCGTAGTTTAGCGTGAGTGATTCATCTTCCACGTTAATTTTAATGCGCACCGCTTTACCACCACTTTTAAGCGTATTTTTCTGCGCTCTCGTTTCTATCTGCTTCCGGAACCGTTCCTTGTTTGCCTCCCAGAGACCAACTAGGGAGTGGAAATTTTCATTCCACTCGAATCGCAGCTGGTTCGGATCAATATGAGCTAGATCGTTGCCTACCTTTAGTTCACCGGATGGCTGTGGCCACAGGAGTCCCGCGCCGGTACCACAGAACAGGCGACATGCCGGAAGACTGATGGCTTTCTCCGGTGGAAACGATGTTTCAGATATTGCCCTTTTAACGCATCGGTCGTTTACGCACTGGTAGCCCCAAACGGCTGGACTGTAAAAGAGATGAGGGAATAAACAATGAAAGCATGATACACTGTATATGTTCCCATCTTTGATAATGATACCTCTCGCGAGTAACTTTTTGTTGCGGTAAGACAAGCGAAACAGCTACTATGATTCCAATTCCTACCGTTAGCGTGCCTATCAAAAACCATTTCTGGGTAAAACTCATATCTTGCCCACGGTAACCAAATATTTGAACTAGAATGTGGCAGATAGCAGTTCAATACTATCAGCTTTTCAAGTGATTGAGCGAGACTGTACCTCCACTATTGGTAAGTGTAAGTCTGTTTCTAATCCTTTTAATTGCATTACAGAGCAATGTAACAAGAGGAAAGAAGAGAGAAAGTGTAGACCTCTACCGACTAACAGTACCATAAACTACTTACCCTTGGGAGTGGACTGTTCCGGTGCAGCACAATAGTCCAATCAATGCGATCACAACGACTCGTATCGAATGCATCGTGTTCCTCGTGGTGCGCTGAAAGGAACGCAGATCAAATGAAATATTTAACTACCTAGCTCTTGTGGTTGCCTTTTGGTGGTAGCGACAGGGAAGCAATTTGAACACTAATTCGTAGTACATGGGTAGTAGCCTTGAACAGTCTAGTGCGCGCGATCTAGTAAAGGGCGGATCTAATGCAAAAACTTTCACTTCGTAATCACTCCCTCCTAGGTGTGGGAAGAAACTGGTAAAGACATCGGTGGTGTCTCCGTTGGTTAACGAACCTTAAACAGGGTGCGCTGGGGAGATACGTTTTACGTTGCTCGCACCGTATGCTGCTGATTACCGACACTGCTGACGAATGATGTGGGAGTCAATCTGGAATCTGATTTTTATTGGAACCGTCTTCTTTTTACCGGCCGTAGCATTCCTACTGCCTTTCGACGCGTTAACGTTGCTCCAGGTCTTTGTACTTTGGCCGGTTTCGGTATTGTAGCGAATTTATTTGCACTGCCGATTACGTGCCCACAGCACCCCGAAAACCGGTTTCGTTCGGGCAAGGTACGGGATATGGTCTGATTATATTATTTTTAATCCGTCTCCTTGCTGGGTTGATTCTGGCACTTGAATTTGTTTTCCCGATTCTTGAAGAACACAGATGAGAGGCCGAAAATGGACTAAAAACAATCGATGCTACAAAATAAACAACTCCAGCTGCATGCTCACGCAATGCAGTGATTTCATGGGGGCTTGACTTAATGCAAACGTCGAGGTTGTTTATATGAAGGTTAGAAGAGAGGACAGATATTGAGAGCAAAGAGAAATTTGAGATGTGAATATAATAACGATTAGATTGCAAAAATTATAAACCTTTACAACATTGCCAACGGCGAGAGATGCAATAAAGAAAATGAAATGAAAAAAAAATGCGGTTCTTGAACCTGAACTGGTTTTGAAAACAAAAAAAAGGCATGAATAACGAATATGAATGGATGCGTTGTTTTTGTTTGTTATTTTACGCTACGAGAGCGTTTGCGAGAGCAAATATGAAGAGAGAGCAAATATTTCTGGAAAAGCGCGACTCAACTGACAGCTATCCAGCTGTCATTATTTGGCAGCACTGCAGTTTTACCCTTTGTTTACTTTTGCGTGCTCACGTAGCAGTAAACGCATCCAACAAAAATATCATTTTAATAGTGAATTATTCGAGACCACTTCTTTTAACATCGTTAATATTACCGTCAGAAGCGTAAAAAAACCGTGCCAAGATGGATCCTGCACTCCTACGTGAACGAGAAGCCTTCAAACGGCGGGCGATGGCAACGCCAACGTAAGTTCCCATTGTTTTGCTCCGGAGGTGATGATCATGTTCCTAACTAATGTTAATGCGAATATTTCAGCGTTGAAAAGAAGGCAAAAACTGAAAGCTCGTTTACGGCACCGAAGGACATGAAAAAACCTAGGCCCGCTAGTGCTGCGCCGAAAATCGATGCTACTAAGTATGGCTAGAGTTGCAGGCGGAACGGAGGTGAACATAGGAACATTGTCTACTAACGGTATGACCCACCTTTTTCAGCTATAAAACCATGACCGGCAGTTCCCAGTATCGCTTCGGGGTGCTGGCAAAGATTGTGAAGCATATGCGAACCCGTCACCAGGAAGGAGATGACCATCCTTTAACGTTAGACGAAATTCTCGATGAAACAAACCAGCTAGATATCGGATCATCCGTGAAATCGGTAAATGGGGATCATTTCTTTTATAACGGAACTTTCTCAATGTAAAATGGTAATGTTTTTTTCTGTTTGCTTTTGATATAGTGGCTGCAAGGAGAGGCACTGCGCAACAATCCCAAGATCGAATTAACGCCGGATGGGCGATATTTGTTTAAATCGGTATTTAAAATCAAAGATGGCAAGACACTGATGCGCTTGCTGAAACAGCACGATCTCAAGGGACTGGGTGGGGTGTTGCTAGATGATGTGCAGGAATCGTTGCCTCACTGTGATAAAGTCTTGAAAAACAGGTCATCGGAAATTATTTTCATCTCGCGACCGAATGATAAGAAGAAAATTCTGTTCTACAATGACCGCACAGCCAACTTTGTGGTGGAAGAAGAGTTCCAGAAGCTGTGGCGTGCTGTCACGGTGGACGCTATGGACGATGCGAAGATTGACGAGTATCTGGAGAAGCAGGGCATCCGTTCGATGCAGGACCATGGCCCGAAGAAACCGTTGCTGCCGAAACGTAAAAAGTTGGCCAACAAGAAGCGGCAGTTTAAAAAACCGCGCGACAACGAACATTTGGCGGATGTGCTGGAGACGTACGAGGACAATACACTTACGCAGTCGAATGCGGTACAGGAAATCAAGCAAAACAACTAAACGGAATTTCCGAATCACATTTCTGACGACCAGAACGCGAATCATTTTTATGAACTAGATAACCGTATATGAATTCCAATTTTGTATTGAAGTTACACTTCTGAAATAAAATTAAAAATGGCTCTTAATTTTGCTCATTGAAATGAAAATGGTTCTATTGATTTTTACTCAATGCCCGTAATAAACCTAGTGTTTCTGCTGTTTCGACCTAGGGTTCATAATGTTTTTGAAAAATACATGACGATAGTCAACATGGTTTTTGTGTAAGTAGAATTCTCTTACAATGACAACGTGTATCTCAGTTGCACTTACTCTACATTACCTTCATTAGACGAGGCGTGCAAAACCTGTCCACTATTTGCCGCTAACCGTGTGTCCTTGGTATGCGTCATCGCATGAGCATGGTCTTACTGTTACAGGTCAACAACAAATCAAGTTGAAGCAGTTTCAAGGGAGCGCGATATATTTCATTCTATAGTGAATTTATCAAAATGTAACTAATCTACATCCAATTTTCGGAAACTGCCGATCACTCCTGCGTCAAGTGAATTATTGTGATTTTTCAACGATGCGCTTTGCTTCTCATCCACCTTCATGTCGTCTAAGGCCAGTATGACGTTCCTGTAATGGTCCAGCGTTTCTTTAAGCTGTCGCTTCAAGTCCGCTGCCTCCTGTTTGCCACCGTATTCCTTTGGCAGCAGTGACAATAGATTGGTTTTGGTGACAAACTCTTCCATTGAACGGTAACACTGTAGGGATTTACAATTTACAATTGTTTCGACATGCCCGTGAAACCATTTCGCTTACCTTCAGACGACTTCGCAGCTTTTCACTGCAGCAGCTCATAATCCATTCGCCTACGGTTACACCAAATAGCGGTAAATTAACCACGTGCACCTCCTTCACACGAATCGGAAAAGCCTTTGTCACACAATCGATAAAGTTTTTAATTTCCGTCAAGGACCACTGAGCAAACGCTCGCATTGGGACGTTGGTATCGTCGAATAAGCACACAATGCCGGCTATTTGATTCAGCTCGTCAGCGAAAATGCTCTCAAACACCATCGTAAAGAAACGGATCTGTTCGGTCACATCGAACCTGTCTATATCCAGATTAGCGTATCGAACGAGATACACGATTCGGCCCAAATTATCACGGCCAAGCGAAACAACGAATTCACTGTCGATCATAACATTCACCCACGGTTCGGCTGTGTCCAGTTTGCTGTACCAAGCCGGAAACCGTTGCCGGGACACTAGATAGCGCTCCAGTGTTTCACATGCGGCCATGTGAGAAAACTTGCGCACACGCAGGAATCTCAACAGAAAGTTGGCATCTGTTCGACATGCCTGAATGGCTGGATTCTTAGCAATCCACTCACGCATCTGCTGCAACGCCTGTTCGGCGTTAGCTTGTTCCTCGCGTAACTCATCTTGTGCCATTTGGCGGTGCAACGCTGAACTTACGGGCTGATATGGCTGATACTTGTCTGGACACTTGTCTACCTTCTGAACGGTCGCCATGTTGTGATACGAAGATTGACTGCGAGTAGGAAAAGAATTTACTGCAACCTATCGCTGAGAACGTCGAACAGAAACTGATGCGTATAACTCGGAGTTAGTTACATGGCCACGCACTGCCATTGTGTAACTAGAGTCAGCAATGCTAGCCTTCATACGATCTCTCTACATCTACGGACCGCGTGCGTAAAACGATGCGTCACAAGGTGGTCTTCTAGTGAGAGGAGGTGTTTCAATTAAATGCAGTTAAACGCACACACGGTCTACGATTCAACTACGATGAGAAAATAGATGTTTAAAATGGTTGTCAATAATAATAATCAGCTTTTTAAATTAATACCATTACAAAACATTCATCATCAACGGTTTCATCTTTGTCTCGCGCTCAGCCGCTCCTCGGTTCCGATCGCAAACTCAGCCTCTACGGTCAACACTCCAACGCTGTTTCAATACACAACTGAAAGGTCTATTACAATAGAATAGAGTTTATTACAGATAAAACCAAAACTTCTCACGCCGGCAGCTTCTTCCAGATCTCGTTCCCGATTCCGTTTGATCTTTTTTCGGAAACGATCAAAACCGAAGCCCTTTATGCCCTGAGCCACGTGCGGCTCATCAACCTATCGAAAAGATACGTGCATGATACGCAACGCTTTCGGCTACGTTCGTCCCCAACAATTGTTTACGATCTCATTATGATTTTCATTAAATAGGGGTAGCCGTTTTGATAATCGACGATCATCGATCAACTAGCACATGCGTAAGCGCTTGAACATGGCACCGGCTGCAATCTCGTCCGGAGTCGCTCCTTCAAAGTTCCATCGCGAAGAATAATAATCCATATCGATCTCCATAAGATCGAGACCAAGCACTACCTCGCGATAGTCTTCAAGGCGTTTCCACAGGGAGCGATTTGCTACTTCCAAATCCAGCGATCCTCCGTACAGTGCAGGTTTTAATGGTGTTTCGAAATATTTTTCCATCTCACCTACCGTTGAATAGCACTGGGTAGAATCAAACAATATTACTACTAATAGGAAACAGACAAAAATAGAAGACAATTAGTGCCTTTCAAACACTTACACTGATTTTCTCCCGCATCTTTGGATTGGCGAACGACAGGAACGTATCGATGACGGGAGCACCGTACTTCGGAAGCGCTGCCGAATGAATGTCCCCGTAGCGTACCGGGTATGCGTGACTATACGCCTCCATCATAATTTTCAAATCAGACGTACTCCATTTTTCGAAGTTGCTCACGGTACTATCTTGAAATTCGATCAGAATGCGACAACCACCAATCTGGAACTCTTCGCTCTCGAGCATCGTCTCCATAACCATCGCCATAAAGCGACCGTCCTGGGATGGACTGTGGTTCTCACCATCAAACTTACAGAAGCGCGAAAATCCCACCATCCGGCCGGTAGAATCCCAACCGAGCAAGATAAAGGGACCGTTGTGGAAAATGTCTTTCATGGTGGGATCAGTACAGTCTAGCTTCTTGAACCAGCTCGGATACATCTCCCGGATGGTCAGATAACGCTCCAGTGCCTCACATGCCATGGGAACTGAGAACTGACGGTGGCGTAAAAATCGCAACAAGAACTTCGCATCCGTGCGGCACTTGAAGATATACGGGTTTTCCGCAATCCATTCGCGCATTTCCGACAACGCTTTGTCACGTACTTCATCATCCTCCCGGAGTTCTTCTTTGGCCACCTCACGATATAGTTCCGATAGCGTAAACTTGTACTCATCATACACCTTGGGACACTTGTCCGCCGAATAAGAAGTGAGCAATGGAGCCATTTTCAAGAGGTTAATGCAACACCCAACCTGACTAAGGTGTAAAAGATACTGTTCGTTTTTCGTCCGACATCGTTAGAAAGTAAACTTATAAACCTTATAGATTTGAAAAGAAGTTATCAGCATGACCTTAAATTGGAGCATATGAAACGATAATTGCAATTGGGCTGGCGCTTATCAAAGAAGGAGTCTACAGCTACGGGGAAAACGCAGGACCGATTGCAAATAAAAGTGATGTAATAATACTGCAGTTTAATGAAATATAATAATTTAGACATTATTTTTCTTGTTAGCCACAATGTGTGCGTACCATGAAAATCATCATATTGAAGAATAAAAAGAAATGCCTCCTAACCAATGAGGTTTATCAGAACTCAGAATAAGTTTAAGCTTAAGTTTCTTATTGTAAACAATACTGGCCGTCTCTCTATGAATAAACAAAACATGAATCGCACAGCTTTCATTTTTTATGAATGCGTACAACACTATACCGCGAAAAAATTGTTCGGAAAAGAATTCATAACTCCTTTATTCGCTCATTTTTCATAAAGCATTTCTTCGTTTATAAAAATGTTTTTAATTACTATTTTTACAATTGAATAACTTCGTCAGCACTTACTCTTCATAGACCCCTATGCTGCCATTGTTGCTTAGTTTTTTTATACATAAAGAACGGCCGGTCCGTATTGAAATTATCGTTCACTTGATGTTATATATTTAGAGCTTAATTGCTTTAGCTTACGAAGAAATGTATAAAAAGATCAGCACAATTGGAACACAATCCGGAAGATATCCCACACGTGGCCTTCTTCTAGTAGTGTATGATCTAATGCACACTATTAGGCTGGCAGAGTTAAATAATTAGCTAAAGCTCGGTTGTCCGTAAACAAAAAACTGCAATAGATGAAACAAATTAAAAAACTTTATGGCAACTAGTGTCACTAGGCATGCATACCTTCAGGCGTATTAGCATTTAGGAGAAATAAGTGCATTGAACTCAGCAAAAACTGAACTGATTAAACATTCCGTTCGCAGTTCGAGTAAATTACTGTTTTTTGTTCTTATAAATATAAAAACAAACAAAAGAATTTTTTTTCTAATATGTTGTACACGGCATTAGGAAAGGCCTTAAGTACTGAGAGTATTGGGAACTTTCGAATGAAAATTTGAAGAATAAATAAAGAGGTTTATTTTGACAATCCTTACGTTGGTGGATTAGTTTAATTAACCAATTTAGTTTATCAAATATGATTCAAAATTTTATTGTTTCGTGGAAATAACATGCATAGAAATTCAATAAACATGAGTATCCTACGCACTATTTATTGCGCATGACCAAAGAAAAGCTTCATTTCAGGTTTAACTGTGCAAGCATGGCTCCAGTCAATGCTTGTTCGGCAAGCATTCCCTGATCCGAATCCCACAGGGACGTGTAGTGTTCCACATCAATCTCCATGTCATCCAGTCCCAGAACAACCTGCCGTTGGTCTTCGATACGTTTCCTGAATTCGCTATTCAACTTCCCGAAATCAACCGTTCCACCATATGTAGTCGGTTTCCATGAGTCTTCAAAATGTTTCTCCAGCTCCGGGATCGACGAGTAGCACTGAAATGTTTAAAAAAAATATATCTAGGGTAAGAAATCAGAATGAAGTTGGACACAGGAAAAAAAATCATACTCTGATTTTTTCACGCAATTTCGGGTTTGCAAATGAGAGAATCGTTTCAATTACGGGCACAGCAAACTTTGGCAGCTTTGCTGCATGGATCTCCCCGTAGCGCAAAGGGTACGATCTACTGTACACATCCATAATGATTTTCAGCTCGCTTAAGCTCCACTTTTCGAAGTTATTAGCGGTGGCATCTCGATAGTCAACAATCACTTGACAACCACCGATCTGGAACTCTTCCCATTCGAGCACCGTTTCCAGCACCAGTGCCATGTATCGAGCCTCCTGTAAGGCGCTATGTTTTTCGCCATTAAACTGTCCATATCGTATGAGAAACACGGCACGACCCAACCCATCCTGTCCGAGGTAGGTAAAAGGTTCGTAGTCCAATATTTCCTTCATGGTGGGATCAGTACAGTCTAGCTTCTTGAACCAGCTCGGATACAGCTCCCGGATGGTCAGATAACGCTCTAGTGCCTCACATGCCATGGGAACTGAGAATTGACGGTAGCGTAAAAATCGCAACAAGAACTTCGCATCCGTGCGGCACTTGAAGATATACGGGTTTTCCGCAATCCAATCGCGCATTTCCGACAACGCTTTATCACGTACGGCATCATCCTCACGGAGTTCTTCTTTGGCCACCTCACGATATAGTTCCGAAAGGGTGAATTTATACTCATCATACACCTTGGGACTCTTCTCGACCGCGTAGGGAAGCTGCTTCGATGCCATAGTAGCGGAACAAGTGAACACGATCGATGGACAAATGTAACTGCCGACTCTTGTAGCGCATCGACAATCATTTGGTGATAGATCTTTCTTTTCGCTTGCAGTTTTGAGACGTGTAGCATGACGACAACTTATCAATGAAGTAATGAAGTAGGTAAACAAAAGCATGTTTAAATGTTTGGTACTGTTGCATTCGAGGAGATCCGAGATCACCGTACAGCACGCTATCAGTACAGAAAGAGCCGCTAATCTTTCGTGCCGAAAAGAACCATAAGTTGTTATGTGAAAGAATGTATAATTACTTATCTGAAAAAATATTATATATGCTGTTATTGCTCCCTGATGTGCTACAAATCGTACAGACAAAAACAAAAGCATTGATTTTGATAAGCACGATTATTGACCTTTGCAATGCATCCGCAAACACTTCGCATGGTCGTAATCGCATTCTAGCCCCTCGGCCATTGGGCCAAATTGTTGCGGGAGCTAGATGAATTTTGGGTACGGTGTCAGCTTAATGTAATACAATGGTACAGTAAGATCTTTGGTTCAGTTCCGTTTCGGACAGCGCACGAGAAGCATCGCACCACGCCTGACAAAACTTACCAAACATGTCGAAGTTTGCCGCCTATCCCGTGGACAAGAACGTGAAACAGTACGACGAGTATAAGTTCACTCTGCCGGAGCTGTATCGTGAGGTGGCCAAGGTGGAACTCCGTGAGGATGATGTTGTACGGGAGCAAGCCCTGACGGAAATGCGCTACTGGATCGTGAACAATCCTCACATCCGTAAGTGCCGTATGGATTCGAAGTTCCTGTTACGGTTTCTACGCTTCCGCCAATTCTCGGTACCAATGGCATGTGAGGCATTGGAACAATATCTAACGATGCGTGAGATGTACCCGAGCTGGTTCAAGAACTTGGACACCAGCAGTGAGAAAATGAAGGATCTGTTCATGACCGGTGCTACTTCCATTGTCGGACAGGACAGCAACGGTCGCACGGTGGTGTTCTTCCGTATTGCACGCTTTGTGCCAGAAATGTTTGAACCCCCAACTGGCGGAATATTCATTGCCATGTTGATTGAAGCCATGCTTGAATGGGAGGAGGTTCAGATCGGTGGCCTACAGGTGATGGTGGATTATAGCGATATGGATCTGAAGCTGTTCGAAAAGTGGAGCTCCTCGGAGCTGAAGCTAATCATGGAAGCTTACACTCGCTGGTACCCCATGCGATACAACGATACGCATGCGGCCAAACTCCCCAAGAAAGCGCTGCCGATCATAGAGAAAATTCTGTCTTTCACGAACCCTAAAATTCGGGAACGGATCAACGTGAGTTTTGGGATGAGGTTACAAACACAGGAACAGTAAGTGTATTTTTACTTTATTACAGTGTTACGCGAACGTGGCCGATATGGAGAAACACTTCGAACCCACGATGGCACCGATAGGCTACGGCGGTACTTTGGATCTGGATGGTGACATCAATCCAGCCGTGTGGGACCGCATCCAACAGCAGCGGGATGTCATTCTTGGCCTGGATCGCATGGAAATCGATTACGATTACTATGCGCCGATTTGGGATGAGCAGAATGTTGCATTACCCACTGAGACACCTTCAGTTTAAAGGGAAGGCGTGAACATTGATCGCAAAATAAATTTCAACAATTTACTATCATGTTTTTATAGTTTTAATTATTTTCTGTTCGTTTATTCAAATTCTATTCACTCACCTTTTATTTGTGATCATGCAACAACTTGTGAATAGTAATGAACAAAGGGGGCCTATTACCGGTACACGTATCCAACGTTCACTACCTTGAGGTTTATGATCAGTAACTATTGCATTACCCGATCAACGAGTAATGCGTTGGGCGTATACGTAACCGTATGGGTGCTGGTAGCGTTTGATGATCTTGATCGATACGTTATATGATGTGGAGCCAATCACAGCACATTTCTATCAATGAAAATTTAAATCTTTTTATATTGAGTTGCATAACTTTGGTGTCCTAAAATACAACCTTTTTAAATGCATATGCCGATCGCATCTTCTCAGACTATCGCGCACAGTAGCTCCCGGTGAAATTGTCGCCAGCAAGACAAAACTATAGGGGCAACATGCGATGTTATAATTAAAGGATACGTTAATTTTTAAATATTTTAACGATAAAATATCAAATCTGAACTTGTGAAATAACACTTGAGATCTTAAGTGGACTTCTCATAAGCAATTGGTTAAATTTGTAAACAATTTCACACGATAGGACGGGTATCAAAATCTCATCA
>KB663655.1:2893039-2925176 GCA_000349025.1 Anopheles minimus
CTGAGGGAGATCGGATGCAGCCATGGATGGAGAATTGCAACCTCGGACCGAGTTTCCTGGAAACGGATACGGATTGCAAACCAGGCCATGTCTTTCAGACGTGCCCAATAAGGCACGGCAACAAAGAAGAAGAAGAAGATACACTGTTCAACACTCTTTCTGTTGTGACCTGAAAAGTACGCAGCCTATTCCGCACACTCAATGTTGTCTGGGAATTGACAGCATCTGATGTGTAGGCAATATGGTCGTCTCGCTCTCTTTTTCCCTTTTTCTCCCCATCGATAATCCTTATACGCATCGTCCTTGCGATGAGGATTGACAATAACGTAGTAGATTATTATTCGGCTTCCCGGGGAACAGGCGAGGCTCGCACGCGCTTAGCGAATTTTCATAATTAGTCGACTTCCACCTTTTATGTCCTATGTTTTTAATGTGATAAATAGAAGTGTAATCCAAACCCATAAAACTTTCCATTACACACTTTTAGCGAAGCATTTTGCATTATTTTCAACTCTGTGAATGAAAGGTAGCCTTCATGTAGCAGAAAATAGCTATTTAAATACAGCAACTTTCATGGATGCTGCATGGAAGACGACAACCATAAAGACCACCAGTCAACCACTTTTTTCAATTCAGTTCAATCTATTTAATCAGCTGGAATAAACCATGTGTCGCATAAACACAAATTTTCCTCAAATATAACATTACATTTATTATTATCTTTAAATTTCCTAGTCAACGTTGAGCTTACGAAAACTGCCGGCTACTCCACCTTCCACCTCGTTTTCCACCAAGTTAGACTGATTCCAAAGCGATGAGTAGTGTGCCACGTCGATCTCCATGTCATCTAGTGCCAGTAGTACATTCCGACGATCTTCAAGATGTTTGACAAATTTACGTCCCAGATCATCCGTATCGAGGTCTCCACCGTACGGCTTTGGCACCATTTCAGGTTCCAGTTTCCCCTTCATTTCTAACACTGTATTATGACACTGTGAATAAAACAAAACAAACACCAGTAAAGTCAGAGTCCAGATGTGCCGGTAAATAGATCCCATACAATTATTCTCTCCTTCAGCTTGGGACTTGCGAACGTAAGCAGCAGATTCAGGATCGAGACGGCAAATTTTGGAAATTTCGCACCATTAATTTCGCGAAACCGTATCGGGTACGAACGGTTGATCGCATCCATGAAGATCTTCATATCCGTGACGCCCCACATACCGTAGTGTTTCATGACGGTATCAGTAAAGTCGATCATCACACGAAAACCACCGATCTGGAGTTCTTCCCATTCCAGCAACGTTTCTATCAGCAGCGCCACCAAACGACCCTGCTCCAGTGGGCCAAACTTATCCACATTCAGTAGCTTCACGCGAAACATTATCACCATGCGGCCGTCCGCATCTTGGCCAAGCTTCGTGAAAGCACCGTCCTCAAGCATTTCTCGTATCGCAACATCGTTGCAGTCCAACTTTTTAAACCAGGTAGGGAACGTTTCCCGCATTGCAAGGTAACGCTCCAAAGCTTCACAAGCCATCGGCACTGAGTACTTCCGGAAACGCAAAAAGCGCAACAGAAACGATGCATCCGTACGGCACTTGCGAATGTAGGGATGTTTAGCGATCCATTCTCGCATCTGTACTAACGATTGTTCCCGAATCTCATCGTCCTCTCGAAGCTCTTCCTTTGCTATTTTTCGGTACACATCCGACAAGGTGAACTCGTACTGATCGTAACTTGCCGGACGTTTTTCGATGGAATAATTAGTTGATGTCGCTGGTGATGCCATCTTCTGTACGTTGTTTACGCCTTGCGCTCTAAATTCACACTAAAACCATACCCCATCCAACACGGTTTGCTACAGCATCCACATCGCAACAGAAATCTCAATTCTAACAGTCCGTCCTTTGCTTCGCCTTCGCGCGAGAAAGAAATGATTCACTTTGTAAGAGAAAAAGAGAGAAAGCTAAAACAACACCATGCTCGCTTCTACAAACTTTATTAAATTACTACAGAGCACAACGATACGCACGCGACGGAGAACGAGCCTTAGCTTTGAACTTTGCTGAGAGATTGATCAATGTTATTACGTTAGGCATACGCACACTCACACATTTCTTCCTCCGGAACGTGTTCAATTGGGTCCCTAGTCTAGGCCACGAGACACTGACATTGCAGCGGCGGTTACTGTAAGCCCTTGTGGTTTGTGCATTACGCCTCAAGGAAAACGGTTAACCGATCTGGGCAGCTAATCTACGATCGCGATGGGATAGCGTGCGTCTAGCATGCATATAAACGCACATTCCCACACGCAAACGATAGCGGGCAAACATTTAGATGATCTAATAAAAGTGTTCGGCGTTAATAATATTGCATCTAGACTAAGAGTGAGTTGCATTGCCGAAGAGGGGAATCATAATTCTGGTTTGTATGTTTGTAGATATCATACAAGCCGAATAGAACTGCCGTCTGTCGTGCACCTGTATGTACACAGATGCAAAAGCAACGTCAGTAGCGCTGGAAGACCAATATTTTTGGGGCACAGATTCGATCGCAAACGATCTAGTTAGAAACACATGCAAGAGGTATTTTGGAAATTTCTATTTTTTATTCGTATTGAACAACTGTTCTTGCAATATTGAGTGTATTTTAGTATGCATGCGAATGCACTTGTGTTACTTGGAAATCGAAAACAGTTCGGTTGATAAAATATAACTCAAAAGTATGATGAATACAGTGATACAGTGTTTATCAGAACTATACAAACACCTGTTATTTTTTTAGAACGAATAACCAGAAGAATTATCTGAAATTGATGTTCGTGTAATTTATAAAGAACAAAAAAACACACATTTTGAAACTTGAAAAAAAAGAAGAATGAAAAACACAAATATAAGGTAATGTTTTTACAATATGTTTTCGAATTAATGTACCCGTGTGAAGCTAAGTATGTACAATGTTTGCCAACTTTTAGCTTTGCTTATCAATTTCTTGCATTAGGGTGGGTGTCGCTTTTGCATTATAAATATATCTTTTGAAAAGTAGTTTAAAAGGCCTTAAGTCATAACAAAATAGAATGAATACATGCGATATTCAAACTATGTTTAATCAAATTAGGAAATAAAAACCGCATTTTGCCCGTAAGAACTGCTTGGCAGAGAGCCGAAACCGATTAATACAATTATTCAAAAAAAAACGTTAAAAAACTGCCTTAAAATGCTTGAATTTTTAACGATTTTAAGATATAACAATAGTGAAGAACAATATTTGCCGCAGGTGTTCGTATTGCTACGTTATATGAAAGAATTTGCATGTGGCAAACACATTTTCATTATTATTAAAATTAATGTATTAAAAATATTATCGAAAATGGTTGTGTAAAATTTCAATTTCTTTTTCAATTTGTATGTTTTATTATTCATTAAAATTTACTAGAACATCAATTTTTGCTTCTAGAAGACAGGTATTCGTAAAAAATCTGTTAAGCATTGTATAACGAGATTATGTAATGTAATTGTTTGAGAAAAGTTCCATCTGTTACATTTTATCCCTTTCTGGCTAGATAATACGGTACTAAGACATTACAGGTGACGACCTGCAAAAGATGACCTAATATAGATGACCTAATCGTTAAGTGTAGTAAGAACATCAGTAATCAGTGAGTTCGAGCTGTAGTTCTACACATGATACACCTGTATTATGTGTGATTATTTCAACTTCCTCGCTGGGCTTCGGTAATTAATTCACTGTAGTGCTGATGTATCGCGTTTAATGAATACATGTTGCATTACATAACAGATCATCTCTCACTCCAGCACAGCTGCCATGTGCTCCGGTGTAGGGTATTTGCGTAGTACAGTAGGTTTGTACAATTTGCCTAAGCTTAGTCGATCTCCATACCGAACTCGACGTCACTCTCGTCCGTTTGGCGCCAAAGGTGTGCGTACGGTTCAACATCAATCTCCATACGATCAAGCAACAGCAGCGTGCCGCGTTTATTGACTAACCGTTGTTTTAAGCTCTTGGTGATTTCCTCCGAGCACGTCTTACCCCCGTACTCTATCGGTAGCAACTCCCGGTCGACGTATTTCAAAACCTCATCCATAGTGGCGTGGAACTAAAAATTATCCGAAAACGAGAAGACACGGAAAAATACGTGTTAATATAATGTTAGCGTGCGTGCCTGTTGCCGTTGCATGTTCACTCACAAAAATGCGCTTGCGTAGTTCTTCGGCCGCAAAGCTTAACACCAAATTCCCCAGCGCTTGACCAATGCGGGGTAACCGGACAATGTGCACCTCTTTCACGCGCACCGGCAGTGCATGAGCCAGACAGTCCATGAAATTTCTGATGTCCGAAAGCTTGAAGCATACAAAGTGTCCCATGGTAGCACCTTCACAATCCACGATCGCAACACCGCCCGCAATCTGTACCGCCAAATCGTCGAAGAACGCCTCGAACAGCATGTGCTGCAGTCGGCCCAGATGGTAGCAATTGAAACGTGTCACATCGTAGCAGCGAACTTTCACCAACGCCACCATCCGACCCTTCCCGTCCAGCCCGAGCGGCAAACAACCTTGCACGTTCTCAACCAACTCGCGCATGTAACGGTCGTTTGGGTCCAGATTTTCATACCATATCCGAAACAACTGACGCATCGTTAGATATCGCTCGAGGGTGGTTTGGGCCGCTTGCAAATCGTACGCCCGGGCACGCAGAAAACGCAAAAGAAACAGTGCATCCGTGCGACATCTGCGTATGTGTGGATGGTTAGCAATCCATTCGCGAAACAATCGCAACGATTCCTCCCGACGCTCGTCCGTTTCGCCTAGTTCCTGTTGAGCGATCGTACGGAGCACTTCCGGTAGTGTGACAACGACATCGTTTGCCTCGTACTGAGAAGGAGACTTATCCACCGACAGCTGCTCGATGTGGTCCGTGCCAGAAGCCATCGCGCTGGCAGCCAATAGGAAACTGAACCACTGGTAACGTAAAAGTGCATTCGGGTATCGCAATAGCTGCACGGTCGATGCAATTGAACTGCATTCGCTTTCACTTTCTAATGAACCAACGATGCAACAGCATAACCACTAGCGCAAAACGCTTATTGCATCGCTGATTTCTGCGTTGCCCGTCGATGTTTAGGTTTTCCTTCGACCGCTCTGAGTCAGTGAGGCGCCAATAGTACGTGTACTTGAACTCACCGCCGTGTTCTCCCCGCTCATGTGTACGACGCGCTTGGAACCGGTTCGAGAAACTAACAGCCAGCGACAAAGACCCTGACATCTAAGCATCGTTTGGCTGTCAGTCGTAGTTTATCAAATGCAATTAAATTAATCTCTTCTTTATGGCTTTGTTTTAAGGAGTATTTTTTTGCGAATCTTGTATGTCTTTTTCCCCTCTGAGTCGTTAAATGACCGAAGGTTATTCGCAGTACAAACTGAGCCGTTTACGTTAGAATGTACTTATTATTGTTGCTCACTTCATGCGGCTATTTCGTATCGCATAAGGAAGCACAATAAATCCTTACCATCTCTGTTACCTCTTCTGTCACAATCATTTGTTTGTGGGTTTGATTAAGGGTTGGTGCTGGTCAGTACAGAATGAAGAGTCAAAGTTTTTTGTAAATGTTGAAAGTAATAAAAATGCTAAATACCAAGAGAGACAGTCACCAGGGTTCGAATGCCATCCAGGCCGTTCCCCCGTAGTGAGGACTGAGTATAAAAACTCCGTGGTATCAATAAGTCTAGTAAGCCAGAAATGGCAGGCAAGACCGAATAGAAGACCCGGTGAGATTTGTTTCCTCTTTTATGGGGCCTTGACCATTAACTGCCTTTGCGCGTTGGCTTCGCAATCATAGGGATGGAGAATTGACAACATTGAACATTGAATGATGTCTATATCATTCAAAGCCAAATCAGATCAACAATAAAACAAAACTTTCTATGTGGCTATAGTTGAATATACTTTAAGATCGCGATGTTTCGACGAATCAATTTTTTGGCAGTCGTTTGGTTAGTTACTTCCTTCTCTCAGTGGAACGCTTATTTCACATTGTCCTCCATCATCATCTTTAGGCTTTGCTGCACTTTACGGTCACATCAACTATTGTGTGACTAGTACTAGGCTTCTGGTTGATGATCACGTCTTTATCCAGAATTTATCCATAAGAAAATCCTTTCCTAGGTTAGATATTTGCATCGATGTTTTTCTGATACTCTACTAGATGTCGAATTCAGATTGGTCTACCATCCTTCAAACCGAATATCACTTGGGAAGGTTTTATGGCTGAGGTTAAAGAATTAATTTTCAGTTCAGAACAGTCGAGACATCCTAGCAAAAGATTAGAACAATCTCAAAGTCTTGCCAAAGTTGACCTTTAAGCGCTAATGTATTATCAAAAAATACAACCGATTTCATAATCTACATATAACAACACATTTAAAAGAGTTCTTTTACGAATTGTACACCTTTTATTCACTTATTTATGTAAATGTCTTGTAAATCTTACATGGCTAGCAGTCCTATCACTTCGTAGAAGAAATTTTTTTAGATTAAAAATATTAAACAAAATTTAGAATTATCTTATTATATTAAATCAACTCCAACTTAAGTGCTTAAATCTATCCTAGTTCATGAAATTTATTGCAGCTTTCCCAGCATATGAAACACTACCTGGCAAGCAATGTTACAATTACAAAACATACACCTCCTTACTTTCTAGCACCACGTCTTCAGCTTTCGTTGTAAAAATATAATAGTACACAAAATGTAACTCTTGGGATGTGATAAAAAAAAATGAAAATGCACTGTGCAATGATGTTAAATGGAGAAAAATAAATAAAGTGTATCAGCTACAAAAAAGAAAACTATTCCTAGCAAAACTAAACTATGAATTGCAATGTGTAGCGAATCTATCCAGCATAAAGCGAAGATAAGCAATCAGTAACATTAAGCAAAGGATGCGCAAAAGTAAATCAAAATCAGACTAGAACATTCTCGTCCTGTTCATAAAATGTCGTCAAACATCTATGTTCTATAAAACTAAACACACTCCTTACGCTAAGTGTACTTAACTTAGCATAATCGACAGCCGGAATATTACTGGAGGTCGTTTCGTTTATACGAATTTTGTCCGAAATGCATAACGGAGCTTATGTTGGAGCTCGCTTGAGATATGCCGTGAACCTAACCCTACTGCTTTGGATTGTAGCTGTGTCTGAAACTTGTGATCAGCTTAATTTGCAAACTTAAACGCCATGCCCATACACTAAATGCTAAAGAACCTAAACATAGCATATCTTATAATATATCAATTCCTTATCTGTGCTTAAGGAGTTAAAAGCTATCGTATCTAAATAAATATTGCTTCTGTTACCGGCAACTGCACAATAGGTCACCACAGTCAGGTCAGTAGGCCACAAGAACAAAACAGGGAAATACTTTGTTTCACAGGAGATCAACACGAAATACGCCAAGGGTTTCGTTTCGTTTTACGCAATCACGGCATAGCTCTCCGAGTATTCGGTGCTACTGCTTGATGACACCTTCGCCCCATCCAGTGTGTATCGGCTCGGAGAACCAGCGATCCGTATCACACTGATACGATTGCTCTGTGGAGTGGACTCACGAGCAGGGTTACTTGATTGCGTTGCATTGGTGGCCGCTCGAAGGCGAGCCGTCCGTTTGCAATTGTCCTCAACTACCTCCCGGATCTTGGCCCGTAGCACATCCTTGAAGGGTACATTGGAGGGGTAATTATACCGATTCTCGGACGGCTGTATCACCTGTTGTTCCACCGTACCAGAGTTTGCGCTCCTAGTTACCAGTGCAGAACTTGATCTTTCCTCCGATGCTGTGATCGTTTCCGTATGATCACTTCTGGAGGGTTTACGTCGAACACGACCACTGCTCGCGGGCTTACGCACTTTCTGTGGCTTATCATTCTTGAGACAGGATGAATCTTCATGCTTGCAGAGGTATGATTTGAGGGCAAACGATTTACCACAGCGTCCACACTGGTACGGTTTTGTGTTAGAGTGGGTTTGAACGTGTGCTCGCAGATTAGACTTGTCAGCGAATGCCTTATTGCACACGTTACACTTGAATGGTTTCTCGCCCGTATGGGTACGAATGTGACCCTGCAGCAACCAAGGGCGAGAGAAGCGCTTGTCACAGGTAGGACACTTGCTGCCTTGATCGTGTGTCCTAACGTGCATCGAGTACGCCGGCATCGAAACGTACACCTTGGAGCAGTACGGACATCGTCGCGCTTTCTGATCCTCCAGAGACCTGTAAATTGGAGGTGATCATATGTGTAAGCACAAGCCATACTTATTACTATATGAAAAGTATTCACTTACCGATGTGTTTGACGATGTCTTGCCAAATTGGATGAGGTTGAGTAGCGTTTGTTACACTCGGGACATACATGAACATCCTCCGGACGAGAGGATGTGTTCTCCTCACTGCTCTTCATTCCGTGATCATCACCATCATTGCTAGTATCCTGCGATTCTTCAAATTCAGTGTTGATTCGGGATAGCGATTCGAAAGATTCCTTCATTGGCACACTCAAAGGTTCCTGAGACGTACCATCGGCTTCAACTACACTCTGCGTAGCACTAACCGTACTGCCAATACTTCTAGCCGAAACCGTACGAATCTTGCGAGTTTTTTTTCGATCAAACACCTTATGAGAATATCCTTCCACCGGTGCCGAATCCTGCGATTCCTCCGACGATGATGAACCACTGAATGAATGTGTGACCGTTGCAACATGCTGTTGGTCGTTACCGAAGCAACTGACGGCTTCTGGAAGCTCAGGACATCCTATTATAGTGTACAGCTGCAGCTCGTTATCACCCTCTTTCCGACAGTCCTTATCATCTCCATCTTCAACACGCTTTATCGTCGGTGCGTAATAGATTAGACCCGAGCGTTCGTTATCACCGACAGCAACGGATACGCTCGGTACCAACGGCGAAACGTGTGTGGCTGGCTGCTGCTCTACCTGTAACGATCGTACAACGTACACTGGCTCGTCCGGTTGTTCCTGCAAATGGTTAACGCACGGTACGTTCGGGCTTGCCGGACCCTGGATTATTTCCCACTTTTTTGTCCATTTCTTTTTTGCCGGCACAGCAGCCATCAGTGTGTCGTCGGATGGTGATAGTGTATGCAAATTGATCGGTTCTCCTGCTGGGTAGAGATGTTGTTTTGTGACGTAGTCCTTATCTACCTCTTCAAAGATGATGGCATGCGCTGTTTCGGTGCGTCTCAGCGTGTGATAAGAGGCGGACGTATAACCAGCAGTAGGTAGCGGTGACGCGCTTGCGATCATTTTTACGGATGAGTCACAGTGCCGTAGGATGTTGTATTTTATCGGGCTGTATAGCTTGGTCGTGCCTTGGTTCAGGCAGTACAGTTCGTGCGATGTAGAAGGGCTGTAACGGTTCGAATCTGTGTTTAGCTTACCCGCCGCTATCGACACATCCGCCAGCTGGGTAAGATTGTAAAGTTCTTCAGGTACGTTGTACGGAAGTTCCTGCACCATCGTGAGTGGGTCTAGAACGACAAAGAATAACGATACATTTATGATGAGCGTAAAACGTCTATATCATAAAAATATGGTGTTTTTTTTCTCAAAAGAAAGTTGAAGTTGAATATCTTATTATATCTGTAATATTAAAAAAAAAAACAATTTTCTTCGAATAGCTTCAACTGGCTGGAGGATTTCAATGTTCAACTGCTCTCGACAGGAAACGTACACACACTGAAGAATTTAAAATGAATCCTTAACATAAACATTTTTTCCCGCCGAATAAGATTTTTTTTTATTGATGAGATCCTCGAATTGATGAACTCCAATTTATGACACAACGAATGCCTCTTTTTAAAATAAAAATTTGTGCTAGTCAAGCGATTTCCGATTTTCCGGTATACGGTTTGATTTATGATATTACATAGAGTGGTTGTTTAAAATTAGCTTCAAACTCTACCGCTTCTGCATTGTTTTACGATTGAATCATTTTTTGATTTCGAAAAATAATCGGGGAAAACCAAACGGCAACCACTTAAGAGAACATTCACAAACCGTTATGTACATTTTAATGAAAGAATCCCAACCGGGGACTAGAAGTGTTGCCGTTTATTTTCTTTCCGATACCATTAATGCGCAAAACGCAAAGCAGGGCAATAGAACAGACTTTTACATTAACTTTAATCATGTTCTTTTCATTTTTTGTGTGTAATTACATCAACAACAATCACCTCTTTACTCTGCTTCAAAGCTCTAGTACACGAAATAGTACCTAAGAGCGGTGAAACACAAACACCCGTCATGTCATTTTCGTGCGTCTTTCACGTTTGTTTGTTTTGAAACTTAGACCATTGATCTTAGCAACCAACACAACAAGGCGTTGGACACAATCCAACTGACTTGCGCATTATGAGCAGCACGCGCAGGAAAAAGATTCAAATACTACTACGCATCGCACGCTTACTACGATGTGCCGGCTCGAAGCAAAATGGGCAGAGGAAAACTCGATTACGTTTTTGTTTTCATTCCTCTGTTCGTTCACGGGAAACACATTTTATGGGCTAGCGTTTTCGCATCAATCAATCTTCCTTCCAAACTTGCCAAATCGAGTGTTTGCTTTGCGCTTAAGTATATCCGATTCGACCCTGCAGCTACACTGGGGAGTGGAAAATCGGGTCGAGGTGAACGCACCCATTCGGATGGATGGAAATCCTTGTGCTCTGCGTATCGTAACTGTCAATGTTGATTCAAAAACGGCCGTTACGCGTTTGGCTTCGACAAGGGTTTGAATAATTTTGATTTATCACATAATCTGTAACGATCGTTCTCACACTCGGCTTGCATAAACAAGCCAGAAACGATTGCACACCAAACGGAGGAAAAAGAAATCGTTCCCATCCGGGTCAATAATTGGCAATGATGGTGATGATCGGGGTCGGGATCTGGTTAGTGTGAATTCACAGGTTGACCAATTTATTTGTGATCGTAGACGATTATAGCTTAATTAACCTCGCACCATCACCATCCCGAACGGCTGTGAGGTGTGAAACCGTGCACTTTCCAGCCGATTCCCTGTTCAAACGAGCTGCATCGGTTCGGCAGCTTGACCATCGACACCGACCGATCAAGGTGACAGGCGGTTTTTAGCCACCGGGTGGAACAGCTGACCGGGAGGAAAACGGTCTCGAGCTTTGCAGTCAACTGACGACGCTCTTGGAACAGTTCCAATCCGGTTTGTAAACATTTTCCCGCTCGTCGATCGCTTCGACAGGAAGGAGCTACGGGAAAACGGTGATACGATCGACACAGATTTCGCGGTCAGTCTGGAGAGCGCAGCGCTGATCGTATTTACGCTGTCAACTACTACGTTCTATGCTTCAGAATACAACGAGTACCAGGTAGCTCACGCCGTTCGCGTCTCCAAGTTCGCGCCACTATGCCGAAAAAGTAAAAATACAGCGCTCCTCACGCGAATGACGCATTTTGACTACCAGCTTAAGGTTATACGCGAAAATGGTTTCTCTTCCACCATTATGCCCCCACACTTGTGCCGGCTGCCGCGTTAGAAACGCGAACGCAGAAAAGCGTAGTTGGGCGGAATAAACATCAACGTGCGAATGGAAAACCCCTGCCAAAACCGGTCCTTGTGCAAACCCACGTGAAGCAGCAGGTTGTTTCACCTTTTTCAGCCGGGGCGGCCAGTCGGGCACTTTTCACGCCAGATTTCCCACAGCCGAGTGCTGACGGGCCGCGTATTAGATCATCCACTTGTTGAAGTTTATTTTCTCCGCTTGCGCGCACACTTCCTTATTCTTGACGGTCGTCAGGTCGGTGGACATGACTGAGGGGGTTAATCATTTTTTAAACTTTTCGTATGATCAACCAAACCGAGGATGCCCTACACAGAGGTTGTCCTTTTTCTTCATTTTTCGCTTGGTTTGTTTTTGCTTCAGCACCGTGAGTGGTCAGTGGTTTTTCCATCCCCTGATTTAGGAAATCCACTCCCCACTCATGTGCAGTAATGATTGATCATAGTGAAATTAAATGTGTATACCCTTTTTTTATTTGTTTATATTACGATTAGGAGTATTGAGAGTGGTTTGATTGATGAAGAAGTGATTACTAATCGAAACGATCGATCAGCTGTGTTTTTTCGGTGCGAATGGCTTTTCAAAATTTCCATCGTAAAGGGAATTGGATGAGTTATGACCGCTCCGTCATATCACGTACAGCAAACAGCTATGTTCATGATGACGCGTTATGACCATATGTGTGTACGTCTTTGGCGTGTATGCGAGCCGCAATAAATAGATATTTATATTTAAAAAATCGACAAGAAAGAACCCTTTTCCCAAACCGTTGACGCCAACATGTTTCTACGCAACACAATTTAAATCGCGATGCTTATGCCGTTCATCGTCACGAATTATACTGCTTTTTGAGGGTATACTTCTACGCCTTTTTGTTTTAAACTAAATCTATATTTCTAAATCAATCAGCCCTAGGCATCAAGTTAAATATGTTAACGAATTATTCTGTAGATGTGCCCATTCCTTGCTGTCATCTATAATTACTCCATAAATTTTAAATCTCTTTATGATTATTCTTAAGAAATTATTTTTCTTCAAACGTATATAATATTTGCAATTTGTTATCTCGCAATTACGTGCTTGCGGAAAATCGGATCCATTTTTTGCTCCTCAACCTGTGCAGCTGGAACTTTCCGATCGGTCAACTTGAACTCAGCTTGAAAACTTGAAGAAACCACTAACGCCATTTCTCGCTCGAAAAAAAACCTACATGGTGTCGTTGATCTACTTCGGAAGTGGCCATTGAGTGCATTCCAGCAACGGGGCTGTTGTTCGATGCTGGATTTGTTCTGCCGACCATTCTTTCACCCAACCGGCACAAGGGCGTAACCAAGCGACGGAATCTATGGAAAGCCATACCGCATCGCTTCAAAGCGCGGTGGAGTAGTGGTCATACCTTGGATTAAGTGCTTACGTCCATTTCGCATCCGGCTGGAAGATGGACAGTACAGGACCGTGTGTATCGAGTTACTATTTTTAGTACAACGGCCCTCCGACAGGGCGCCGTTCGATATTATTTCAATCCATTGGTTCACCAACCAACGGTGCCGGTCATCGGCGGTGCTCTGAGAAATCATCTACCGCGAAAGCAATCACCTTGGTCCATAAATTCTCCTCTCAGGCGTACACCTTGATTGTGCTGATTTTACTATCCCGAACAAGGAAATTTAATGTCCGAGGAGTGTGTTAATACCTCCCATTTCAAGACCGACTTGTGAGGCGATAGAGGGATTTACGATGGAGAAAATAAAGACAATTAGTGTATCAAAGATGCGTATGTACGAAATAGGAATCGAAACGAAATCTGAATAGAATTTTAGCCTTCAGAACAACCAAAACTAAATATATGATCAATTATGTAATTTGTAAGTTTTCTTCAAAAATTAAATACAAAAATATGCATGTATTCAACACAAGATTGTTTGACATCATCCATCGCTTAAGTTATGCTCAAAGCAAGACAAAAAAAGAATCTGAACCGCAACATGCATCACTTACCTAAGTACTTTTTTATTTTGGTTTAACGGCCAGTTTGGTCATGTCCGCCATATAATGGCTTACACGGCTTATTGATACAATACCGCGTAGTTGGTTAATCAGTCCTCAACTACGGGGGAAGGGTCCTTATGGGATTTCTCGGCCCTGCTGTGTGTCAAACTCTGGCGCTGTTATCACATCTGCCACCGGAGAGCCGTACTGATACTTAAACAAACCATAAAATACAAGATGATTTGAATATCAAAGAACGATCACATTCTCATCCGGTTTTACCAATGTTGGCATTTTATAATTAACATTTAACAAGCTGTCTAATTAATTTAAATTTTTATCTGAGAATATTTATTATTTTTCAGCCGATGAGAGAACGGTGTCGGTCTTCAAAACGGCAGAACCGGGGTTCAAATCTCATCCAGACTATTCATTCGTACACAGCACTAGTTATTCAAGTCACGGAACCCAGTAATGACTGACCAACACCGTCTTGAAGCTGTAGTGCCATAGAGGAAGAATTTATTAAATTATTCCTATAATTTAATTTTTCCTCAAAACAAAAGAGCCGTTTAAAACATTCATAGTTATAAATGGTTAGACAGATGGGATTGGGTCCGGATGGGATTTAGTAGCGAATTTGTCATGTGAGAGTAGCGATACCGCTATTAGTTACGCCATCGGGCGCTCTAGTTATTATTTAAAATTGATATGTTGTTTTAACAATATTATTGCATTATGTATTGAACACATTGATAGTAGAATCATGGAACATTAGCAATTTTCCAACAAAAAAACATTAGCTCACAGCATGCGAAAAGCGTAAATCAATAGCCCATTAAGTCACCTGGCCATTTGTAAAACCCAACGAAAGACGCAGCCCCCTACCGTGATGGGTCTCCACTTTTCCCGGATGGCATGCTTGTCAGTTGTCAACTAATTTGTTGAAATGAAAAGTATTTTCCCCTCCCTGCTGCTTTCTCAGGTATGCAAAGCACCAAAGAAAAACTGGTGGGAAATTTGCTGCCTACACACTTACCGCTTTTCCCGACTACCATCCGAACAGCCGCCGTTACACGAACGCACAATGTGTGGAGTACACTACGGAGCACGAGACACGTCCCGAAACTAGACACCGGTCCGTTCACCCCGTCAGAAGGTGCACCAATATTTCCTACTGTTTTTAAACAGTGTATGTCTTCTTTGCACTGTTTTTCTTGAATAGCGACAAAACACACGTCCAGCCCTTAAGGCATGGGGCAGGAACTACAACGCCACGTTTTTTTTTTTTTTTGAGAAGCGGACGCTTCACTATTCCGCAAAATATTTCACGCTGTGATTTTGAACGCCCAGCTTCTATTTGTCACTGTCGGCACACTGGCAGGGGGAAAACTAGTCGGATCCGATGACCGGCAGGATGAGCTATCTTTCTAGTTTCCTAGTATCTGACTGTTAAGTGCCTAGTTAGTGGTGGTTTGGCTTTATCGATAGATATGCTTTTGTTCCTGAGTTGTTTCATCAAGATATACTTTTTGTTGTTTTAGTATGAAACTTGTTTTACATACTTCTTTCACTGCGCAATATGATCTTCGTTTTTCAATACATTTTTTCTTCAACATAAATTATGTTCTTAACGAATAAAAAAGAAACACTTTCCTCTTTTGATTACTTTAGCTCTTCACAAGTTTGGAATTCCATTCAGTTGCAAAACGCATCAGACTGGTAAAGTACAGCACTAGAAAGTTTTCCGCGCTCAAGCATCTTCAACGGCAGGAAAAATTCACTTCCAGTTTTCCAGCTTACTCACGTTCACTGTCACAACCAGAAGAAAACTAAAACTTAAAACCTTCTCCGGGAGCTGCCCGTGGTCTTCTGACGCTGCCAGTTAACCGACATCGACTTATCGGCTTGTAACCAAGGATCGCTCTAGATCGCGCAGGATCCCGAAGATGTAAATAACCACACATCGTTCCGTTTGTCTCATGCTCACGCGAAGAACACTGCGCATCGGCGGAAAATCGGCTTTTCTCAGCGGGAAGATCGCGATCCAACATAAAGGGACAAAGTGAGAAAGAGAGAGAGAGAGAGAAAAAACAACAGAGAGGAAGGACAGACAGTGAGCATCCGTAGAGCCATATGATCGTGTGAAACGACCCCAATGCACACACTTACGCACACATGTATAGTACTTAGTGTAGCGCATTATGTACTACACACCCTTCGCCAATGCATTCGGGTGCAGCTGCATCGGCAGCTTCTCGCGGGATGCTGCGAACGTTCACTCCCGTGTGGCCGCGCGGCATGTGATGGAATAGGGAAATGAAGCAAAATAAACAAATCCACAACACACACGTAAACAGGCGACGGGAAAGCCGGCTGCTAAAGGGGAAAATGCCATACGATCGTTTATTGGATCGTTATTGGATGTAGAAGTGCCGGGCGAGGATAGCGGAATGAAAAAGGGTTTAACAGTTTTATTTTTTAATCATTTTTTAAAAGTTGATTCATTTTTCATTAAAATATTATTCCCAAAACATGTTCTCCGTTGTGATTTTCTTTTAATAATCAATAATTTTAAAAAGTAATAAACAAGTATGTTATTTGCAATGGGTCGTTATTACCCGGTCCTGTACAGATGATACACTTGTATGGACTTATAAAATAAAGCAAAAAGAAGGTTTTCTAACACGTGCAAAGTATAAAAGCATATGAAACATAGTGTGAAGAGCAACATACAACAAAAAAAAACGAATGTGAAAACCGCGGCGCGATCGGTACTCCTGCAGCGCGTGCGCCACATAGCGAGGATGGTCTCGTGCAGTGACTACATACGTACGCCGTTATGTGAAGGGAACATAAAACATACCGTCAACAAAAAAGAACAGTAACAAAATACTGGAAGAGACAGCGAAAGAGTGAAAATCCTGCATAAAAAAAAACAAATGTTATGTTGCTTTGGTGCATTTTTTTTTCTTATTTTTGTGAAGGAGCATTTAGGTAGAAATAGGCAGATGTTGTGTGTTTTCTTTTGGTCTGGGTGGGGTTCGCAATCATAGTTGCCGGTTATGTTTGCCAAATGTATGCATAACTCCACGATGCCAAGAAGCAAGAATTAATGACACAGAAATGCATTTGGTGTGTGATTTCTTAAATTCTATTAAACGGGTAATTACCGTATTAGCATAAATTAGTATTTTGTTAACTTAAATAAAAACTATAAATTCACTTTCCAAATTTAACACAAAAACATGTATGATAAAGCAAAATCAAAAGACACGGTTTCTTCCACCAAGTTCTGGGATGGATAAACTATAAGTGATTTACACAATTAATGCCATATATTTCCGATCGAGCTCAAAAAGGAAGCCGCATCGTAGTATGATTCACCATCACGTTCAAACACACGTCTTCAGTCTAAACAAATTGTGATCTCGTGACAGTTGGGAAAGAACATTTCGCAATGCTGATGCAAAGTTTCACTGCACGTTCGCAATATTTCCAAGAAACTACAAGCGCATGCAGTCGATGACTGGGCGTCCGCTTTCGGGAAAATCACTGCTCATCGAAATTTACGTAAATGTTTGCGAGTTTATTGAAAAAAAAACATCCCAACACAGAAACGGAAAGATAAAAGAGCGAGAGAGAGAATGAAAGAGAGAGAGAGAGAGAAAACGCTAGAAAGAAGCAAAACCGGAAGAGAATGGACGAAAGTGAATATATTCTTCGTATATCTCCATACGATAGGCATCCATTGCCGAAGAAAACAGGAAGCACCCAAAGCAAAATAAAACCACCGACCGGGGTGATGTATGAATGTGTGTGCTGCAAAAATAATGACCTTTTTCTGTTCGGCGAAATGTGAGAGTGCCAAAATCAAACAAACAAACGACAACGCACTAAAGCTTGCTGCTAGTTTTCCCTTGACCAGCTCGAGGTGGGAAAATTTTGGCGGTCAGCAACACGTTGCCGCTAGCCGCGTGAACTTGATTCATCGCGTAGGAAGCAAATGTTGAAGCAGCAAACGTTTTTTAAAATCTTCAGTGTCACTGTCAGTGTGACAAAATCCATCACTCATAATATAGTGATGGTGATTTGATAAAAAAAACACGCACACACAATCTACATTAAAGAAACAACCGTGAAATGTCATGCAATCTCCCACCGCGCGCGCGCCTTTGTAGTTGATGGTTTTTGGCTGAAATAAATTAGATAAAATTAAAACAAAAAAAAACTCATGAAAATTTATCTCAAATGTCGTTTTACTGTCCACAAGAGACAGTCGGTTGCCACGTTTAGTTTTGGGGTGCGGCTTTTGTTATACCTACCCTACCGTCTCGGCTTGTTCGGTAGCTGTGGAGCATTTTTGCTTCTCTTATAAATAAATCAAACACCATTTGCTGCCTTTTCAGTGATGTGTGATGAAGAAAAAACCGACGCAAGATGTATTTGACTGTTGTTAGCCCTCCCGCGGTTTCATCGCGAGCAGTTGTGGCCTACAGTGCTGCGTCCTTTAAGCGATCTAAAAGAGTCAACAAGTGAGACGGAGCTGCCAAGGAAACGGATAGCAGGGAACACGCGTCAACATATCAATGCGTCAGAGAACGAAATGGGACGAACAAAAAGAACATGATGAAACATGAAGGATAATCGACCACCGCTTGGATATGATTAGACTAAGCTGACTGAGTAGGATGGGAGGAACGAGACGTGTCGAATTGCTACGGATTGGACACCACGTAGTACACGGAAGGGAACTAGAGGAGTGGCTCATCATCCCAAACCGGGAAGAGGCATCATATGTTCTCTAACGCCAACGGGGCAACACGCTAAACATCTCTCCCAGGCGGCGGAGGCCAAGACACGGCTCGGTACGGGGTAGCTACGATGATTTTTTGGCAAACGGAACGGTAGCACCTGTTACTAGCTTACACTACTACAAACCACTTCTGACGTCGTCGGCCGGGTGCCCGGTTGTATGAATCCAGCTGGTACAAGAATCGCTTCCCCATCCCCATCACTCATTTTTCGAACCCCTTTTTTCCATT
Organism: Anopheles minimus; assembly: GCA_000349025.1. Lineage (NCBI taxonomy): Eukaryota > Metazoa > Arthropoda > Insecta > Diptera > Culicidae > Anopheles > Anopheles minimus. The sequence goes on from KB663655.1 coordinate 2,911,708, forward strand.
CCAACCCAAGCCCAGCAGCTAGACGGAATTTAAAAAAAGGCAAACAAAAACAACCACCCGCTTGCCGATCCCGGACCGAAATATTCTTGACCGCGAAAAATGAAAATGCGTTCGGTGCCAAAAGAACGAAATATGTGTTCACGTTATTTTGTTTTTGATTCCTTTTTTCTTTGGTGGGTGGGGGGAGGGGAGGTGGGTTTACGCTGCATTCACCACCATGGTCAGTGTGGTTTGCAAATGCATTTCACCGTTTGTGTCACTGCACGATCACGATCCTCATCCGCCCTCAGCCCAGTTGGTCGACCGATTTTGATCATGTGGTGAATAAACTCGCTTTTTTCGGAGGTATTTAGCAGGCAGGATACATAGTCCACTTGCGCGCCAGACTGTACGGAGCGGGACGGCTAGTCTGGCGATTTTATGACTGATTTATGGGTGATCATAAAACGCGCTCGATTAAGTGCGGAACGGCATCTTCTAACGGGGTGTACGATTTGTTGGCTGCGTCCATCCGAACGCTATACACTATTTTGGGCCGACGATACGATGACCAAATGGCGCGTGTTGGTGATATTTGGTGTTTTGAGCGCGCACCGTTAACATGCACTGGTGGTCACTTCCGTCAACAGCCGGGTGTACCAGGTGGTTCTAAGCGCTGTATCGACGTCAGCATGCAAAGTGGTTGGTGGGATAATAAATTTCCATACCCACATTTAGAAGGATCAGCGATCACCAGTTGGTTACATTGTCGAAGCCGGTATCGATCGAGTTTCTCTTGAGTTCTCTTTTTTTTTAGGATCGCTTCTCCTCTGTCCATATTACGCGAGTTTCTGTAATACACTCGTGTAAATCGCTTCGGCGATCGTAAACAAGCGATGCGAGGGTGCAATAATAAACGATTTTTCACTCATCATCTCGTTTCAATAACCCGGTGTACCCGAGACATGGTTGAGCGCCATCTGAACAACATCACTTAAAATGAGTATAACTGTTGCCTTAAGAGACAGTTTTGGATTGCTGCCAACATACTACCAAAAAGGTGGGCGGTTATTGCCAATTAGACGATTAGGAAGTAATTTGAAGAGTGTTTCATTTTTACACGACGGATGTTAAAAATATTATCTAAACATGAGTATAAGTATTATAAATTGAGAAATATATTGAAAATCCTCCTAATATCTATCAGAGAGATATTTCATATTACTTTTACATGGAGTTTTCATCATTGAGTTGCTATAAAACCTCAAAAGTACCTAATTACCTAAATTATCCCAGGAGATTGACAGAAAAAAAATTGCAGACAGAGAAATGCAACGAAGATAAAGAACCTGCTTACCGGAGGCTCTGACCGTGATAGAGCTCGACTAGGAGGCAGAGTATCAGTGGACGGCGACGATCTCGAGCTAGTAGAGGAGTTCTGCTATCTTGGAACAATCGTAACTTCAGACAACAACATCACCAGCGAAATCCGAATGCAAATTGTTCAGGAGAATCGTGCCTACTATGGGCTCCACAAACTCCTTAGATCCAGAAGCCTCCAGCTACGTACGAAATGCATCATATATCGCACATAGATACGTCCGGTAGTCCTCTTCGGACACGAGTCCTGGACTATGTTGGCGGAGGACGTCAATGTGCTCACAATTTTCAAACGGCGATTATTTTTCATGGTCCCGGCTTGGCGACAAATAATTACAGGTAGTCGTTATAAAATGCAATCTAAAGCCATGAATATAACAAATGCAGAAGTTACCATGTTCGCTTAGTAAAAAAATAGATCTGTTTAGATAAAATCATCACCTGCCGTGATGTTCGGAGCTGGAATTGTATAAGCCTTATATAGTCCCAGTACTCACATACGGACTCTGCCCAAAGGTGATGAAACCTTCTTAGCCGCGTTCGAGAGGAACATTCTCAGAAGGATTTTTGGCACCATATGTATGGAAGGTTAATAAAGGAGCCGCTCTAATGATGACCTTTTTCAGTTGTACAGTGATCTGACTATCGTGCAACGAATTAGACTCACCAAGCTCCGGTGTGCTGATCATGTCATGCGCAAGGACGACTCAATCCCTGAAGTCCTTTCAAACCGTCCACGTAGAGAAAGCAGATGCGGTAGGCCAAAACTGAGGTGGAACGATGCGTCCGCCACGAAGACCGGAATCGTTAGAGGACTCCTAAAGCATGCTAATATGGCGAAGCGGTTGTAGCGCCGGATAAGTAAGAACAAAGAATCAATACTTTTGAGGAGTTTCGGCAATTATAATTATTTGAATATTTGTTTATTTATTTAATCCATTATAACGACCATCAATCCGTATTGTCAAACATTTAAATGCAACAAGTAATTAATAGAAGTATTTCCAATCTGACCAAAAGCAGAAAAAATGGTGTGTTGCTTAGTACCTAATGATTGTCACGAATTTGCAATTACAAAACGTTAAAATGAATGAATAATGGACTGAAAATCTGGATTGAATTAACTAACATAAATATGGACGTGAAGAAATTAAAAATAAAAACTAACCATAATTAAGACCATTCTTAAATTATTTCTTTTTTTACTCATTTCGCCAAGTTTGACATCATTCATAATGATGCACAAGGCAATGTAATCCATTGGGAACCACATGTTTCGTCTGGGATGGAGTGATTCACTGCCAAATATGCCGGCTGGTGCGACCAAACACGCGCGATTTCTTTTCAGAGCAATTTTTTTAATCACGTAAATATCCTCCGCACAACCGCTTTTGACACACTACACGGAATGTGGATCATCGGTGTTGCTTGAAAAAGCAGGCAGTCTGAACGATTACCAACTGACGTGATCCGCAGACACTTGCAAAATATTGATGACGACCAAAACCGAAGGACCGAAATGCGCGATGCGTAATTTTGACTCCCCAGCAATAACCACCGATCGCGCGATGGTTCGTGGCAATTCTTTCATCAGCTGCCTTTTGGTGCGCTGTTTGCTGGAATACCAGCTGCAACCATAATGGCATCCGTCTGTAGGAAGTTTGCCGATCTTTGCCCAACAAAGGACACTAAATCATGCTCGGTTTGTAATCGCAGCACGCACACATAAGGCACCACTAGAGTCGGTTTACAGCGATCGACTGCGCGATCTCCTTTCAGTGAAGCAGCAGCATTCCAATCCTTCGATGGACGACAGGTGGATTTGTTTGCCAGTCTCAACTTCCTGGCACGTTCTCTAGGGAGCAAATGAACAGAGTGGTCAAAAGAACAAAGAGAACAACTCGCCGCCGCCGATGTCACAACTTCCGTTTGGGACCAAATTTTAACACCCGCCTGTCCAACCGGTGTTCCACTTTCGATCATCGTACAGCGCATATGCGTATCTGTGTGTATGCATCTTTATCCCATTATCCCGTATCCGTACGCTTTTGAAAAAAAACGGCTCAAAAAATCTCTTTGTTCCATACGGACGATCCCGCACGCAAATCGGCCGATCTTTCACATTAAGTCCAATGCATGGAGGGTGGAAAAAAGGTGAAGAATGAAAAAGGAACAACCTAACACGGAAAGTAGTAGCAGTGGTGAACGGAAAAACGAAAACAAAAGTGGGACAGCTTATTTTCCGCCAGATGGTAGCCGTATTGGAGCGCCGGTGGTCCTCTGTCGTAAGGCTGGATTCTTGAGAAAAAATACATCGCATTCGTGAAATTCGATTGGATAGCCAAACAGGAAGGAAACACTCAAGAAGCAGTCAAGTGAAGAAAGAACCCCCATGTGGATAAAAAGAAAGTACGAAAAACACGATGAAAATGAAAGAAAAGTCTATCTCTGTGGAAAAGAATCGATTGGATATTAATCGGCCATTATGTACCAGTCACGAAGTACTGGGCGCATACATCGATTGTTTTTGTGATTACCTTTGCGACAGCTGAAACTACAATTGACATACTACCAACAAACACACAAACTTGTATGTTGTCGAATCAAACATGAGATCAGGTGAAATAAAGCTATTATTGCACACTGAGTATAAATTGCATTATACCAAAATATTTAGAAGACATTAGTGAAAGACAACAATTGTTCCTGAAAGGTTGAGGCATTTTGCTACAGGTATATTATTTCATATCAAAATCAGGGCACTTTTTCGAAATTTTAAATGCAATTCAAAATATGTACCACGGTAACGATCAACACTAATAGATTTTTAGATCAACCTGTTACGAATTCTTCATCACGAATCAAAGTATATTTCAGCGTATGTACAGATTCAATGGTATGTGTTGAATGAAATTCAACAAATAAAATAAGTTCTCTCGATTATTCTTCTTCTATTTTCGTTCACGACTATAACCTGGCCTGCCATTTTTGGCTATCGTGACTTGAATTTACCCGCACAGGATAGTCAATCCTGCGTACGGAGTTCTCGCGATTAGGTAACATAAATTGTGACTCTTTGTAAAACATTACTTATTTTAGTCTATTGTTCAATAATTGGATCATAGAAAGAGGAAAGTTTAACTATAGTGAAATTTCATCGAATTGGTATGATTGTACGTAATGAAATCAGCGAATTCCAGAAAACTCTAATTTTCCGTAATTAGTTGTCCTTTATCACTACGAACTTCCGAATTTTCTGTATCTGTGATAAGCTTTGGAATCAGTAGTGGATGTAGCACTGTGGAGGCCCTAAGTGGAATCAAAGTTGGGGCCCAACACCAATGAAAGAAACTTGGGACTGATATCTTGCTTTGCATGTTGACTTGATAGGCTTCAATGCTTTACAAGGCTCTTCGGGGCCCCAAAACCGCTAAATCCAAAACTGAGTAGAGGGTCAAGTTGATTGAAAATCCTATTTAGGGTCAAGCAGAATGAAAGTCGGGGTCACTATTGGTATACAGAATCAATAATGAAAAGTATCCCGAATTCCCTCATTTTTTGGTTTTGTCCCTTAACATCTACGTTAGCTTTAACGCTGTATTTTAAGACCAATTGACTCACACAAAAATACAGTTTTCGATTCTTTTAACGTTTTGGAGTCTTTTGAAATCTTTTGCAGACACAAAATAGAATGAAAATTTGAGCTTTACCGATCACGCTGAATCTAGAAGTCTGGAATATTTAAGCAAACCAAGAGAGAATGTAGAGGTAACGTTGACAACCTTTGGAATCAACAAATGAAAAATATTTTGAAATGAAATTTGGTCCGCTTTGATAGTAGACTCAAACATTGGCGGATATAACGGTAGACATATTAGGTTGCTAAGCTAACGTTAATATTGAGGGACTCTTCAGTAAAAGTGAGGCCTCGACTTCTATTCCGCTTGAGGCACAGCTCTGCACTGCTTTCAAATCCCAATCAAGTACAACGCGTTCAAAATTTTTAAGTGATGAATAATTATGGACAATTGGAGTTTTCTTAAGTGTGCTTATTTTAAGATATTAAATCATACCGATTCGATGACATTTTCTTCCAGTAGCATTTTCCTCCTCCGTGTATCATTAGAAACCCCAACCGATATTTGCGCGACCTCTTCGTGGCATCGTTACAACTTTCGACCAGTGAGCACTTTTCATGATACACATCCAAGGCTTCAAATTGTTAAATTTGATCAGTCCTTATGAAAACATTCCGTATTTGTCTAACTCATCCAACTGTCATATCGTTTCTTCCTATATTTATTAATCGCATACAATTGTTTAATGATAGATTCACACAAAAAATCAAGGGCGGTCGGGTGGCAGAGGCGATAACGGCGCTGGTCCCACACGGCAAGACCGGGGTTCAAATCCCATCCGGACCGTTCCCCCGTAGTGAGGACTGTCTATCCAAGTACGAGGTAATAAAAAGTCTCGTAATCCAGCAATGGCAGGCATGACCGAGTAGGTCGTTGCGTCAAAGAAGAAGAAGAAGACACACAAAAAAACAGTTTTTCGATATCGCTCCACCTCAGTCTCCCCTACCACGCCTTTTCTGTCCATGTAGACGGCCTAAAAGGACTTTACGGGCTGGGTTTTCCGGAGTCACTGTCATAACATAATCAGCCACTGGAGCCTGGCGAGTCTAATTCGTTGTAGGACAACCAGGACTCTGTAATGACACAAAGATCTCTTGAAGGTCACACATGATCTCCTACTCATCTTCTGTTCCACAATGTCCTTGTCGTGCAGAGTGGTAACGTGTTCCACCGGATATCCAAGCTTGGGTACACGGTCTAGCTCCTACCCCTTGGACGGATTATGATGCACGGCAATACAGGAGGGAAGTTTGTAGTCCAGATTTTCAGAAGTAGCCCAATCACATTGTTAGAAAACGCCGCCTTCGGTCATTCCTAACGTTGGGTGATAGCGCGAAAAAATTAAAGCTTGTTTTGCCGTTTGAAGAATCACCAAAAAATTGGTCTTTATTTCGTTAAACATTTGATCGCGTTATATGATGATTATAGAAACTTTGGGAAGTAAGCCTCTTTCGTTTGATCGCGTTATTGTTGTTGTTTGATTGTTTTATAGAGACTTTGGGCTTGATCGCGTTATTTTTGTTTGATTATTTTTATAGAGACTTTGGGCCTTGATCGCGTTATGAGCCTCAGGCGCATCCTGCGGCTGTTTATATACATTTTTTGTCTCTTTTCCACTCCATCTTCTCTTCTGTTCCCACAATCTGACCGGTCGTTGGGACCTTATTGTGCAACCTTTATAAGGTTCCCAACACACATATTCACCAGTCTTATCAGAGATCTATGTATTAGTTGATCGTAGATCTACATTGTATATTTTATCAACATTACTGATCTTCGGCGTCTTCATCCTTGGCATAACGACCTATATAAATTCCTCGGTCATGCCGGCCATATAACGGCTTGCTAGAGTATAGATTCCTCGTAGATGGATAGTCAATTTTCACTCGAGGGGATCGGTCCGGATGGGATTTGATATTCGGGTCTGTACTTCTTTTGTCATTAGCTTCTTATGTCTTTGGCATATCACTGGAATTAATAAGAAAAAAGAACAAATTATCACTTCCAATCTAAACACTATGAACCCAATTTGAGGTTGATAAGTTTATTATTGGGGCGGCTTTTTACACGCATCTGTTATTGGTACCGACATAAATGCCCTAAAAATTACATTTCAACATTTAAATGCGTGTCGAACATTCACGATTCACTCATGTCAATCGTGAAAATGATCATCGCTGGTTGTTTTAGGCAGAATGTAGACTTTATAATCGCAATTGTTTGTAATTAGTAACATACGAAAAATAAATAAAAACTAAGTTACAAAATCGTTAGTTTCAAAAGCTCAAAAATCGAGTTAAAAGCGACAATATGGTAACGAAATCGCACGTGTACATCCATTTCCATCTCATAGGCTTTGTTGTGTGGTGTTGTGTTTGAATCGATGTCAACTTCCTGAGCGGAAAAAAATTCTTTCAAACTCTGGCCCATCGTACAGGACAGATGACAACACACCTCGTGAACACATACACTTCCCCGCGTATATACTTCCGGAAGCAATGTGGTCGCGCCGCGCGCCACCATTAGCGAAGATGACGAGCATGCGTGCGATATGCCGCACGGTTGTACCGATGTTTATAAATCATTCCACCAATTCTTTCTGCTCGTCTGTTTGAGCATACAGACACTCGCACACACAGGCTTCACACACCCGCACGCTGATGCGCACGCGACCTGCACCACCAATTCCCCTACGCTTCCCACACACCGTTATCCGATCGTGCTGATCGTTTTCGGGGTGTGTTTTACATTTTAATTCTTTGTTTTGAGTGCGACATCACCAGTGGCGATGGGAAGCGCGTGAAGCAAATCACAACAAAACGTAAATCATTTGCGTCGCAAACGAGCCGGCTTGCGAGGGAAAGCAGATGCCAAACGGAATGGGGACGGAAGGAAATTAGTGTCATGTCCAGTGTAACGAATGGATTGCAGGTTTTATGATGAAAATGGAGAAATTTACTGCATTTATACGAGCAATGTGACATTGAATTCTTTGCGCACCGATCTTCCAAAGGATCATACCGACAGGAAGTGGTAATTACTTCGAACGGGATAACGTTTTTTGTTGTTGGGAAATGTTGTATACTGGGCGTATTTATTAATGTTTCAAGTTACCTATCTATTTGCTTGCTATTTTAAAACAATCTTTATGGCATGTCAGTGTGTTCCATTCAGCAAACGTGTAAATTGTCGCTACTCCATCCATTATGTTTGCTGACTTTTACAATCAACTGGCTTAAAACCAACTGTTTGTCTGTCATCAACCAGATAACACATCCAACGACATGGTGGGCATGTCAGGAGGGCAGAACCTGTCAGTCAACCGAACACTAAATAGCCCACTAAATAAAGCTATCAACAAAAACCGCCAGCATGCCGTTGCAATTTGCAACAAATTTCATCCAACTATGCTAGCCATCCGCTGCAAGGAATGGTGACAGCAGTGGTGCAGATTCCACCGTGCGATGCTCCAACCAGGCAAAAAGGTAAGCGCTCGTACCATGACCAGGAGCGTCGCTTCGGTTCAATGAACTTCACGGTGCACTATTTCGTTAGGAAGACTGACAACCGTACCGCCGCATACCCGGCGCATCACCAATTCGACGACCAGAGCAAGACGACTCCACGGGTCCACAGGAAAAATGATGCGCTTCCACTGCGGGACAACTGCCGCGCCGCGCCAACCGGTACGATATTTTTAGAACCCACCGTAAGCCGCACACCGTGTTATACCAGAGGGGGAAAAGGTTACCACGAGATTTCCACCGTGTTCCAATGAACCGTAATAGTGCGTGTGCGTTGCGTAAGTAACCGATCGCTATTATGCTGGATATGCATGTAACTGCACCGATGTGTAGAGATGTTTAGTGGAACATACGCCCAGATCGATGGCCGCGCGATAGTGAACCACGTACCCGAGTTCCATTACTGCTGGATGCAATAGTGATGAAGGTTTGAGAAAGGGAAAGACGGACGTTCTCCACAGGCTCTAGGAACAACCACTCTACCATTACATTTTCCCGCTAGTGGCACGGGTCGAAAAGTCAAATTACAAAACAAAACGATGCAAATAAAAAGGCAAACACAACTATGCGCCTGCTGCATTACAGCTCGATCGTTCGCACTTTGGCGACTGTTGATATCGACATTCCAAAGTTAGCAAACAAAGTGCGAACGAACGATCCCTCGAAGTGTGCTCAATCTTCAGCCATGGAACCATCAAAGTGTCCCTCGAGAGGAAAATCCATCCAAAAGCATCCGGCTGGCGGTGGTTCTATTCTAAACGGTTGAAAGTAAACCCCTTTTTCTTTTGTTTAAACGATACGCTAGAAAACAGTCTTCCGCTAATGAACTGGAGCATGAAAACCAGATTGAAAGAACCAGAAAAAGAAAACTGTAATATAGGAAAAACGGCGAAACGATCAACAAACCATAGATCAAGAAAGCGCATTTCCCGCCATATAATACACGCACGTTCGCACGCACATCCACACACGAACCAAGGCACGTCTTGCAGTTCATTGCACCGGCTGCTACGTAACCATTCCTTATGCTTTTCCTGCTCTAGGAAGAGGTAAGCTTTGGGAAAAACACACGCGCCGTGCACGTGCTGCTGTGGTCTGTACGGACCTCTGTTTTTCTTTGCACGAGCATGGAGTGCTTTGTTTAGATTACCTTTTTTCCAGGCTGGATCGTTTAACTGAATCCCGTCCCGCATTCCCTTCTGGGCCGAAGAAACAAATACTTCTGGCCCTCAGACTGGAGAAAAACAGCAACCGACGGATTCGGGATCGATTCCGGCCACTTGGGACTCGAGTCGGTGTCAGCGGAATGCTCAACACTTCGGTGCCAATGGCCTCCGACGGTTGGTTGGGAAACCAAAAATAGTGCCCCACGGCTGGATAAGATAGATTGGCCGGAAGCACAGCGGAGGAACACGGGCACCCGAGAATGTAGTAGCAGTGGGAAAGAAATTATTGAACCGCTCAAGAATAGCCGATACGTGGCACGTGCTACAGAGCCACCTTAAAAGTCGGTAGTCAGTTCCGAAAATAGACACCACACGCCTGGATTCAAACATCGACCGACGGATCGATAGTTCCAGACGACGAGCGCATCCCGTCGTAGTTCCCACTCGCTACAGCAGCAAGGTCAAAAACCTGCACGCACTACGAAGCTTCGAGGTTTGTGCCTCCTCACATAAGATAACGTGCGAACGGTACAGATACGATCGGGAGCGTACCTTCAATCAACGTCGACATCCTCTGGGTTTTTGGCAGGCGAGCGTTCATCCAACACCGTTCAACCGCGGTACAGTTACAGCGGTGTACTTATTTTTAGTTTTTCCACGGTACTTGTCATATTTTATACCTTTCACTGAGTGTTCGGCGCCCATCGGTGGCGAGACACCGTACAAAAACGGACGAGGGAACCAGAAAACGCCAACTATAACTTTCACTATCGATCATGGCGGAAACATCATGGCTGCCTGTTGAAGTTGTTGCCGACGCATTGGCATCGTGCGCCATCCCGGCAGCAGTAGTAGTAGTGGTAATAGTAGCAGGCCCCGTTTTATGAGTTCATTACCTAGGAACTCGACGCTCGGTCTCTGTGTTTCGTGACAGGACAGATGTGGCCATCCCGGTACAGTGACGTACCATACCCGGGTCGCCAAACTCCAGCCGACACCGATCGTGAACAGCTGCTGTCAGCTTCGTTGGACTCGTTGTTTATCGATCGTGACTCCAAGGGTATTCCGGTAGCATCTACCACCGGTGGAGAGGGAGTCGATGTCGCACCCTGCTTTGGTGGTTCTAATGTGGTTGTGTTCCCGTGTGGGTACACACCGAAGAAGTTTGCCAGAAGCGCAACCTAACCGTAGCCCCTTTTCGGAATGGATTCCCTCCTTTGTTAGGTTGTTTCAGTATCCGGTTGCTCTAAAAATAAGCAACCACAAAGACACCGGTGAATGAATTCCACACGGCACGGTACACTCGCGGTGCTTATGGCTGGGACCGGTGTAGACATGTTTTCATATAAAATCACCATTTTAAGTCATTTATTGATTTAATTCCATTTTAATTCAACCTTCATTCGTCAACTACGTCTGGTCGTTCTGCGTGTGGGGCTGCAAATCGTAAAAAGGGTTTAACTGCTAAGGGGGAAAAACGACTGCTCTCCTGTTTGCACATCCGTTCAATCATTGCATATCCATTTATTAAGCAGCTACCCATTCGGTTCACCCTGGGAGTGCTGCTGTCTGGTTCGACACATTCTGGCCACCACCGGGGCGAATCGTTTACATTGTCGCTTGTTTGCTAGCAAAACAATCCATAAAGTAGCAACCGAGTCGACCGATGAAAGGCAACACTTGTAAAGCTGTCCATTAGCCGGTGCATCCAGGAAACAGCTCGTATTACACGGCTCGCATTTTCCGATGGCCTACGCGACGGTACAAGCTGGTCGGGTAAGGGGATCGGGTGGGTCGCGAACATCTCATTAAAAATTGTTGACATATTGAAAAATCTTGTCATCGGCCGGCTACAAGATCAATCACCCAGCGAGTCACCTTTCTTGTGGACACGTTCCCCAAGCAAGGATGCGTAAAATTACATTTCTCTCCACCCGGCATTTTCTCCCATCCATTCACAATGTTTGGTGCGATCGTTCGAAGCTGGTGGGTATGTGGCGTTCGTTTGACGAAAGTGAATCGCAAATGAGCTACTTCTCACAACGAATCACACCAGGGATTGCATTAGATCGCCATTAACTTTGTTGCAGTTAACACGTTCCCAAAAGGAAAACCTTCTTAACAAGCGAAGGAAGTACCCGACTTTCTTTGGGAAGATTTCCCCTGTATGTTATTGCTTGGAATGGGATTTGAATGGAGAAGATTTTTTTTCTACATAACGTCAAAGCTATTTGTCAGTATCGTCAGTTGCTTCTCGTTGCACAAATGGTGAAAAACAACGGCTCACCGAAGTACCAGTTGTCATCAATCATAACCAACCTCACGATCATACTGCTGTTTGCTCACTTGCCCTTCCGTAAGTTAATTCCGCTCAATGGGACCAACGAGCTGCGATGCTAAGTGCCAGTAAGGTTATGGTTCCTGAGCTGACACCGTTGGTTGATGACGAATTCCAACCGCTTGGTTAACCCTTCCGAATATCGTCGTTTTAACGGATGCACCAGATGCAACGATGCAACGTTATGACTGCTGACATTGTTGCGGGACAGTTGCGGGAAGAACTCAAATCTGCGATATACAACATTTTGAATCATCTACGGTGACCAGGATTCTCGTGGAATCGAAATGGGGGCTAAAGGTGATCATACAGAATACTGAAAAACTTTTCTTTTCAAATACTTACTTAAATTTGTCCATTTGTTTGCTAAAGATTTTAAGTGTATGCTCAATTTTGCGATTCACTGTAGATAATGCAAAGTATAAGATTGATTAGGGATGGTACTTCTCGAACCAAACTGGCGTACCAAGCTGAGTAAAATCATGCGTCTATACAAGGAGTCTCAAAAGATCAGGCGATCTACAAACAATCGACTTTCATAAACGATAATAACGGAAACTGGGCTGTAATGAAGCATGTTACAAACTGATGTAAAATGTGTTTCTTACGAAAAGAATAAAAGTATAATTAACTACTGACCTCTGGATTCCCTCGTGATTCTTGCTTTGTTCTACTACATAGAAACAAGAATTTGCAAAGATCGACAAAAATTTGAGCAATCTTTAAAACACAAAGCACTCTATTCTAATATTTTAAACACACAGCACTCTATTCCACTAGGAGGATCTGATCGTGAAATGGTTGATTGGCGCGTGGCGATGATGGCGCGTTGATTGCTCCAAGAACCAGCCCAGCGATAAATGCGCCTTGAGCCTGGTTACGTCTGGATTCCAAAGAAGGGAGATCCAGAATTTGGTTCCGAGTTGAGTATTGTTGTAGTTCCACAGCACAGCGACCACGAGGGAGCCTAATCACAATGCATGTAAACAGTTTTTGCACCCTCTCAATTCGTGCGGTCAAACCAATGCCAAAGGGGCTCCATACAGTACTGGCATACTTGAGTATCGGACGGACTAGGCCACAATACAGCGCTCTTAGGAAACGTGGCTCAGGGAACTTAGTAAACAGCCTTTTGATAAGTCCAAGGGTCCGATAAGCAGAGCCGACCAGGCTCAAGAGTAACCCCAGATCGTGAACCGAGCAGACTCGAATGATTGGACTCCCATTGATCGTGTAGTTATATCGCCGGGGCTGAGGGGAACGGGAAAAGGACAACACATTACATTTGTCAATACGTAGGTTAAGGATATCAGAGCAACACTAGGAAGAAAGAGAATGAATGAATGATTGGATATACGAGCAGTCGGAATCATTATGAATGGGAAGGAAAATGTTGAGGTCATCGCCAAACAACAGAAGACCGTCTAAGGGAAGGATGGACGAG
>KB663655.1:2940287-2955892 GCA_000349025.1 Anopheles minimus
CCGCTTATCTCCTCGGCCACCGAACCGCCCTACCAAAAGAACTATATAGTTCTTTTTTTGCAACGAGAGCTCCTTTCAGATGGTGGTCGATCTACGAACTTCACTGCATTTAATCCTAGTCGAAGCCCAACAATATGGAGCCGCCTTATCTTTCTTGATACATTTTTATAAACAGCACATGTCGCCGTGTCTAATCGATGCAACTCCTGTGCAAAATTTGAAAAGAAATTACATTCCTTTTAGCAGTAGGTGTATTCACACGAATTGCATATTGAAAACTTTTAATTCATATATTTTACGTTTTCATTTATGGCGAAAGTTAAAAGCTGCCTGTTCGTAGATTTTGTTCAGGGTTGGCAAACTCCTCTTTGGATTTCAATTGTTCTAAAGATGATAAACTAGTGCCCTGTCCAAGGACAAGTCTCACTTTTTATATCATAATTATTTCACAATTATGCTTTAACTGCAATGAAACGCCGGGTATCATGAAAAGCTATTATCTTACAACCTATCGTTTGTTTTAGGTTCTTTTGAAGCGGCCAATTTAAACGAGACGCATATTTTACAGACCTTGATATCAGTACGTTTATAATATCCTAGATGGCGCCGCACGACCTATTGTCATCCTCCTCGCAAGCTGTCATTGAGCGAACAAAACGAAAACAGGTTTCGCGATTTTTTACAGCCACAGCAAAAGTGAAAACTAATTGAACTAAAACCTACTTTTCTTTCATCTCAAGTGATCAGTAATTACTCCCTAATTGTCGTGCCAAATGTAGACAACGCGGGAAAACAGTGAAATAAGCTACAACCTGTCTGTCCCGAACCCCAGTGGATGGATTTTATCAGCAGGGTTTTGCATTAACCTACTGTAAACAAATCCCGCCATCAAAACATACACGAAAGCGGTCACGTTTGGGTTTCTGGGGAGGGTTATCTACTTTCCCACCGCATTCCGGTCGGCGGTTCATTGAATACGTGTATAGGAATATTCTAAACGGCACGTTTAACACATCTATCGATTTGTGGAGAATCGGTTCGATTGTATCAGGCTGCTAAAATGGCTGGTCACAGCCTGAACGATGACAAAGTGCGCACTGTCGACGTCATGGTGGAACGGAATCTGCTGTTCGAGCGGATGTCATTGTCGGAACCAGTGAAGCAAGCACTAGCCCGAAACAATTTCATACACCCATCGCCAATCCAAGCTCGAGCTGTTCCCTTGGCTCGATGTGATTTCGGTAAGGACACCAAAACACTAATCGATACTTTGCATCCTATAAAAACATCCGTATTTTTTGCACAGATCTTTTGGTGCAGGCAAAATCGGGCACGGGAAAGACGCTCGTTTTCGCTATCACCATCGTTGAAAGGCATGACCCGGAGGTCGCTTTTCCACAGTCACTCACGATCGTACCAACGCGGGAAATAGCGGTACAGGTGGAAGCGGTGCTGAACCGTATCGGCAACGAATTGGGCAACTTTAAGGCTCGCTCCTTTATCGGCGGCATGGAAATTAGTGTCGACCGTAAAAACCTACAAAACTGCTCAGCTGTCGTCGGTACGCCCGGAAGGATATTGCATCTCATCAAGAGCAATGTGCTCAACACGTCGTACATCCGCACGCTCGTAATGGATGAAGCGGACACACTGTTGCAGGCGAGTATGCGTGGCGATATCGACAAAATTGTGTGCGCACTGCCCGAGAAGCGACAGACGATCGTGTGCAGCGCAACGTTTTACAACAATCGCGACCGGGAGTTGCTAAGGTACATGAACGCAAAGTTTATCGGCGTAACGCCGAAACGGGAGGTGCCACTCCTCTTCGGCATAAAGCAATTCGTGCGGGAGCTTCCAGCGGAGACGGACAACGTGAAGGATCTGATGGCAAAGGTGGGCATACTGAATGAGATCTTCCAGCAGATAAACTTTTCCCAGTGCGTGGTGTTTGCGAACACGATCGCCAAGGCGGAAACGTACTGCACGTACCTTAAGAAAGCGGGCTGGCCGGCAGAAGTCATTAACAGCAGCATGGAGCAACGGTTCCGCCTGAAAGCGATCGAAGATTTCCGATCATTTCGGGCCCGCGTGCTGATCGCGACAAACCTGATCGC
The DNA here is from genome assembly GCA_000349025.1 of Anopheles minimus. Taxonomy (NCBI): domain Eukaryota; kingdom Metazoa; phylum Arthropoda; class Insecta; order Diptera; family Culicidae; genus Anopheles; species Anopheles minimus. Next base: position 2,942,402 of record KB663655.1, read on the forward strand.
GCGCGGTATCGATGTGGAAAATGTCAATCTTGTGATCAACGCGGACGTACCGAAGGATAATGCCACCTACCTACATCGAATAGGGCGTGCGGGGCGGTTCGGCACGAAGGGAATCGCCGTGACGCTCGTGTCCGGTGTGAAAGATATGGAACGGTTTCGGCGTATCCTGCACGATATCGGCGGGAATGAAATGTTTGTACTTAAGCTACCGCAGGGCCAGTTGGATGATTTGTGGCAGTTTGAACGGTACGGGGACCGGTACGAGAAACTGTTCGCCTCCCAGATGGTGCAGGAAATCCGCGACAAAGATGCCGACCACATGTTTCTGAAGGCGATGAAAATGATCGGTGAACTGAAGAATGGCAGTGGGGAACCGTCGCGAAGCAATAACAACGATGAGGTGAAGCTGGATGATAGTCTGGAGAAGTCAACCTCGGACGAGGAAACCGTGGTTGAGTTGGAGACACCGAACGCCACGACCAAACTTGCAAGTGTTGCACAACCCAAAGGAAAGCCAACGAACGGGCATGCCACGGAGCTGAATGGCAATGTGTCGCCGGGCAAAGCTGAACATCAACCTCAGCCATCGTGCACCGTCGCCATGGATGGGTTGTCGATCTCGATGGAGAAGCTCAGTCTCGATCGTGGCCTACAATTGAACGGTGATCGGGTTGCTAAAACGAAGCGTCTCGATACATTGAACGGAAATCAAAAGAAACTGGATGGCAACGAACGGAACAGCGTAATCTTTGCAGAAATGGATGATGAAGGAAACAACGACGACGACGATGATGAAGATGATGATGATTCTCCCAAACCGGGACCTTCAAAGAATGGTATTAAAACCGTTCCCGTTTCGGCCACTATAAGAGGGAGCCTTTCGACTCCCGTACCTGAGATGGATGGAACGCAGCTGTTGCTGCTGAAGGGTGGTGGCACTATCACAACTATCGTTACCAGGAACGGCGGTGACGAATCCGACCTCGAAAGTAGCTCCTCGCTTAGCACGAACGTGACTGAGAAGGTGGAAGTGGGTTCCGATTTTAACGCACAGATGTCCCGACTGAATCAGATACCAGATCCGCGCTTCCGGCAGATCGGTTCGGTCGATTGTTCCGATATTGATCACAGCTCGGACAGTGAGGCGAATGGAGGCGAGTGTCCACCGTTCGAGGCAAACAATGATGCACTGTTTGCGAAGATTATGGAGCAGAAGGAGTTGGGTGTGGAGCACCCGGAACATCAGGTGCAGCTGCATTCCATCGATGGTTGCAGCCTGGAGGTGCACGACGATACGATCAGCGATCGGGGACTGACGCGCAAATGTTCCGTACCGGATGTGGTGCCGTGTGGCATATCGCTGGACGCTTCCCGCCTGCACGGCGGTAACCGTGGTGTGCTAGCCGAGGAGATCGGAGAGAATGGTGAGGAAGGTGAGGAGATCGAACTAAACTCCAACACCTGTGGCTCGAACCGGGGCTCACTGTTCGAAGAGGAGGTCGAGGACGTTATACAGGCGAACCTACCAAACCGGATCCGCTTCCAGCAGCAGGATTCGCTGGAGGTAAACTCGAACACCGTTGGTTCGAATGTAGGCTCCACGCCAGAACCACCCGAGATGCTGGATCAGCAATCACTTCCCATCATAAACCCGATCGAGGCGGACCCGATTGGACCGATCGGGCCGGAATGTGCGGCTCATGACGTGGACGACATGATGGACGATGCGAGTTCCTACTCATCGTACGACAGCGATGCATCCAATTCGTCCTTCTTCGATGATGTCGACCGTGTGTCAGTCGCGTCGGCCAAATCAACACCCAAAGAGAACGATGCGCTCGCCGCCACCGACCCACTCATGGTGGCAGGTGCAGTCGGTGTGCCAACCGGCAGTCTGGAACAGATTGGTGCCGTACCGTCAAATTCGGTGTCGGTAGCCGCTTCGCCGCATTTGTTTGCCGTGCCCAGCATCCCGACACCGCCTCTTCTTGTCAGCGGTATAATCCCACCAGGGGCCACCAGCAGCACTGTCATCGGGGCGGTTAATCCCCCGGCCGCACCGACTCTCATAGACGAAGAGCGTTCGCCTCGTTCGCCGGCGTTCATGACACGCATGGAAAATATGTTACCACCGTTCCATCCGACAGTGGCATCTACAGCGGCGGCAACGAACGGTGCTGCGAACGCCACCCAACCGATACGTAGTGATGCACACGCAACAGCAGTTTACCACCGGACGTACGCCCTGTGGAGCAATCAATACTGGAACCAACTAACACAGATCAATGATTATGTACGGTTCGCGGCTTACGCACGGCGCAATGCTTACAGGAGTCCTTAAGCGGTGAATGGCAACACAGCTGAACCTCCGAGGTAGGATCATGTTACGGGTTGATCTTGCGCTATGCTCGGACGCAGCGGATATAAACACGGCAACATCAATCCAACACACGAGAAAGCGACAACGTATACACCACGTGAAGCGTAAGAGCAAAGACAGGCAAGAAATGGCAAATGAAATTTGTGATCTGAATGTTACAGCGTAAAGCGTTATATATATATATATATACACACTATCACATCCACAGAAACACTCTACTCAACAAAACATACAAGAACACGTTAACTACGGCACAGTCTGGCCGTGCTCGCGCGCGCTTAATACTATATTATAGAAGTTAAAAAGGAAGCATCAGCAAAGGATGGGTTGGCGATACGAAAACAAAAAACCCAGTCGGTAATGTTTAATCTACTAACATTTAAAATGCAAAGCGGCACCAGTTTGCCAGGAACATTTGTTCGCTAACTTGTTGCACTCGCACCAAGGACGCCTCCAGGTTCCAGGCTAAAAAAAAATGTAGCAAACAAAAAAAATTGAAAGTGAAAGCAATAAGTCTTTCTCCTTTTAGGACTGATCTTGTTTGTGGACGGATTATAGTGGTCGCAGCGAGTGGTTAGGAGTGGTTTAGGATTTTAGGAAGCCGGAGAGAAGAGCATTGCTTTTTTAACACATTAACAAAAATTCCAATGGAGTGTGCGCGTAATGCAGAGAGAAACGAACGAGTGTAGCGGTATGAAATTCCGGGTGGATCTTAATAAGCTAAGACAAAGTGAAGAAAAGCTTCTAAAGCTGTACCGTGTTTCACAGGCGCACTCGGCTAACAATACATTAGAGAGATTTGCTTATATATGTGGAACATAATTCTTGCATCAATTTTGTTTGCCTTCTTTTTGTGTCCACTTCTCTTCTTTTAATGTATGCACTGTAAAGGAATATTAATCACTATCGTGTCGTATTGAATATAAGTAAGTGCTGAGAAATAAACCATTGTATAACTGCTAGTTCCAACGCACCAGTGTGGGTTACCTTTTTTTTCGAGTATATATAAGTCCGTACTAGAGACGATTTTTCAATGTTACGTGACGCAAAAAACAGGAATGGAGGGTTTCATTTATTTCATGATGCTTGAGTACAACCAACTATGGGAAAGCCGTTTAAGTCGCATCTCAAAAAGCAGATTAATAAACAACTAAACAAAATTCTTATTCTGAGTTCGTTTAAGAAACTGATAACACCTAAACACTTGAATAGCTTTCCTCCAAGAGTATGTTGCTGAGTGAGCCAAGCTCTCACATTGTTGAAACTACAGCGATAATGTGTGAATCTTTACTTACCTCTCGATGTATTTGACGGTCAAAAGTCATACATACCGAAACACCATCTCTATGCATCTGTAAAATGCATATAATTAAGTTAAAGATATAATATATTTTAGCAATGCTTTTTTTCCAGCGCGCAGCTATTATGAGTTCCGACATTCAAAATTGTTTGTTTTTTTTTTCGTTTCACTTTAGTAACACTAACTAGTCTGTCGTTCTATGTGCAGTGTAATATGCACTATTTAATAATTCTTACGAATAATCCTGGAATACACACATGAATAAATGTTGCTTCTGTTCTACGAAGAGGGATCGAGAAAAAAGTTTTAAAAATGATCTACCCCTTTACGCAATCGTTTGCTGCCGTTTGAAGTTTACCACGAACTTGCCTATCGCACGAATGTATCAAGTTGACTAGAATTACGTGCGTTCGCGGATAAATATGTGACTTCTAAAAAGGAGTGTGTTTGTCTTCGTATGCACACTATGAATTGACTTTTTTTTTGTTTTACTCTATCTAGCAGCTGAATAACCGACGTCCAGAGCCCGTTTGCATACATTTGGCTCAAAATCTAAGGTAAAATGTTGAATTTAGTGGCGTAATGGAATAAATTTTGGCAAAATTTTGAATTGTAACCCTTTTAGCTAATTATACGTCTTGTGCTAGCACGCTAGTCATCACTATTATCGGTTGAAATCGTTTGGAACCGAGTGTACGACTTCATGCTTGTATAAATTACATTCAAATCGTAAACCATCGAAAGAATGTTACGAAAATGTATAATATAAACTAGCGGCCAAAGTTATATAAAGTATGCAAGTACGCTTTTCCGTTACATTTTGAATATTTCATCATTTTCCGTATTATCTGATCTGCTTGCTAAATGTTGCACGGTTTCTTTTTATATTATTGTCCTCAACGGTATAGCAATGGGTCATCTCTCTCTTACGGTAATCCTTTAACACATTTTTCTCCCTTAAGCTTCCAAATTCTTACAGCAGTTTGCGGCTCTCCTCATCTTCAACGTTCGCCAGCTCTTTTCGCAGCGTTTTACAGTCTTCAATGACAAAGCTAAAACAATACAACGCATTAGTGAATTGTAGTGTAAAATGAGCACCGATAGAACATATTTACCTATAGAATAGTATTGTTAGTGGAGCCGTTACCAAATGCCATATCGAATGTGCATCGAACGTCCACAGAATCGGTGGGAAGTCGTTAATTTCCAGTAGTAAGGAGGATGTTGCCAGCACGATAAAGGTAAAACACTTCCAAACATAGCGTCGCTTCCGGCGCTGCAAAAAGCACCATAGAATCCACCCTATTGCGCCACTCATTCCTGTGAATTGGAAAACCCGAACCAGAACACCTGTAGTAAAACGATCGTACCGTGTCCGTAACCGTATTACCTGTCACAATGTTCGCTTTCATATTGTACGAATAATCGAACCGTCCAATGCTGAGGTAGGAAAAGTGATTGATAAAAAATAGCACGCAGAGAAAGCTGAACGTGCCTCGTACAAGGATGGACATCCGGTGTATCATACGCATCACCATGCAATGTAACGAAGCCAGCACCATCGAGTAAGCGAACGTATAGTCGAGCAGCTCGGTTATGGGAAAGTCACGCGTATGGAAAACCGCCGACCATATCCACGCGTTCAAGCAGATGTAGGAAAACGCTCGCCACGTGCCGTACATTGGGCTGTCGGTACGCACCTCACGCTTGAACTGCTGCAGCATTTTATAGTGTGTGACAAAGTTAGCTACGGAAAAGAACACCGATGCCGGTTCCTGCATTCCGAGGAATCGAACAAACGGCCACTGGATAAACGGGAAATGTGGGAAAATTTGAAACAATGTTATATAATAAACATGCATTTCCAAATGCCATACTTTGCCATTAAACTGTGGCGTAGTCCAGTTGCGGTTGTGAAAAGCTGCCGTTGTTTTCCACATGCATTCGTAACCACACTCATCGTAGCATGTCCACAACAAAAGTTTATTGATCGGGCCATGCTTCCACTGCAGCTCCTTCGTGTACGATACGCCAGCTGCAAAAAGGACACACATTACAATTACATACCTTACCACCATTCCCTACCCACATACTTACACTGCGTGCAATTGTCGAGCGTACAGAACTTTAAGCAATTTTGATAGAACTGACTTCGATCGCCACCGGAAGCGAAAATTTGCCGAAAGAAATAAATTAGAAGCAAAATTAAAACAAGCGCAACCACCCGATACCGTATCATGGTCTGGTGCGGTGATAAGAATCTTTGGCGGCTGGTGAATTGAAACGGCCAGCGCGGCTGCCCTTCCAGCGGAAGCGATATTGGTAAATTAAACGCGCACCAAAAAACCGGCACAGAGCAAATCACTGTTTCATTCTGGCGGAAAAGATCACGCAGCAAGCCCAAGCCCCCACCGAACACGCGACGAAGGCGATTTTTGTTTTCGCGTTTATTTTCGTTGCATACACGCAAACCGGAACGTCATTCGGAATGCGCGAGTCGAGGAAAATGGGAATCAAAACAAACGCACGCACGCACAGTGTGGCATTCTACCAAAACAGTGGGCGACATTTTTGACGACGTTTTCGAACACTTTGCACCCCACAAATATAAAACAATTGCTACACTTTTTAATTATTGCTCTCTGTTTGTGGAAAACGAATTTTTCTCTCTTATTCACGCAGAGAAAATATTTGAAAAGTAGATTTTTCTCGCAAAAGAAACTGTCGAAAGATCCTTCATCGCCATTCTGTCAAACGGATCGCCATTATGGTCGAACCTGCCCACTGCAATTCACTTGCCATTTTCTCGAAGTGTTTTTTCTGCTTAGCTGAAACTTTTAACAAAGAGATAAACATCTCTGAATTGCGGATAAAGTGTGCCGAATTTAAGACCCTACAACGGAATTGCCTTTCCGTAGCGCTTGGACCGTGGTGTAGTACGCACCGTATTCCATCAATTGCATGTGAATAAATCGTGTTGTGTTTTGCGTATTTTCGTGTGCGAGCCAAGTACGCAGTGAAACTCTAGTCACAACAGTGATCTCTACTTCCTCGTGTGCGTAAGTGTGTGTGTTTGAAGAAGCAGCATAAAACGAACGAAGAAGGTGCCCCATCGTGTGTGATAACAAATTTTGTGAAATCCACGTAATTTCTTTCCTAGTACGCGTACGAGCTAACGTGTAGCAAAAAGTATATCCTCCTTTTCGTCAGCCGCGCCGAAGTTTCTACGCAAAAATGTCGTACGCCTACTTGTTCAAATACATCATCATAGGAGACACAGGTAAATGAAATGGCAAAACATCAAGGTTGGGTAATATACGCGGTAGAGCAGGTTTTACTGCGCCTCGTAAACATACGGTAGCATGTGGCTGTTTTCCGGTCAACTGATGATGTTTTTTTCTACACAACCTTAAAGGACCTGCAGGGCTTTTTTGGGTGTGATTTAATTTGCACATTGCGTGGGCGCTGGTGTGTGGGTACAACCAACACACCCATACAGCAGCTGTTGAGTAGTGGAAAGGGCATAAACAGGAAAAATAGCATACAACATTAGGTGCGGTATGGAAAACGCGAAGGCACAATGAACAGGATGATTAAGCATAGCTTTCCTGAGGGAAGAACTGGTAATACCCGCATCTTCTGGCTGACGACTGATGCGTGATGTGAAGCCCAACCATAGTCGGCGACGCCAACGCCATCGTCTGACAACAGCAGCAGCAGCAACGGCAAAGAACAAAATCGATAATTTTTCGTCATCAACCCTCCGCTTCTTTATCGCACCATGCAGTAGCGTAGCGGAAGGATACGACAGAAATCGACTGGTGTGTGTTGAACAAACCGTCGTCACCCTCCCGAACCATATGGTAGAAGTTTTCTAGCAAAGCAGATCGAGTTTCTTTTACTTCCTCCGTTTACGTTCGATTGCACAATGAATGCATCGTTCTAGCAATGAAGCGGATGGTGGAGAGAATTCTCCCAGTCCAAGAAGAAAAATATTTATAATTTGAGAAGCGTCAACTACTACACTACCACTACTATCGTTGCTGCTGCTGCTCGCTGAAACCGGGTCATACTGACACTAATAGCAGTGGATGCGTGTTTCCTCGCGATTTCTTTGTTTGCCTGTGGCTCCACCGTCTAGGTCACTATTGTGGTTTCACAAGACGGAGACACAGAAAATAATAGCACCCAAACATTGTTCGTCACTTGTTAACTGCTCCTGTGATCGGAAATCAAACTTTCCCCTAGTTTCCCGTGCATGATCCAACCGTGGAAGCGTTGCATTCAAGATTTGCTCATGCATTATGAAAACCAATTGCTTCGTACCCTAAACAGCAACCCATGATTTGATGCGCAATATTGTAAATGCATCCGTACCGATGTAACGCAATGGCCTTTAATGAGGAAATTATGTTGGCCTTCGCACACTGGTGGGTCAAAAAGAAAGTAAACACCCTCAATAAAGTACGGATGTCGGACAGGGTTTTCGAAGTTAACACGTTATCAGAACCCAATGAGATGAAGATGTCCAATATTGAGGATTTACCAATGAGATGAAGATGACCAACATTGAAATGTAAAAATAAACTATCACAAGAAACATGTACGAGTTTGAACAATTTCTAAGTTGATCAATTGTCACGTAAAAATCAACTTCAAATCCTAGGGTCGCTAACTTATGTTGAGTTGAAGTTATTTTAAAAATAATTGGTCAAATAAATTCTACCTATAGCTAGCATCTTGGTATAATTCCACCAAACGACGACGTTGCGGCAATCATTTCAGTTGCAAATTGCAGGGAACTATCTCTATTATTGTGGGCCGTGTAATTCGGTGGAATATGGCGGACCGTTAGTGTTTTCTACATGCATTCCATGAATTATGGGTACAACACTGGAAATTTGAGTATCGGACACTTTCGAAATTCATTTATTCGTTCTTCTTTTTGACGCATCCTTTTACGCTTTCCTAGAATTATGATGCATCATAAAAATCTTCTTTTTCTATGTCCTCCCTACCCGAATGAGAAAAAAAATCTTAAACAATTTTTATCGAAAGTAATAGGGAGCAAGCGAAAAATGTTTTCATATCGCGCTGGGAATTTCAGTAAATGACTAAGAGAAAAAAAAGATTAATATTTTTTGTTTAAAATTAACCCAAATTATATACAAAAGATTATAGGATGTAAAAGGTGCCAAAGACATTGCTTCTAAATATTAAAATCGCTATTGGTTTATACATTTATATGTATCTGACTTTGAATATCTAGCGTGATATAAAGATTTTTTTTCATTTTCCCCTTCTTGTAAAAAAACATTTTCGATAATGTTCCTTACATTCCTGTGGCTGTGGGAGGGAAGAAGAAAGAAGTCCACTGCACAGTTTTCTTGATGTTTCGTAATTTTAGGAAGCGTTGAAGGCATCGCAAAACAGGGAGAGTAGCTTAATTTGAAGTGTCCGATACTGAATACCCACCCACCACTGTACATGCCTGCTCATGTAATTTACAGCTCACAGTGCTGTACCTTAACCTTTGTTTCAATAACCAAAATTACACCTTCATTGCTATAATCACCTATCCAGGTATATGGAATTTTTGAGGAAGTTGAAATTCAGTTATATAGAGTATTAGTTGTTGTTAAGACTTCTAAATTTCAGATTAGGTGCATTATACTATAAACAAATCTTGTTTTTTTTCTTCATACAAATATTTGAACCCCTTCACTTCGATAGCCACCTATCGGAGTATGTGTTACGTTTTGTGGGCGGCCCGGTGGCCGAGGAGATAAGCGGCGCCGGTCGTAAACGGCAGGACCGGGGTTCAAATCCCATCCGGACCATTCCCCCGTAGTGAGGACTTGACTATCCAACTACGTGGTATCAATAAGTCTCGTAAGCCAGAAATGGCAGGCATGACTGAGTAGGTCGTTAGGCCAAAGAAGAAGAGATACGTTTTGTATTCGAATTTGCTCGTTTATGGGTTAAAAAGCAAATATCTTCGGTTGAAGTGTATGTATTCAATTAAATTTTGCAAAATAGAGCTTCATTATGCTAAACTTTACCCCGAAAAAAATGGACAATTGCTTAAAAAATATAAAATGTAAAAAACCCGGGTAGGTTGTTTTCAAGATAAGGGGTATGAATTGGAATTGGAAACAAAACCATATTAAAAAATAGTAAAATTCTGATTTCTTGTAGATATGATTCAAAACATGTTTCTCTATGCAATCCCAAAATTGCAACTTATTTGGGATTAGAAGGGCAAAACATACCCAATGATCATTGAAATGAAGGTCAATATTAAAATCCTAAACCCGCTTTGGAAAACCCTGCAAAGCGCAATAGAAGAAAGCAAACTGCGCGATGAGGTGTCCGCACGCTAGGTGGAGGGATAAAAATTGCGCTCAAGAGCTTAGTGTTGCTTTTGTTTATGTTTGCCGGAAGCATGAATCATGCGGTTGGATGTTGCACTAACGAAGCAGGAATGCAATTTGCACACTTTGCTTCACTTATAAGGTTCACTGGAGTTCGCTTCAATGGTAAAACAATATCGCATATACGTAAGCAAAAGAAAAGAGAAAATATGAATCATCAGATGAATCATGTAAGGCAAAAGTACAAGCAACAAACACAAGTTTTATTTTATTATGTTTGTTGGGGTAATTAGTTCATTGAACCGTGTTTGCGAGATTTTTTACTCTTTCTGTATGATTGTTTCTCCCTGAAATTGTTTTTACATATTTCATTTTTTTATTGAGTCACTGTTTACAGTATTGTTTAATGTACAAAAATGGTTTCCCTCTATGAACCATTTTCCTTGATTCTAAATTCATAAACAGTATCTTATAAATAATCTACAATATTTTTCATACCCTTTTCAAGGTGTGGGCAAGTCTTGTCTGCTGTTGCAATTTACCGACAAACGGTTCCAACCCGTACACGATTTGACGATCGGAGTCGAATTCGGAGCTCGCATGATCACCATCGATGGCAAGCAAATTAAGCTACAGATCTGGGATACGGCCGGCCAAGAAGCATTCCGGTCCATCACCCGTTCGTACTATCGCGGTGCTGCCGGTGCACTGCTCGTGTACGATATTACGCGCCGCGAAACATTCAACCACCTGACCACCTGGCTGGAAGACGCTCGGCAACACTCAAATTCGAACATGGTCATCATGCTGATCGGAAATAAGAGGTATTGCGTGAAAACGGCATGTTGATGAATTAGACAAACATTAATCGAATGTCATTTCTTTACAGTGATCTCGATTCACGCCGCGAGGTGAAGAAGGAAGAGGGCGAAGCTTTTGCACGCGAACACGGTCTGGTGTTTATGGAAACGTCCGCTCGTACTGCGGCTAACGTGGAGGAAGCGTTCATCAACACGGCTAAGGAAATCTACGAGAAGATTCAGGAGGGTGTCTTTGATATCAATAATGAGGTACGTCGAAGCCTGCGTCCTGTGCCGCAATGAATGAAGCATTTATTAAAATATATTTGGAACCTATTTTTGTAGGCTAATGGCATCAAGATTGGCCAGCAGCACTCGCCGACGAGCCCGTCGCTGGGCAGTGGCAATAGCCCGGGTGGACCGGCTAGCAGTGGATGTTGCTAAGCGTCGTGCCGCCAGCCACCGACGATCATGATGTGCAATGCCGTACCCGACGAAGGTCCACCGCTGGGCCGAAGCTGGGATGAAATTAAGTAAATTGGTCTAACAACTGGATTGGAATATCGGGAGGCTTGCGTGTTTTAGCGTTCTATCGGTCGTGTCCAAACGTTTCTTCATTTCGAATGTCGGAAGCTGGTTGTAAGTTGTTGGTTACCACACCGAACCGTATATGGCCGCTAGAATGAATGGGGGAATGGGACCCGATGTTCGAACGCTAAGAATGCAACGAAAGGCGATCAGACAGATGATGATTTGATGAACAGTTGGGGTTGCATTTTCTTTCCCTCCACAGTAACACGCAAAAAGTCAAACAAATTGAAAAAAACTACTACAATAAAACGGCAAAGAGACAAAATGCATAATGCATCATAGATTGTGTGAAAGATCAGCGAATGGAATGTCAGTGTAAAGTGCGATCGTTGCTGGGATGGTCATAACAAGATGTGACCGGGTGGAAGTATGATAACATACATTATAGAGCTGATATACCCCAGGAACGACTGCTGGTGTACGTGCAAACACACATGGGAAAGAGTGCAGCATTAAAAGCATAAAAGAAAGGGAAAACACTAAAACTAAACTAAACCAAACCAATTCCAATCTTGTGATGGGGAATATGTGTGTAAGTGTACGTGTGAAAAGTAACTAAGAGAGAAAAGCGAGAGAGAGAGAAAAACAACACAAAAATGAACAATAAAAACGAGATAAAAGACAAAACAAACAAAGACAACTAGCGAACAGAAATGCATCACTGAAAGACGAAGCCTCCAGCTGAAGGGACAGTATCAGCACAAGGAACTCGCAATTCCTTCACGATCCGGGATGGGAGTTGATGATCGCCTGGCCCTAAACCCATCTTTAGGGCGCAGTGGAACGAACGCGGTGTGCTATTTAGGGTGGATGGCGGCTGTAAACTAATAACGTAAATATTTTTACTCTTGACAACACTATACACTAACATTTCTCGAGCAGCAGCTTTCGACGGGCTCTACCAACGTGGTCCGGTTCCATATAGGGAAATCCTCGGAAAACACGCATCCACTGCACAGTAATATTGGCATGCTGGCTTCAACTGGAAAAAGTTCATTGCGTTCTAGCTCCTATTTGTCAGTTTGATTACCACTAACTGGTGAATGATTTCTTTGGTGTCTTATTCTATGCAATCCGCTTCATCTCAAACCTTTCTGTAGGTTTGATTCGGTTCAATGCTAAACCCTCGAATGCCAAACAACCGCTTCGTTCCGTCTGATTGCAGACATTCAGATCTGCCTGCATTAATTAATTAATTAACGCAGGATTAATGTTCAGTTCAGTTTGCCCTAATGGCAATGAGTACCATAAAGAGTTATCAGCATGTTGCAAAACATATGTAATATTTAGTATGTTAGTCCCACGTCTCAGTCTATTCGTTACTGTGGCACATTGAATCCCGCTTTATCAATGATCTTCCCGTACAATCTCGTAATGTTACTTTAGCAAACATAGAAGATAAATATCTCCTTGTTTCGTTTTCTCTTAGTTTCCCCCCTACAGAAGAACGTTACACACCCTCTCCTTCGTCTAAATCCCGTTTTAACATTATAAGTTAGTCAATTTAATTTATGATCTTAAATAGTTCTCTTATTATTCATGCTTTCGTTACGCGCCTACGCCGCAGATAGAATATCTTCTCTATCCTTCCCCATCTCTTGGATTGCCTATTAACGATACATTAAAGCAACCGAGCTAATACAAGCGATAAGATAATAGATTTAAATTTTCAGCAGTTAATGATTGCAACAAAAAAATTCATTCGAACTGCAAATTGGTTCATAAACCACTCACACACACACACACACACACAAAACATATGGATAATTGTAATGATCGAGTGATGGCAAAAATAAGGACAAGAACCTACAGGGCATCTCGACCAACAAAAAGGCGGAAGAGCAACTGCAACATGGTATAGATAAAAATGCAGAAATGATGAAAAAAAAACAAAGGCAACGGAACTGAAACCAACTGTATTCCACTCTAGTGTGTGTGCCATTTGATTGTTTCGTTTGAAAGGTGTGATCATAAACAATACAAATTCGATAACATGTACAAAGCATATTTTAATACATCTTTCTAACGTATAAATATCACTAACTG
>KB663655.1:2967165-2989588 GCA_000349025.1 Anopheles minimus
GCTCGAGAAGAAAATTCTCAGAAGGATTTTTGGCCCCATATGTGTGGAAGGACAATGGAGGAGCCGCTTAAATAACGAGTTAAGTTTTCGCACATCGAACTAGACTCAACAGGCTCCGGATGGTCATGTCATCAGAATAGCATCGGACGATCCAGCCCGTAAAGTCTTTTTAGACCGTCGACATGGAACGAGAAGGCGTGGTAGGTCCAAACTGAGGAGCGATGGCGATGACCATGAGCGGTTAAGAGGCCTACTGAAACAGACCAAGACCGCGTAGCGGTTATAGCGCCGGATGATTAAATAAGTAAGTAAGCTACCAACATCCATCCTCTTAGCAAGGCAAGTAATCTTTTACTGCTCGGGTAATATTAACTCATAGATCTACAAAAATTAAGAAGAGATCTGTTTATTCCATCAGCAAACACTTTGAATCTGTTGATAGATTTAATGCCACACATATGAATATAACGTAACTTCCTTTTTTCGGATCAAACACATAGTCAGAATTGTAAAGGGAAATGTGTAATAGATGTAAACTAATGAATCGCTTGGGGATTTTTATTCTGTCTGGATATAAAAGACATCTTACTGTTAAGTACGGAAAAGAAACAAAAAACAAAGATCCTGCCTTTCTAAACTACCACACGCTCCTTCATTGATTTATCTACTATCTATATTTTTCTCTAAATAACGTTTCAAGTATATTCAAATAAAAAATAAAAACAAGTGTATATATAGAGAGAGAAAAACAGAAACGACAAAAATTGTTTTACAAGTACACAATACAATCACAAGAGCCCTGTTTGTTTTTAAGTGTGTCTACTTATAGTAACTTACTGGGACAGCCTAAAATGTATAGTATCTACGTGCCTACCGTTTTCATCTTCTTCATTTCATCGTGTAGCTACATTTGATTCCGAAAACCGTTTTATTTTCTTTATCATAAAAAGGTTATGGTCCCAGTGGTGTGGGAGAAAAGTGGCTGTTTTGAGAAGAGTTCGCTGCTAGCTTAATGTGCCTTATAAACAAAGTGGCCACGGAAGCTCCTCAAACGGCACACCAATCGGGAGGAAAACTTCCTGTCTACAGCGCGGGTACATAAGCGCGAAAGTGAGTCTTTCATCTTCATTGTCCTCCAATTGTTTTTGTTGTTAGTTTCTTTTGGAACCCCTAATAGATTTTATCTATTTTCTTTTTTCTCTCTCAAATATTAGAACACGAGGATGTCTTAAGTTTTTTTTTCTAATGTGATCATTAACTACTCCGTCTACGCATAATTTACTGTAAGGCATTCGATTGACGTTCGTTGATCTATGGAGTTTTTTCGGTGTAGCATCGTTTGCTTTTTTTTCTATAAGCTAGATTCAACATTTCTCATTTACATAACGTTTAAACGTGAAACAAAAAGATTATGTCGTTCGAATAACTACACCGTTGATTGCGAATTACTTGTGTTGAGGTAGTCCGTTCGTTAGTTTCAAGGGATAACTTCAAAAGATGAAATGGAAATACCCTACTGTAAGGCGTGAACACGAGATGTGAAGCGAAAATCTTACTACCGCCGTTGTTTGCTTTGCTAATGCGAACGAACACACTCATTGAATAAGTACAAAAGGCACCACAGTTGCACAGCATCCGGGCTAAACACTGTCCGCATACCGGTACACTTGGCTTAGGCCGTGACTGTTGAGCTGAGAGCATCACTTTCTTTCTCGTCGTCGTCGTCGTCGACGTCCTTCTCACTGTCCGGCGACGGTTCCAGTGAACCGATCGCCCAAGCACACACTCCCGAGAGGAAGATGAAGAACCCGGCTGCATAGAACGAATCATCCCACCGGTTGGTCACATCGTACAGGAAGCCAGCGAGCGGTGGTCCGACCAAACTCCCAATACCCTGCACTAGCAGCACCAACCCATACGCAACGGTGAAATCATCCAAGCTCACCAATCGCACCATGATGATGGGCGTGAAGGAGAATGTACTCGCAAAGGTAAAGCCAAATATGATGCACAGGACCACCATCGCTGCGTAGCTCCAGATAACCCACGGCATGACAAAAATTGACGCGCCACATACTGGAAAACAAATCATGATTCCGCCATTTTAAAAACCACGAATACTACAAAACGAAAGAGGAATAAACGATCACTTACGTGCTAGGCAAACAGCGTACGTTTTGGACACATCCACCCAAGGTTGATCACCGAGCCAACCAAGCCCGACCATGCCGATCGTGTTGGTAATACCAATCACAGAGATAAGATTTGCGCCATCCTGTTCACTGTAGTTGTAATTCAGCACATACTCGGGTATGTAGAAATAGGGAATGATGTACCTGTAAAAATAAGCATGATCAATTCGAACATTTGAAGCACATCATAACCGCAAACGATAATTTAATCCAGTCGAAGAAGGTTTTACTTACCACACGAACAGCAGCAGTGTCGAGATGGCAAGCATTCCAAAGTGGAACTCGAAAAACAGCGAAAAATCGAAAATTGATTTCAGCGTATCGATGAAGCTACCGTACCATGGCTGCAGAAATGAAAAAGTGACATTAATGTTGGAAATTTTTAACACAGTTGTTAATTCATTATTCAATCAACAATTGTAATTAAATGGAATGCGTTGTTGCATTCAACATTTCCGATCTAATCAAAATCTAATTGATCAACCAAAATGTGTAACAAATGGCTGCTAACACATTAGCGCGATTCCTCGAATTAATGGAGGCGCATGGTTGTTTAGTATAGAAACACGTGACTGTGTTAACAGGGAAACAACATTCAACAGTTTCATGCACGAGCTGTTGTTTTTTTGAGGCAAAACTTATTCAAGCGGGTTTCGCTTGTATGTCTGATACCATTTGAATTAGCGTTTCATTAGATCTTTTTCATAGTGGAGCAACTGTGCGAAATGAACTGTGAAAAATGAATATGCTTCATCGCCAACGTTAAAAATGCCGACCAAATCGAGATATTTGATATTTTCATGAACTTACCTCATCCTGCTCCTTGGCGATCGTTGTCATCGAGTTGCGGTAGATGTTCGGACATGAGGACGCCTTCAATCGATATCGATGTGTGTTTAGCAACGCACCCCGATAGTGAATCGAGTTGCGATGCAGCCGCATATCTTTGTAAAAGTTCGAGTATCGCATCGACTGCTGACGGCCGAGCGAGTTTTGTTTCTTGAGCCCCCCACCACGTGGCGCAACCGACCGTTGGTGCAGCAGCTTCGTCTGCTTCGGCACAACCAGCGTTACGTTCGTGTCCACGTTCGGGTTAAAGATCTCGTTCTCGTACACCACATCGAGTGAATTGCCTCGAAAGCTGCGACACTTCTCCGCACGACTACCATCACCACTGGCCGTAGCATCACCGTGCGGTGCGGGCACTACAAGAGATCCAGCTAGTGCGACCTCGTCCAAAGACCACGTACTTCCGCCCGCCCGTTCGTGAAGCTCTTGCTGTCGTTTCACGCTCAAATATCCATCCTCCAGCGAAGCAACGCTAAGTGTTTTCAGTGAAGCACGAATTCCAAGGCTTATGCCATCCGGATGCTCCCGGTGATGAGCATCGTCGTTTTCCTCGTCGGAAAGTTTCTCGTACGAGTTGAGCGTCTCCGTGCTGGCCAGACGTGCCTTTGCTTGAGCCAGCCGTCCACTGCGCTTGAACGCTTCCTTCGTCAGCACGTTGTGACGAAGGGAACGATTGCTGGCGTGATGATTGCCATTCGCACGTACGCCACTGCCGTGTTGTTCCTGCTCACTAAAGAATGTTGGCAGTGCAACCAAGCTCTGATACTTTTTGTTAATGGCCGGATCCTCCGGTGGTATGACCTGGTTCGCTTCCGTGTTGACATTCGTCACAAGCGTATCCAGCACGTGTTCCTTCGGGATGCCCGTCTCGATAAGCTTTTTGATCTCGTCCAGATAGACACTAGAATTCGAGAAAGTCTGGATGCTTTGGGCGCGACTTTCCAGCTTGCTTTCCTCGATCATCCACTCGGGATCACGCATCAGTGCACCCATGGCGACCATATTGAACAGTGTACCGGCAAGGATCAGCGTTGCTCCACGCCATCCAAAGTTGTTGATCAGCCATTGGCAGAGTGGAGCGTACACGAACGTGCCAATACCAGTACCGGACGCACCGATACCAGTGGCAAACGTGCGACGCTTATCAAACCAGAACGCCACACAGACGACTACGGTCACGTATCCGAACCCGAGCCCAACCCCTGCCAGTATGCCGAAGGTGAAATACAGCTGCTCTACTGACTGACAGAAGGAAGCCAACACAAAGCCCATTCCACCGATGAACCCGCCAAGCATTGTCATCTTCCGGCAACCGTACCGATCCACCAGGTTGGACATGATCGGTCCAGACAGCAACGGTACGGCGATAAACAGCGATCCAATCCACGCCGTTTTGGATTTGGATTCGCCGAAGTAATCCAGCAGCTCGGTGTAGATCAATCCGAACGAGAACGACACCCCATCCATGATGAGTGAGATCATGAAGGATGAGAACACGATCACCCATCCGTACCCACCGTCAGGGATTTTGGGCGGTTTCTTCTTCTCCGGTTCATGGTACGATGACAGTATCGAATCTGCTTCCGATAGTTCCGAGATCAACCGCGTTCGACGTGTACGATCACCATAACCAGCATCACCAGCAGCAGCACCAACACCAGGCACTTTCAACTGAGCCATACTCAAGTTCTTGCCATAGTTTCCACGACCCGAACCAGGCGAACCCGGCGGACCAAGATCCGTATCCAGCACGGTACTGAACGTAACTTCATTCGTGTTTAGCAGATTTGTCTTGATCGCTTCGAGCTCATCGCGCCCTATCCGCATCGGTGTACGACCGGGCGAGTGACGGCTGTTATTATTTCTACGATCCTCTTGCGCTTCGTCGACCAACGGTTTCACCCGTTCCGGTGTGATCGATTTCTCGGACGGATCGGTGACGCGAATTTCGAGCACCATTTTCGAGCAGCCGCCTTTGAACGTTCACAAATAGTGCTTGAGTTTTGTTATGCGCGGAAGCGAAACTTTGCATTCAACAACAAACAAATGCACACACAGACACACTGAGGTGAACGCTTTTTTAAAATCCTTTTGCGCCAACTCGTTAATGGAGCAGTGTAAAATATACGGCAGTGTCGTTGTATTACACGGCGTCTACTAATACGATCACTACTAAACGCCGTTAAGCAGCTGTCCCGAAAGGCAGGTCAAGGTGTCACTACCTCCCTGCACGTCGTTCCGTAACTTTCCGATCGACGTTGACAAAATCAACCGCTTCTTGGCGCTGGTGGCGTCGTCGACGATAGGACGGATGTTACTACGGATGTTCTTTTTGCCACTGGCACAACCAGCACGACGGAAGCGAACGTTCGCAACAGTGGTGGTAGTGCTTGTACTCTTACCGCTACTACTACTGTTACTGGTGCTGCTGGCGGTGATGTTGGTGGTGGTGCTGCTGCTGCTGCTGCGGGTTGAGGGTATCCCACGGGGATCGAGTCTTCCTGTCGATCTAAGCCGAGGATCCTTGGGCATATAGCGGAGACAGTGGATGGCGGTTTCGGTGGTCGCGTTTTCCCGAATATAATGCATAAGTGTTGCTAGCAGTGCGTTCAACTGGTCACTCCTAGCGTTTCTCGTTCCTCCCAGTGCCGGGTTCGTTCTCATCAAGCCGGACCAAAAACGATGCACAGGTGTGCAGTACTTATGCCTGACGATTGTGCGATCGAGTCGCTACTGCTGGGTGATAAAATTCCTTACACTTTTATTTTTCTCTGCGACGAGATCACCCTAGGGAAGACGCACGTCCGTATCGTGTCAGGCTTCTGCTACGTAGTCTGCAAAACCGGACCACATTTTGCAAACAGAAGATGATCAAGGTTTTCCGGCACACGCGAAACGACTGAATGTCAAGGTGGCGTTCGCTTGGAACTGCTAGCACAACACAAGAATCCCTTAGTTAAGCGTATATTTCAACCTCTTTAATCGTTCCTTCCGTTGGTCTACCTGGGCCGCTGAGACGGAACACTAAAACACTCTCAAAACAATAACGGTCACAAACCGCTCGCTTACTACAGATACTGTTGAGTAATAAGACTTTTTACACTTTTTTGTTTGCTTCCCGCACTCTACATATATGCGCGAACACTACTTTACCGAAATACCGGACACTTTACAAAACCAACCGAACGTTGCCGCACGTGAACGATGCAAGGAGAACGGGACGTTTGTTGTACGGGCGTTGCTGCGCGGTATGGCAATATCTGAAAGTATAAATATAGCAACAAGCATAGAGATCAGATGATGATTGGTTTAATGAAGTAGGGAAAAGGCAAATGAGGAAGAAAAAACAACAGTTGATGTACACACATACAAGGTAAGACAGAAAACAGTACTTAAGTAACCTTCCGTAGTGTGAGAAATCGGGAAACATGGGGTATGATATATTACACTTCCCGAGTATAAAAGCTGTTATTTTTAAAGGGAATGATTGTGTTGAATGAATGTCACCGTTGGGAAGGTAATGAGCGTGTAAAATGGCCTCAATATCAACCTTGACCCTATGGGAGAAACGAAAAGTTGTTTTTTTCCCTTTCTTGTATCAGATGCACAATTGTTACGATTGTTCACAGTTGCATATGTTAAAAATGCATTAAAGCAATTTCTTTAGAACAGCTCCTGGAAGAA
Organism: Anopheles minimus; assembly: GCA_000349025.1. Taxonomy (NCBI): domain Eukaryota; kingdom Metazoa; phylum Arthropoda; class Insecta; order Diptera; family Culicidae; genus Anopheles; species Anopheles minimus. The sequence goes on from KB663655.1 coordinate 2,973,891, forward strand.
ACATTTCAACAGCATTACATAAGCCTTGCCTCGAACGTCATAACAGCATCTTACACCATGCCATTATGGCCGTTCGCCAGATTCAATAATTACTCTCACAGATAGATGAAAAATATGTTGTTTTTTTCAGATTACTGACGAAATTAAAGGCGGGAAAACGCACCAGCGATGGGCCAACGCCCAGTAAACAACCTTTCAATCAGTATTGCTTAGTTCCGGCCGGTCTCGCCGACTTGTAATATTGCCGACACAGTGACGTATTTGATGCTCTAGCGTCCAAGGACACGAGTGTTTCTGAGTAGCATACGCCGTAGACTGCGCAGGTAATTCCCAGGAGAAGCTGGAGAGTTTGTAATCGGACCATCAGCTGGTGTCATTCAGGCCAGACGAGTCCGTGCTACGAAAATGCTAGAAGAAAATAGGACAAAAACTTCGCAGGACGTGAACGAGAGGATGAATTGCTTTGCAGTACATGCCTGAGTACACGAGGGCTTTATAACTTCATACTGGAAGTCAGAACGAAATAAACGAACGTACTTTAACGCACAAATCCAGCACAGACTGATCATCTGCAGCGACGAGCAAAACCCTTTCACCCATGAGAACCTGCCCGGGAACACCTTATCGCTAGAAGATTACGCTCCAGAGCATTCGTTAATCAACCCAATCTAACTAATCCTTTGGGTGGAATTTGTGCCACGAGAGAAAAAAAAATGGAACGCAACACCTCACTGGCAAATAAAGGATAAGATAGTACGACCGCACAAACGTGTCCAAAAATCCCACTTGCAATTATAGGTGGGCACGAGGTGTTCGAGGCCGAAATGGGATTGTCTTATCGGCTCATCCCGGTAGATACCCGAAGGATGATAAAACAAGTAGTTCAGGGACTTTTCAGCGAAAAATGCTTTGCGGTTTCACACAGTCACTTGCTACAGGAAATTGATATTACTGCATGCTTACAATGGGGCTTTTGCGATTCTGGATGCAGCCTTCGTACTGTAATTCTGGTGCAACAGCAATCCGCAACCCAACACGCCAACACACGACATTCACTCTACATCGCTTCACGCACAGAATACAACTGAGCCGAACCGTTACGGTGCTGTGGGAGATTCTATGAAACTTCCCTTTCGCATCTCTTTCAATTACCCCACCCCTATTGCTGGCTGTGGGTTACTCTTATCATCCATCGTAAGGCGGCGTCCCTCCACCACTCCAGTGCAATTATTCAGCCAACGGGGCTGAGTAAACTGTTTCTCTGTGGACACTAGGTTAGCGCCAATCCTCGCGTTGTCCCGACCCTGTGGGCTGTGTCTATTTCGGTTTGGAATACTGCTGGGAGGCGAGTTATCAGTGACCAATTTCATCCCAGTTATGATGCCGGATGACGATCAAGCAACTGCCAAATTGTCAATGAAATTGTTATGTGGTTTAGCTACAAAAAACGGCTAATCTAATGCCTGTATATTGACTTTCAGGTTCATATCCTGAAGCTAGACGTGAAACAACTTCACAAAACCATATATCTACCATTGAATTAGGTCAGTAATCGATTTTTTTTTTTACGAAATAGATATATTTGAAAATCTATCAAGAAGTTCAGATAACCGAGTACACCCGGGATAAGGTGCCTTTTCACGGTTAGGAGAAGGAAATGTCTCCCAACCAATGTGAATTGCATTTTACATTAAGTTTAGACTTAAGATAATAGTTATAATCAATACGGCCTGTCCGTCACTGAAGAATAAAAAAAAGAAGTTCAGATTCAGATTCTGATATCCTTTTTGCTACGTTAATGCATACCATGCTGTACATTATTTACTTAGCTTTCAAACCAACCAAGAGTTACCTGATGAACGTAAGAATTGGGAAGAATGTAAATGAACTTTTAAAAAAGTATAGAATCTTTTGAAGTTTATATGTTTAATATGTTTTACTTTTCTCGTCCCACTCAAAATATACTACCTGGTCGTAACTTCATACTTCCTTTTGGTCGAATGACCTGTTTGGTCATATCCTGGCTGTATAACGGCTTACTAGACTTATCGATACCAAGTACTTGGCTAGTCAGTCCTCAATTCGGTGGACTGTCCGGATGGGATTCGCTTCCCCCGTCCTACACCGCCTTGCCGACACCGCTATCCTCTATGTCAAGCTTCAATTATCAATCTTTTATTTACTTTGTCTGATACATTCATACATACATATGAATTCTGCAATTCCTTTCATCCCCAAGCAACAAACTGTGATGCTTCATACATTGCAATAGAACAACTTCCATACAATCTTCGAGGTCAGTATCCAATCAAGCTGAAATTGGTGTGGCGACTTTTGACGCCATACAACGGAATGCCTGAGTGTCACGCGTTGGCTCACGTCTTTATTACGCTATGGGGCGGACAAGTGTACGTGATGTAGCGTCGAATGCACTTTTATCGCGCAATATCCGTTCGGGCTGCATATCGTTGCAATTTTGCTTTATCGCCATGCACCGCATCGTGCCGAACCTACCTTTTGTTTCGTCCGTTAAAGTAAATGGTACGAACAAACAAAAGATATCACTAGCAAGATAGCAACATATTCAAATCGTACCGATACAAATTGAGGCTTTCTAGTGTGCACGAACCTATAAAACATATTGAGGACACAAGAAAAAAACGCAGCCATTTTCTTCTACAGCAAAAAATACAATCAAAAATACCATAAATTCTAGCTCTAGTCATTTCTAGCTCTGATTTCTTTATCAAATGTTCTGTTAGATTCACCTGAGAGAATATTACAAAAAAAAACATGCGTATCATTTATAAACATAAAAAATTGAGCAAGTAATACAGCTCATGTAAAATAAATCATAATAATCTGGTGAAAGAAAACAAAAAATATGTAAAAACAACCATTGAAAAGCTGGATCTTTCAAAAACAAATAACACCGTCACGCATCGAAACGAGTAGGGTAAAACTAGAAAAAATTGTCAACTAATCTAATGCAAGGCCCCAATACTCATACATCAATTTAAAATCGAAATAAACTCATACCGAATGAACCAAGGCTCATAACGCTCATGTACAGTATCAAGCTCCAAACGCCGTATGTTGCCACGACCATTACGTTCGATTTCAGTTTGCGCCGGTTCGCTCCAGTTCCACCATGAACACCGGGGTAAATGTGCCCTCTTCAATGACGCCACAACAAGAACCATATCAATCGCTTTTGCCGTCCGTCGCCCGGGGAAGATTTCTTGCACCGGGAGCATCGGTTGCGCATGGTCACACTTTTATTTTCTTCCCGCGGGACTGATTTGTCCCGCAGATCATTTTGCGAGCGATCTTTATGCCACGCTGTTTATTTTTTTTGCCAAACACTTCGCTTTCTTTCTATTTCTAGCCACAACATACTGACGCAAGTTGTGCTTTGGGGCAGGGTCCAACCTTCAAAAAACGTGGAAGTAATGCGCATTGCATTCAGACAACTGCCAGAACAACTGGTCCGCGGGGAGGTATATGCGGATGGTCAGCCATATTAACGCGGTGTACAGTAATTGGTAGATTTAAATCATCTGACGCCAGTACACAATTGAGCGGAAATTGCCACCAAATTGATCAGCGCACGCGGTGCAATTGCTGATGGCGCATACTATAGAAAATGTTTGCGCGTGCACTTTAATGGTCAGTTGCACGGAGCCAATTTACAGTGGGAAGAAAGGCGACCAAGCACAATAAAACTTAGAGTCGGGTGGTTCTGACGATCGGTACATTATTGGTACTCGGAATGGAAATTGATGCAAACAATCACTGTTAAATACTGCCATGTTGCGAGAAACTACACGCGACGAGAATTTGCTAACGTTTGCGGTACTGCCGCTAACAAATGTCAAGAGTATTTGTATTTTTTTAGCAATATAGCATAAGATTTTTGTCCTTGGAGAACTACGATGCTCCCCAATCGGGTTCCCAAATTAAAGCCACCAGTTAGAGAAGCTTCCGCGTCTTCTTCGCATTGATTCTCAGTCGAAGCATTAGGGATTCGCGCGTCAGTAGGGAATCCCATCCAGACCGTTCCTTCGTAGTGAGAACCGACTATCCAACTACGTGGCATCAGTAAGTCTAGAAAGCCAGAAATGTCCGGGAATGACCGAGTAAGTCGTTACGCCTAAAGAAGTAACAGTAAGGAGTATGTTCTGCATGGTGGCCCAATTGTATGTAGAAAGCATGCACTGGGTGAGGCAAAATAACCCAAGTTTAACACGACACTTTTTAGGGCTATAAAAATATAACTCTTTTAAAGGTCAACCTTAGTCCACTAAACATCTCAAGCTTGTAGTGCACAAATGAGAAATAAAAACTGCATTCAATTTAGTAAATACAAAACTGATAGTAGACGATGCACTACATAATCTGAATGCGTGGATAATTGTGATAATAATGATGAGCGATACAGCTCAATTCTTGTGCAGCAATGCTCTCGCCGCATCACATTATGAAAATGACGTCCGGACTGTCACGTGAAGGCATAAATTTCATTTCCTGAGATGGATTACCGACGCAGATGTCTAATGTCTAGATGTCCTCTAGATGCCGACACACCAAATGGCGATAAAAACTGCAAATGGTTTGCAGTATAATTTAGTACAAGTAACCTATTATTAATGCAATACTCTTAAGTAGATAGTAAAATATAAATTCGTACAAAACAAAGGTTTGGTTGACAGATTCTTGTAACACTGTGTTCGACATGTCCTACGTTCTCCCCCAATCAAGATTCATTTTCAGGACTGTTCCATTTCAATACGTTCATCCAATTAACGGCCAGAACAGACTGCCTTAACCAGAGCACGTTGCATAAAAGGTCACACCGGACAACGCAGCGACTCGATTCGTCCAAAAACAACTATGCCACCAAGCAAAAGAATAAGTACAGTCCCAAAGCTAGCAGGTTCCACTTTCTTTCCGTAAAAAGACAGTTCCGACGCTTACATCACCAAAGGATCGCGTGTTCTTTGTCATGTTTCCCTCACGGAAACTGAAATATTATGCTAATTCGGGTGTACTTCAACAACGTTGGACGTAAACTAGGTGGCATTATGCATTCCGGGATTAGAGCTTTTCGTTCTGATGCTTGCACTTCCCTGCACACGCACATACCCAGTGGTGAGTTCTTGCAAAGTGAGTGCATATCTTGCCACTGTAAGGAGACTAATTTTCCGCTGCATCTAGGTTACCCATCAAGCAGAAGTAGCACCAATCGCCAACGGCAAAACATTGCGTTTCGCACGATGCCATCAAATGGTGCCGTTTGTAAGGTGTGCCTATTTCGAAGGACAGATTATGGCCACGCCACTTCAAACCACGCAGTATGGGTTAATTGCCTACTCGGAGAGATTTCAAAGGTCAGCCATACTGGTCCTCGAATGCAGTCATATTGGCAAGATATGCATGTCCATAGCTGGGAAAGTCAGAGTGTCACAAACGCAACCCTAAACCAACGCGATAAGCTTATCTTGTGACGCAGGTTGGGAAAAAATTGTGTATCGCGTACGCGATCATACGGTTATTTTCTCCATTGCAACATGGCCAGTCTAGACAGTTTTCAAGGACTACCGATTGAACAAAAGTACATATTGAAAAACTTGTATATTACATCATTCTATACAGACCAATCATAATTACGAGTGTCAAACAAGTTTGAGTCTATATTTAGAACAGTTTCCTTTATAAAAAACATCGAAAAACATCTCGATGGACCCTTATTATTCCTCATTATCGTGTAACATCTCGTGTAACAAAGTGTTTGTGTTTAATGCAAAATAGTTTAAACTAGCTAGCGAAACAAAATGATAGCGGTAATTCATTTTTACCGTCTCTATCAATATTCACAATAGTCAACTACACAATACTTTCATTTATTACGCCACCGTACTGATTCTAATCACTTGTTCCTGCATCCGACAATAAAAAAACAGCACCAAAGAAATGAACATTATCACGAGCCGGACATTCGTTAAATTATTGCGCTAATTTATCTCCCCGCTATCTGCCAGCTTATACCGTCGCGGTTTGCTCCTACAACGCAATATCCCGGTACACGGCTGGGTCATCGTCATAAATCGACCTTCGGTGTGTAGGTTGCGATTTTTTTTTCTCTGTATATGCATCATGAACCCGTACCTAATCACAAAGCAGAATGTTCTCAAGGGATTGATTGTGGGTATGGTTTTATTATCAATTCTGTTCAATTTCTTCGCGTCCATTTATGACCATCCATGATTGAAACGTGTCTTATGGCCTCGAAAACAACATCAAAATGATGATGACCCTTGCAAGAGTGGTTCCGAATTCGCCCCAGCAGATAATGGGGAACGTGTGAAGGAATAAAAAAATAAAACAAAATTTCACGCAAATTTAGAAGGTTACACTGATAGAGTAAAATGATAGGCGACGTCCACTTCCTCACTGAGTACAACAGCTATAACGTGATCGGTTGAACAGCTCTTTATCAGGACCACGTGCAAAACTTGATAAACGAGCGCACCACATCTACTTAGTCAGCAGACAAATCGAGGCAGCAAAGACTTATTTATTATCGTGGTACATATTGCAATCGGACTTAAGATTACGACTGGAATGAGTAAGGATGCAACTTTTATCAATTAATTTTTTTATGTGTCTTCTTTTTGGAATTCCATCCTCAAGAATTTTTGCCGTTTCTGATATTATTTGATACAGAGGGAGCATCGCCTCCACCAGTGGCGAATTAACTTATGAGCAAAGAAGGTGGCAATCAAATCTTTGCACCATCAACCCTGTATATGGGAAAGTAGCAAAGATGGACTTTCTTTTAGATTAATTAGGGATATCTCTGGATATAAAAATGCAATGATCATAAACTATATGCAATCCTTATGTTCCATTCTTAATTAATCATGAAATAATCATCGATAGATTGAAGATTCCAAAACAATTACTGTTTTGATCATTATTCAAACATGCTTCATTTCATGCAGTTTTTTTTATTTGTTCGGGAAAGAGGAACACCTGATACGGGAAACAGGGACTCCGATAGGAAACACGGATTTTTTTAAATTCCACTGTGTTTTAGCTTTATGTACTGTTCTACGTTGCCTAATACATAAATAAAGATGTGTTTGCATTTCAAATATATTATTTATTCACTAAGATTAAGCTGAACAAATATGGTCATACAGTCCTTGCTATAAGGAACCGGTGCGTATGAGATTTTGATACAGGTCCTGTCGTATGAAAGACAAGTGGCATTCCACTACAGCACCGAGCCGAGCCGATCGATTTGTTGGCATGTTTTATTAAAAATAACATAAGCAGCTACACTTCTTCACTTTTTTCATTTCAGACCTTAAGGCCTGTACGGAAGTACAGCCTGCCCTTTGCCCCTGCGTCTGCGTCAAGGCGATTGCCTAGCTTGTCTACTTTTCAATGTAACGCCCAGTACAAGTAGGAGGTTAACGAGAATAACAATTATGGTGGCCCCAGCAGCCGACTTGCAAACAAATCTTAACCTAAGCAAGGATGACGTACGAGCAGGTCATTGCACTTTTGAAGTCATCCAAGGGACAACATCGAGAGTAACAACGATGTCGAGATACGCGATAGGGTGCGCCAAACGGTCTTTATACAATCCGAGGAATAATTCTACAGTCTTCTCTACTCAAAACACCTCTCGCGATGGTTGATGGAACCTTATAGTACCAGTATTCACATACGGCTCTTAGACATGGAGACTGTCCAAAGCTGACGAAACCCTCTTAGCTGCGTTCGAAGTGAAAATTTTCAAAAGGATTTAAGGCTCCGTATGTGTAAGGACAAGAGAAGAGCCGCTAAAATGACGAGCTCTATGAGTTGTACGATGATCTCACTATCGTGCAACGAATTAGACTCACCGATTACGGTAAGCTATTCCTGTGATGAGAATGGCAACGGACGACTCATCCCGTGAAGTCCTTTTAGGCCATCCACATGGACAGCGAAGGTGTTGTAGGTTTTCTTCTTTTCCTTTTTCGCGTAACGACATAATTGGTCATACCTGCCATTTCTGGCTAACGAGACTTTTTATTAACTCGTAGTTGAATAGTCAGTCCGCACTACGGAGGAACGGTCCGGATGGCGTTGTAAGTACGGATGTGAAATGATGGCTTTAATACGGCGAAGACGAAGACCCACGACCATGAGCGGTTTGAGGAGTCTCTTGCTACAGACAAAGATGGGTTAAGTTAGGAGTAGGCGGTTGTCTAGGACCTGACCAGTCAAGAACAAATAGACTTGAACTACTCTTTCGGTCTTTAGAATCAGTTCTGAACAAGGGATATGAAAGTCTTCTCCTCTTCTCCGCTTATCGTTTCAGTACAGTGGAATGCAGGAGATCGCCGTTTAGAGCGGATTGTTGAGGAATCTAATGTGATAGCTCTACCTACTGATGTTGAGACTCCAACTTTGATTACATTTTGGGCCTTTAAGGAGCTAATGCCAACACTGGTTACCGCTAGTTTTTGTTTTGTACCGCTTTTATTTGTTACAGGGTATAGCAAAGCTTGAAGATGCTTTCTCAAATACTAGTGTACCGGTCAAGAGTTTCATATTTTTGCGTTATTTGAAAAACACGAACAAATATTTGTTACATAGTTTGTGTACTTTTGAATAACATAAAACATATGATGTTGTTTTTTGGTCAATTTTTTAATCATATCATGGCCGTGTTAACTTGTTTCGGGGATGAAAGCAAACAAGCATGAAAATATAATCAAATATAATTACAGAGATGACCCGCCTAGTATTTATAAAAAAGCGTAGAATATTTCATATTCAATTCAATCATAATTTTCTACTCAAACGATTCTCCTTTCTTCTATGGCACTACAACCTCATGAGGATTTCGCCTGCCATTTTTGGCTTCCGTGACTTGAATTTTACCCGCAACAGGATAATCAGTACTGCGTACAAACAAGGGAACGGGACGAGTGTGATTCGATCCCCCGTTCTGGCGAATGAAGACGGGCCCCACTGTCTCCTCTGCCACCGAACTACTCCAACTAAAACGATTTATAATAGGTGTTCTTTTTCTTAACATAAAGACCAAGATAGGCATACCAAGTATTTTATCAGGTAGGTTCTTACTAGTTCTATCGGATGAAATATCGACCGATCGAAAACCAGTTGTATATAAGGAATATATACCTCTGGAAGCCGACGTTCGTTCAAAATATGACTTTTTCTTTTTATCTCAATGTTTGATACGTTAAGTGTAATAGGATTCTATTACACACAGTTTCTAAATGATAGATAATTGAAAGAATCATTTAGGTAAGATTGTGAGATTGACATAAAAACCAATAAACGCGATTGAAATGCAGATCACCTATTATGGTACTAACCCCCAGATACAATTCTCGTATGTTAAATCTTCGTTAGCATGCGTGTTTTAAAAATCATTCCATTAATTCACTTCTATTGAGCAGACACGGCACTAGACAATTCCTGGCGCCTAACGCGACTCAAAAGAACAGGTTTCTTTTTTTATTTTACCACATTCGCATATGCAAAAACCCATTCGAACCAATTGGAACATTCGCGATTTCGGTCGATAAATTGAACGTGACGAACAGTGTCCGAACAGGTTCAGTGAAGCCGAAAACTATAAATTGCTGTCGTGCCTCCAAAGGCTTCTATACAAACGCGTGCCTATTGCATCACAATACCACAAAGCATTGCTCAGATAGGTAGCGAAACAGAAATGAAAAAAGAGGCCCAAAGCAAAACCCCAAACTTTGCAAAAACGTACCAACTTGAGGGCTTAGAATGTGAGTTCTGCGTTATGCAAGCGCGAGAACGGTCATAAAAACCATCGGATGGCATCGAGGTTGCCCTCTGTTATATGGAGTGCCGATGGGGAAGTAGATTGTGCTGAGCAATGTAATGGATTCTTTTTCCCCCCTATTGCTCACAGCTACGTCATCACTCCGGTTGGATGCTATCGCACGATTCGTTCCTAATGCGCTTATCGCCGCCTATGATTCAACAGTGCAATTTCATTATCAAAAACTAATCACTACATCCACACGTTGCAGGGAATGCTATTCGACTCCAGAACGAAAAACGACGGTAGAAAAATAAAACAAACAATGCGCCGCATAAAGACATCCATTTGATCAAATTGAAACTGAACTGTATTGCGTGAATAGAATTGTTGATGTGGCGGCAGTCAATTGAATGTTTACATCGCGCTTATTAATTCTAATAAAAGTGTTCCGGCACGGTTCCTATCGATGAGAATGTGAATAATTGTTGTGATGCGTGGTTACTGTTGTATGAAAGGAAGGAAGCTGAGTGTTACGGCACGATAATTTTAAATCGTATAAGTATAGACCAGCTTCTTAAATTATGCCACTATTAAAACTTGCAAATGTATCACTTCTCGACGGTTTGAATTGGAATTGAAATACGTAAATCACAAAAATATTGCTATTTGAAAGTTATAATCCAAAAGAGGTAAATATCTAATATCAAGTCTAAGTTACTTTACTTATAAACTTAGCTTAACATCCAACAATCCAAACGCATTAAATATATAATTTTATTCCATAAAACGGTCCATTGGTTAGCGGTCGAAGTTAGTTTTAAGATGGAATAAAATATGTTATAGCTAAAACAGAATAACTTTAATTTTATATTTCGACTTCAAAAGTAATTATTTCGCCCCTAAGTTCAATACTCCATCTCCTACGATCATTTGGCAAGACACATCAAGAAAAGAATCTGTTTCATAATCGCCAGCGATCGGCAACATCGGAAAGAGTTCTCAAAACGCAACCAGCGCAACACAAAAAAAAACGATTCTGATGCAGAAACGGTTTTTGTCTGCACAAACCGGCGCTACTTTAACGCACACCCCACCACACACACGCGTGACCAAAGACGCAAGGGTGTGTTGGTGTGCGGCGTTCAACCCAGTGGAAATTTCCATCCGTCGTTTTGTCTCTTCTCAGCGCTTCGTTGCCGGCTTCTCGATCGTTTTAGTGCAGCACGAGGTATTTCGCTTTATGGCCATTTTAACACCATTTTTTATTTTAACCGCGCCTCGCGTAGAGGAAGAGTAAATCTAGTGATCCTAAGCAAGAATTTACTTTAAATTCACCATGGCAACGAGTCTTTGACTTTCTTCACAATCGCCAAGATTTGGTATAGCGATGCAGCAATGAAGAAGAGAACATTCATTTTACCGTCGACAGGAAACGGTTTACAGTGTGTGTGTGTGTATATGTGTGTGTGAAAAGGGGGTGTGGGTATCTGGTCGCTGATAACTTTAATTGCGTTGCACCGTTTTGACGCACTGTCGATCGGCACCTTGCACCATAAAGATCGTAGCCGACTGATCGAGATGAATGGACAACAAAAGGCCGGCGCGACAGGAAAGGGAAACGAACGGCACGTTAACTGTCAGGTTGAACAGCTGATAAGTTGCTACGCGATCGATGCACTGCAACTCCACTTCGCGTTCCTCACCGTTAACAGCAAAGGGTGATTTACATTGAAAGCACCAACAGCAACAAAACGAAACAACTCAGAATGCAAAATACGGAAGCTCGAAGAAACGGGACGGCACAAAAGAACGTTTATCTTTCTAGGTCAAACACGCACCGCTCACATACACAACGAAAAGTACGCCTTGTGAAAAGACCTTGACGTCCTGTGAGGGACGGCACACGGTGAAGGACACTGTGGAAGGGCGCTTGGTGCGAGCGGTCAATTCTTTACGAACCTAATTAATGCTGACGATAACTGTGATAAAGCTAAAAGAAACTTGGCCACTCAAGTGATCATCCTTCTTTCACTGCCACACACTGCCTTTTCATCAAGACGTCAAACGAATTGTACAGTCCTTTGCATCTGTTTCTCTCCCAGTTTTTTTGTCGCGAACGATTTTACTGGAAGCATCTCTGTTTCCATAAATGAATCGTAAATTTTACCTTCCTGTGCGTTCCAGATTCACTTTTCGTTGCTGCTAGAGCGCAGAACACACTGTGGAAGGTGGAAAGAATATTTTCATTTTGCTTTCGTTTCTTCGCAAAAAAGTGACAGATTGCTACGATTGCACAAGAGCACGCGGTACGGTTTTGCTACAGAAGCTCGGAGCGGGCTATCGCACTCGCTCACTGTTTCTATGCCGTACGCAATATTCACGCGATATCACGGAAAACGCACGTAAACACACACACACACACACACATGCACACATACGCACATTCAAAGTAAGTAGTAAGCGTGCGCACCGGGAGCTAGCGATACGATGATACCGCAGACAGCGCTTCTGTATGCGAGTGAAGAGTTCTGTGCAGTCAAACTATTTGTTTTGGCATATTAGATTATTAACACTCACCTGCTATCACGAAACTACGAAATGTATTTTTATATTTGTGTGAAGTGATGCATCTAACCGCGTCACGTAGAAACGTATAACTGCAGTACACCCTTGGAGGCACCTTACGACCAGAGCGAAAGAGAGCGCACGAGCGAGATGAAAGAAAGTAAACGAATTCACAGTCGACCGTCACCGGCAGCGAACGAAACACGAATAACACAAACAATGTGAAATAAACGCGTGCGAAGGGGCAAACGCGTCGTTATGTTGCGCGATACTACTATTAGGTTGATTAAAAAGTGCTGGCGTATTTTGAAAGTCAAAAAAAAAAAGTGCAATGAACGTACAGCGTAGCGCTGATTATACGGGTGCCACTTTGCCGGGTGTTTGATTAACCTTGTAGCAAAAAAAATGAGAATTTCAAAAGCATGTTTTACCTATTTTATGCCTAGCCGATATCAGCAAAAATGTAAGGATTCAATAGTAAATGTTACGAAGTGCACAAGTTCATATCATTCAACAATAAATCACACAGAAGCAAAAATCAGAGCACATACAAACAATCCCCCTCACCAATCCCCAACATTTGTGAGTCGTGTTTTGAAAATTAATTTTTGATACAGCGGCTTGGCCGTATAACTTATACAAGTCGATGTTTCCTCTTTTAGTTTATAGTATGTGTTTTAACCTGTGATTAAGTAAAACTAGAAATAAACTTTATATTTTAATTATTATCTTTCATATCAATATTGATGCATTTGAACCTTAGTCATTAGAAGTATGTAACTAATCTTCTCTAAAGTGAATAGTAATTCTTTTCTTCCATGGCACAACAACCTCGTGAAGCATTGGCCTGCCATTTCTCTTAGGCTCCAGATGGGATTTTGCATTGTCTCTGTTCTATGAACGATTAGTTCCTCTAACATTTACCTCCGAGAAGCTAGAAAAAAACGCAAATTAAGCATTGATCAAACGTTTGCCATATTATGCAACTAATAAAAAAACTAATCAAATTTTTTTAAGCATTCAACCAGAATTCACCATCCATCAGCTGTTACCACTGACGTCATAGTTAATGTCGCGCAGGTTAGAGATTGTTGTGTTGCGTGCAAGACGTGACGGGCAGTGCAGCACAACTCGTTTTGGGTGGGTGTGTGAGTGTGTTCTTATGGCAACGAGTGCAATTTCATCTTTTTATATGATGATATTTTATCTCAAAACATTATACACAAAAAAAAAGATTAAACAACTTTCAAAGGCATGCGCTTCAACTAGATATTGCAAAACCTTATTCGACATCATCGGTATGTTCGTAAAGAGAAAGTTCTCGAAGGGTTACGCAGAAGCGTTACTAGCAGTTACGAAGATACACAGCCAAGTAACGCATTCAGATTACAGGGCTCTTTTCCCACTTGTACGTTGCGCGAACATTATGGTGAGGATTACCGATTAGGACAGAAGCTCATCCAAGTACCCTTTGAATGTTGTCAATGTCTGAGAATGCGGATGGAGACAACTCCTTCGATCACATCCTTTAGCAGATGGAACTATCTCCCCTCGATCACAACAGACATCCATGATAACACGGAATACCTAGAGAGATATTCTCTCCTAGTTTCGGAGAGACATCGGCGGAAGATCACTTCATTAGGGCTCATACCGTAAGATCACTTCCTTGGGGGAGCGCAAACAGGAAGATCCAACGCGTGGGAACAGTAACGACCCCATCAGCCGGAGAATGACGACTTCGTAACAGCTGATAGGTTATTGGAGCGATAGCTTCGAGACTGGTAGCTCATATTACGAAGGGATAGGACATTTCCGATGGCAGTCCAGTCGAGAGTCAAAACTCTAACTAACTAGTTGAGCTTCGCGTGGATAAGTGTTGTAAACCCAAGTGATAAAATTATAGTTTTTTGTTATCTTCCCATCCGGACCGTTCTCCCGTGGTGAGAACTGGCTATCCAACTACGTGTTATCAATAAGTCTTGTAAGACACAAACGGCAGGCATGATCGAATTGATCGTTACGCTAGAAAAGAAGAAGAAGTCTTGTTTCAATCATCCAAAATTTCCAAATCATACGAGCAAAATGAAGCATTTTGGACATTAGATATATTTCGTATAATAAAACGCACTTTACTCGAATATTAAAACAACTCATTTGCACACATTTTACAACTAACATAAATATTTCTTTATTCTATTATTCTGTCTGTAATTCTTGCTTTTTCTGCATCAAACATTCTTATCCCATTCGAAACTGTTCCCATTCTGCTGTCAGGTCCCGCCGTGGTTGCCCGAGTAAATGATATAGCTCATTGACGTATACACGCTTTCGTGAAACGGAAAGCTTCTGGGTTCGATTCCACTTGGCTGCTTCATCGTGCTCCTTTTCCAGCAATGCTTCTAGTGCTCGCGATTTCGCTCGGCTAACACGTACCATGTAAGCGTTTCGTTCCAGCTGCTCCCTCTCTTGAGGCGTACGATCATTCGATACTTGATTGTACCTGCGGACTATATTCTCGTTCAACTGTATTTCCACCTCGATTGGGTCCTTTGCCAGGACCGCAGACAAATGTTTTGGACGACGTTGCAGTTGGTAAGGATTGAAACGAACTTTTGTACGAAGATTGCGCTTCTGGTTCTCCGTTCTACTTTCAGCTAATGGTGATTGCTCTGCCGTTGAATAAATGCTGCTCTGATCCTCGCAGAAGTTGGTCGGAGATGGAGCAGGAGTTTCTACTGCTGCTGCCCACGTTTCTTGTTGTTGATTCCACCCTTGTTGTTGTTGATGCTGCTGCTGCAGCAATATTTCCTGTAGACGGTACGCGTAAAGCTGTACAAACATCCTGTTCAACTCCATCAGATAGGTCGGATACGATGCTCGTTGGATGCTCGTTGGATGTTCAAAACTGTTCTCCATCGTTGATCGTTCGCCGTAGGTCTGGTTCAATCGCAAACAGGTCACGAGTTTCAGATGCTACTAGCACAAGCGTACAGACCGTTATGATGTAGAAAATTGCATTTCGTGTGGCTTATAAAACCCTCAACAAGATGTCCTGTTTATACCTGCTTTATGCAAAACACTACGCTAACACACAGCGTATACAGGTAGTATAATATATACGCAAATTTTACCCATCTGAATTTCAACAATAGTGTTCTTACAGGTACAAAATAAATTTGGGATGTTTTAAAATTTATAACAACTGCGAAAAGTATAGGTACTAAATGTCGATATAAGTTTGTCGCATCTATTGCCTTTACCTATCTATTCCCAAACGATCACACCTACGATCGTGAATTTA
>KB663655.1:3005310-3091770 GCA_000349025.1 Anopheles minimus
TCATATAGCGGTGGAGATAGCATTTAAGATTAGCGAAAGAATTTAGTTCCGTTAGGCTGCCAAGCAAGAAATGTTTTTTTTTCTTTAAAATACCGTTGAGCAGAGTAAGAAACGTGTGACAAGAATGAACGCCAGTCACATTTTCAAATAACTGACCAAGGCACGATTGCGCAATAATATTTAAAAAATAAAAGGAGCGGCCCGGTGAGGTAGTGGTATCGACGCTGCTCTCTCACACGACAGACCGGGACCAAAATTCCATCCGGACCGCTTCCCCGTAGCAGTGATTGACTATCCTGCTACGTGGTAGACTAAGTCTAATATGGCCTGGCCGTCATACAATAACAAAAAATAAATAAATAAATAAATAAATAAAATGCACATATACTATTCAATGGATATGTTATTCAAACATGCATACACAACATCATTTTTAACCATGTTTAGCAAGATAATTGTGTTATGGAAGGAAACTGCATGCACATGAACCGAATAAGCATGGCAAATTTAGACTGCGATGATTTTACGATCTTTTCTTTTACCACATAGTTGGATTTCTTCAAAATTTAAACATAAAATGTATTATTATTTATTTATGAATTTGATTATGACGGTACATGCCTTATTTTCAGTACCATTCGAACTGATTAAATTGCAAGCCATTCAAGGCATTTCCTCCTTGTATTTTACCTTATCCCGTGTATACTCTGTTGTGTGTACGTGTTGGGAAATTAAAATGTAATAGTTTAAAGTTACTTTCGAACTCTATTAACAATTTTTTGGCATCCCAACCGAATCGTATTCCATTATAGCAGAAAACATTGCTTACACTGATGCTTACAAGCCCTCTCACTCGGATTGGAAAGCAAAAAATTGCGGCCAGATTTGCATGAGTTTTTTTATTATCATTCCTGGAAAATTACCTACCTTGGCTAACCACAAATGCCCCACCGGTACAGCGATGGGAAAAAGTACTGCTGCACATGCAAAATGCAAGTATGATCCCGACGAACGAAACAATCGTCAGCAATAACATGGAAGCGATAAACGAATGTTGTTGCCGGTGGGTTTTTGCATACCGGCAGCAGCAACAATGTTTCGACGCTTTGTTCGGTGGTTCAGCTTGAATTGCCTGGTACCCCAATGGGAGGGTTGTTTTTGGGATCAACTTTATGCGAGCTCGTACCGACGAACCGATCAATCGTCTGGAAGAGCTGGCCGCAACGGCTAAATACATTCACACCCTTTCCCTTCTATTTTCTTCTGTTTCACCACAATTAAATGAAAAGCACGATCGTTCTCGAGTACCGACTACGAAGAGGCTGCAAAGCGCAAACGCGCACACAATACACGAAAAAAGAAAAGCCAAAACAAAAACATAGCCCAACATCGTGGAAAACAAATGTGCCTGAAGGGAGAGGTAGGTGCTTTCTCGTCCGGGCTCGAAAGGGTAAAATTGAGGATAATTTTCGAATTAATGCATCGTTTCCGTGCCACCACTCCACACAGTCGGCAGACGGCCAATCAGCCTCAGACGCGGTTCAAATTCAAGCAAGATGCTATCCGGAATTCAAGACGGGATTGAGGATAAATGTAATTTACAAACCCTACACCGGACGCTACAGGTAACCTTGAGAACGTGAAGACGAGTGGTCAGAATTGTCATTTCCGGCATGCCATGGGAATTCATGGCGCCTTACCTGCATGCTGTGAAAAGTGTATGCAGAGGCACACACTATCCATGTGTGTGTGGTTCAAAGTGTTGCCCCTTTCGCCGGCCAGTCAAAATAAATAAACGTACGTCGTACGGTATTGGTCAATAAATTTGAGTATCAACACATGTTTGAGCCAGTGTGCCTCGAAGCATCCCATACATTTGGGTGCCAAATGATGACGTTTATGGTTGAGGTACAGCAGAATCGATACCGATCGCCCGGATGGCCAGACCACACGTGACACGAGGTTGTATGCATCGTTTAGGTAGTGCCGAGTGCAGCACTGTCAAGCTATGAAGCAACTGCAACGTGTAACATTATCACACCGATGCCAGATGGGGTTTCGCAACCAAACAGATTGTAAAGTGGGTTAGCTAGTTGCAAATGAACATGCTAATAAACAGAAGGAATTAATTATAGCCAAACCATCCGTTGCTTTTATGAAGCAATATCTGTTTAGTCTACTTTGGGTTGCTCATTCCAATTTGTAACAGTTTGTTGGGCGCAATATTTGAAACAAAATTTGACTTTAAGTCAGATTCTCCCCCAAGATTAGATATTGAGATGATATTGAATTCATATCATTTACGGAGTGATTTAATTGTATAAATTGAAGCTACACCGGTCTTCACACGACAGAATTGAATGCTACTATGGGAATGGCAGATTGTGAAGGCCAAAATCTCTTGAGAAATATAGAAGATTGTTAACTGCAACTCAATCATTTCTATTTTTAATAACCACGAACATTGTAAACGACTGAAATACAAGACACATTTGCTAACATATATTAATTCTAATCACCACGACTGCCTTTGGACCACTTTTTAGCCTTCTCACAGTAGTACGCACCC
Source organism: Anopheles minimus (assembly GCA_000349025.1). Lineage (NCBI taxonomy): Eukaryota > Metazoa > Arthropoda > Insecta > Diptera > Culicidae > Anopheles > Anopheles minimus. The sequence goes on from KB663655.1 coordinate 3,007,880, forward strand.
AGACAATTCCCAAACAAATGCACCATCTGGTTGGTTGCTCTTGAACATACCATTACACACAATGAGCAACATTTCACATACTCGATTTTCATACACTCGTTGTGCCAAATCGAATCATTCAAATATTCATACGAGGTTAAACGATAGATGACTAGAGCAAATGGTTAATGGTAACCGGGTGCATACATCCGGGCACCGTGCAACTGTCTGTCTGCACTACATTCCTACATTCTACCGGTGAGCTGCAGAAGAAAAGTAAACGCAAGAAGGCGATAAGCTGTGGTGGAAGAAAAGAAGCTTTAAAATATACGTGCAAAAATTGTTTGCCCTCGGGGCAACGATGTCTGACAGGTAGCGACCCTGTTGTGGCACGTCAGACACGCGAAGGTCGTTTACACCGCGCGCCCACTTCCAGCTTCCGATCCTTGAGCCACTTTTGGCCATCTCTTCCTTCTTACATGGTACGGAAAGTGATGCAGGGAGAGAGCGGTGACCAGTATATCTGGCGAGAAAACACTCAAAAATGTATGAATTATGTGGTAGTTGTTGTTTTACAGTAGGGTGCATGCTTTAAGCAACGTGGTTAGTGGAGATTCATAATTGTCCAAGCAGTTGGCAGCTACAGAACTTTCGCGGATATGAATCATTCTTCTTTCTTCAATAGCTGACTATCTATCTATGGCTTTATTTGATAAACTTCAGTTGAGTTTTTAATTGCAACTGTTTATGTCTTTAAGCATAGTATAGTAACATTTTAATCATTTAAAATTTTTACATTGTGAATTATTTTTAAAATAAACAACATGAACAAGTATGGAATTGGAGAAAGATAAACAACGTATACAAATATAAAAAAATAAAATTAATTTAATTAAGTTCAATTAAGAATTAATAAAATTGGGAAACCATTTATTTCTCAGTAGTTCTACCATGAACAAAACGAACTGGAAAATTACCAAAAAATATTAAATTAAACTTTTGAAAACATGAAACATACTGAAAATCAACTTTCTTATTATACGTTAGACATATACTGGAATGCAAAGTGTCCCATTTGAAGTGTGGGTGATCTTATGTGAAAAATTGATCCTGTAAAACATTCGTACGGAAATAGAAACCTTCATTTTAAAATTTTCCATAAATTGCAACTCTGGTGAATAGTCAGAAAACTATTTACAACTTTTTGCGTGACGTCACTGTACCTAGCAAAGGCACCGAAGGCCAAGCGTGGGCATTGGCAACTTCGAAAGCACCGCACGCTCTAAAAGCATGCTTCAAAGTTCAATTTTATAGCACACATCACTGCCGAGGGCCTTCTCCTCATCATCCGGCACTTAGCTATTTATATTTAATGCCTCCCACCAACGCCCGTTGTGGCCCCACAGCGAAAGAAAGCCAGTCTTCAACACCCCGCACGGTACAACCACCAGATCACCGACAGGTACACAAATTCACATGCAAACCGGTGTAATTAGTGGAGACGAAACTGCAGAAACTGCTGGCAAAAAGTACGACGCCCTGGTGCGGGTGAGTTTGGATGCCCAATTAAAGCCGACTGGTTCGCTGCAGAGCAGGTTTCGCGTTGGGCATTTCCGATGATCTTCGAATGATCGCGTGATCATGACGAAGAATACCGGACTGGTGGAGTATGATTCTGTTTCGCGTTTCGCTTTGGTCTACCTGAAATGTAATTTAAGAAACGATGACCTCATCGTTGTGCGCATGGATGGAATAGAATCCACGCGAAACCAAACGACATCTTTGCCATCTACTCTTCGGACCTGCTGTTCAACATCTCCAGCTTCAAACTTCCAAATTAATGCGCGTGTTCAGACGCATCACAAATAAGCAAATGCCACAAACTGGTTCCATTGCCTGCTTCACATACTAAGGAGAACATTCGAAGGTGCCGCGCGTCGTATACTTTCTGCTTGAATACAATCGCGTTCTGCTATTATTCAGGCCACCCCGGAGGCTGCCCAAGCTCACTCCGATGCTATGTCTAATCAAACTTTGCAACCGCGCTGGTTTTATTCGCTAACGCAAACGGATGAAAGTGTTACAGAGCGGTGGATCTCGGAAATGGGAGATGGTTCATTATTTTGTCTGCCTTTTCTGGGGCCTCGTTTGCAATTATCGTTAAGTGCGGTAATCGCGAAATGGGCAATTAATCTACTATTCATCATCTTCTACCACAATTGTATCGTGTGGTTCCGCATCACAGCGGATAAAGATTGCTATCAAGTGTCTAGGCCTTTCACCACCGTTTGTTGTTTTACGTGAATCTTAAATTTTCCAGCTGATATACACATCATGTATGTCTATGTCCCACTAAAAAATGTGCCGATCCGAAAATAATCGGCCGATGCAAAATTACGATTCATATCATCTGTGCTCGGTGAGAAAATCCATCCATCCAAAAATGTCCAAATGAAAAACTCTATTCGTTTTTTGTATAACAAATCAACTTATATGATCAAGTCCATCAAATTCTTTTTTCACCTTGATTACCTTTCCCTGCATCAAAGTCTTAAAACAAGTATGATTTCACACGTAAAAACCCCAGAAATGTTCGGTGGTGTAGTCCCACTTGTGAAATCCCAGTTAGGCAAAGTGCAAACATTCCCCATCGCTCGGCACTTTTTGCACCATGACCTCGATGTAAATGGGATGGGTTTGTTTGTGCGCACCTTCTTGGCACTTGATTGGCTACCAAGTCTTACCGCATGGTTCGGTGCACAGTTTAATAAAAACATACAATTCTCCGACAAACAGCGTGCATCCTGTGTCGGACTGTTGTTCGACATCTCGAAATCTTGTGCAGACTCATGGTAACCGACATGCGGGGAAAAACCCGCATTCATTCTAACAAACTCCAAATGATGGAAATCAATCACCGGAGACGCGCTCAATTGAGATGCGATTTAGCACCCCGATTTGGCATGGTTTGACCGCAATTTTGTACTGTCAAGTACCGGACACAGTTCCAAAGACACAGTGTGGACCATTTTACGGATTACAGTTCGTTTTGGCTTACAGTTCCGGGACACGCTTCGGAAGCTAACCTGAAATTAAACAGTACTAATTAATGCATGAGATCATGCCGGAACACATATACACGAGAAACCGAACAGAACACTTCGTGACAACCTTCTTCCCGGTAAGATTGGTCTACGCGTTGTCTCTGTCTGTTCAGCGAAAGAATCACTCACAGTTGGTTCCGTTTCCGTCACTGCAAGGGGACGGTAACGAAAAAGCTCCAACCCACAGTGCACACACAATGTGGTTGTGCCCACACACTCTTACAGCCCACGCCGGTCGATCTGGTCCGCTTTTCGATGTTTCACGAACCGCTGTACCGCGGTTTAGTTCAACGCAGCGTGTACCAACGGTTTCTACCTAATTTTGCCCCCCTTGTATGGCTCCAACCAGCGGTACACGTTAACGTTGTGGTAGTGTAATAGTTGAGGCACGCGTAGGTGCAGACACCGGTGGACGTAGCGGAAGGTCGCATTCGATCAGCGGCCGAGATTCGAATCCCGTATCCGCGCAGTCGCTATTTTGCATCTCGACCGGCGTGAGGTTCGTAAGCGCATCGGGGCACACGGGTTGATGGTGTTTGTTTCGAACGTGTGAAATCCGGTTCACTCGCGGCAGCAACACGTGAGCGGTGGACGCATTTCCGGCGGTAGTGGTCACACTAGAACATGTGAAGAAGAAGCTACACCACTCGCAAAGTAGCTACTTTCAACTGTAACGTTTCTCTTAAGCGCGACAGTAAATCGATCTGAAGTGAGTTCAAGCAGCGTGGTGTAAGGTGCGTTTATGGTGTAATATTATTAATCGCAAGGGATACTCACCAGGGGAAAGGATTCATGAGATTAGCACAAGATGCAAACCAGTTAACCCCTTAACTTTGTGCTGCTATCAACTGGCGGCTACCGGCATGTACACGATTCGGGTCGCCGTTTCGGTTGAGAGCAACATCATAAATATGAAAACAGGTTTTCACATTCGTGGCTTGTGAGCTAGAGCTTCTCTTTTCGGACACTGTTGCCAAGCAGATTGGCAAAACACCGTGCAAACATTTATAATGAGCCATTCCATTAGAAATGTTGGTTGATGGTGCACGTGAATTTTTTTTCTCTTGTTTCAATAAGTCTGATTCAATAAGTGTTTTCTAAAAAATAAGTTAAAGTACGCTATTTTTGTTGTACGCCGAGGGGCTAAAATGTTATAATCTAATTAAAAATGAAGCAGTAAAGCACAAGGATATGTTTAAATTATCAAAAGCGTGAGTAAAACGAGTTATAGATCGTATGATCTTGTGAAAGCCACCTGTGATCTTGCAGAAATCGGTAGTTTCCGTGCGTCTGGTAAACTATAGTCGGAAACAGATCGATACTAGTTTAGGCTGTGTTACCAGGGTTACGGGTTACTGTGGGTATCGCGTACAATGCCCTTATAAACAGACGCACGTGAAATTTGCAATGTAAATTATTCGATCTCATTTGCAAAACTATGCGCACGTTGCCTTAAAAGAGCACATGATACAAGATTCAAACCGATCATGTAGTTAAACAGCAGTGACTGCTCGGATGACCATCAATCGATCATATCATCTCGCGTATCTCAGACATCCTTTTTTCTTGTGGAGTTTGCCCTCGACGTAATTCTATTGCTGTTGTATAATTTCAATTTTGAACATTTTCTCCCAAGACCTTGGTACAGAGATGTCCTTTCTACGAACGTTTCGTTCGAATCTGATCCTTAGCACCGCTCCACCACCATCGAATGGAACCGTACGTGGAGCGATACATTCCGGAACATCTTCTTCTTCCAAGGCAGCGACGGCCTTGGCAAAAGCGAATTCAAGTGGCAGTAGAAAGAATTCTACGTCTAGTCGTACGATCACCGAACAATCTGACCGGCCGTACAATACAGGGAGGCGAAGTAGCAGTAACAGTGTAGGCACGATGCAGAATCGTAGTGCAATGAAGCTCGGTGCAGCGGCATCATCAAGCCGGTACGGGAAAGAAAATCCAGCCCCAATTGTTGTTTATCTGGATAAGCAACCGGATGGAAAGAAGCAGCAACCGACTAGCATCCTGAGAACGAACACATTCACACGCCATGACGAGGAGCCGGAACGTGTTCGAAATGCAATTACTCGAAGCGACACATTTACCATCAACGAGACAAACGAAGAACCGATCGACACCGGTACCTACACCAGGCCGGCAAGTAAGTGACGTCAAGTCAGTGTGGAAAATATCAGCTTACCTTGCAATTCTTCTTATCATTACAGAGGTCCCGATGCCTACGACGGATGTATTTGAGCCGCTGTATGCGAAAAACATTTCGTTACACTCACATGAGAAATTACCGACAGTGGTAGACTCACGCACCTACCGTAAAAAGTCCTTCAAATCTTCCAAGCCGGTGCAAAAGGTGGAAAGCTTCATAAAGCGCTTCGAAAGGACCCTCTTCAGCAAAGGCGGCAACAATAATGGAAGCGAATCCAGAAGGCACGGTTCAAGGAAAGGTTCCACCGCGTCAGAAGCGACGATCGTACCAGCACCCCGCTTCCGCGACGTCGGTATCAACTGTAAACTGGATGAAGAGGAAAAGTTTAAGGCGAAGCTAGAAGCCATAAAGAAATCGCGCCAAAACTCCCGCGATTCGCTTACCAGCTACCGGGAGCGCAGTTTATCACCCGGTAAGCAGAAATTTGTCACCACTGGAACGTACGATCGTCGATCCTCGTCTTCGCTGTCAGTGCAACCACTGAAGGAAGATGCAAACAGCTACAATAGCGACAGGGATAGCATCACGCCTCCCTCCGTGGCACCCGGGAATCGTTCAACTTTTTTCCAACCAACCGAAAGTAGCATCCTGAAAAGCAAACAGAAGGAAATCGAAATGGGTTACAGTGTGGTAAATAAACGCCAGCCGGCTTTTTACCTTACGAACATGAGCACCGGACAACAACGATCACCCGATCGTGGCAAAACAAAGTCTGAAAGCGATCATCTATGGCGATCTGGTCGTGATGCAGTGGAGGACCGATCATTCAATAATATCCGGGAGCGGCGCTATAGCCAGGATAATGCATCTGCCATACGCCGCGATACGTATCAAACGCTGAAGGATAATTACGAGCGACAGCAGCAGCTGCAGGCACCGGCCATCAAACCGGTAGGAATCGCTAGTCCCCGGATGAGTGCGGTACGTCCAGCGGACGTACCACTAACAACTCCACCGTCACCATTAGCCGCTCGCAAAGAACCTCATCCCGAGCTACCGAAGTACACGTTCGGGACCGAGCTGCAGCAGCGCCGCAACCGATTCCAGCAGTTTCAAAAATCGTTCAAAAAGATGGATGACAGTGCATCCGAAGTATCGGTCCAGCAGAGTTTCTTCGTGCCGATCTGAGGATCTCCGGGTATTCAGATGCACGTTTCTACCGCTTGTCTTTTCTCTCGCTTTGATCATGACAATAAATGGCATTTTTGCCAAACTTGCTATACTATTCTATTTCTCTGGGTATTTCCTAAAATGATTGTTATAACAACACATCGAATTCGACAAAACGTTTTATTATTTTTGATATTTGAGAAAAGCTAAGAGTAACGAGAAAGAAGAAAGTACGTAAAACTAAACCAGTTGATGAAAGTTGTATTCTTTTAATGCTAACTACGTAAGAAACCAGACGCCTTCAAGCCCTACCACACAGCATTGTGTATGCCTTCTCTTGTTTCATCACATCTGTTTCACATAAATACCACTGAGAGTATTTGAAAAATTTCAAATGCTGCTGCGTCTGTACATAATCTCAGCACAAAGTAACCATTGATTCGGTGAGTGTTCGGTGATGGCAAGAATCAACCTTCGATCTGAACCAATAAGCATATGTGGCACAACAGTAAAAAAATGATTCGACAAAATATCGTAAACAAACCGGAATTTCTTAAAGGCAGCACAGTAGAAGGTATACTAAATCGTCACATCCACTCTTCTTTTTCAGGGAGTCATCATCAGCGAAATCTTCGATGGAGCGGATTGTGACAACTGTCCCGACCGGTGTCCAGGATTTACGCCGCACGCCTGGAGGTAAGCCACCCACATATTTCTTTGCCGGCTTCCTAGGCCCGCTTGCTGCGTTATACCGCTTCCGATTTACGTGATGTAGCTCCATTCCATGCTTCTGAACAGACACTGGATGGATGCCATTGCGGTGCATTCGTTTCCCAAGCTTCGAACGGCTCCGTTTGGGGCAGATGCGCTCGATATGTCCTTCCTCGCGGCAGTAGAAGCACAGCCTTGTGAGATATCGGCAGCGGTCGGGTGTATGATCCAATCCTCCACAAGCATAACATTTCGGTGCTTTCGATGCTTTCGGTGCGTTCCGAGAAACGTGTCGGTGGTGCTTGTAACTGTTATTCGAATACACGACGTTAAATCTTCCACTGGTGGCCGGTTTGGCAGCTGTACCGCGTCGTGGTTGCTGTTGAACGACCGGATACTTTGTTGCTTTTCGTTGTCCGCGGTTTTGTGGTTCCTTTTTATTATTAAGCCGTTGCGGTTGAGAAGTACTGTACCCAAAAGGGACATCTTCATACTGATCCGAATTATCAGCACTTTCTTTAGTCTTGCAGCAACACAACAGATTCCCCATCGTGTTGGTTCTTATACTCGTGTTACTCTTGAGCTGTTCACAAACAGCAATCAGAAAACTATTCCAAAAGAAATGCAGTTCAAACAACGGACCGGTACGTTACTGAGAACTTCACTTTCGTTTGCTAAATCGCGCTTGCGATCATTGTTCTCCATGCCGCTTTCCGATCACACCAACACTCATGCGCGTCGCTTCTATCGCGTTCGCTCACCACACAACTCTACACATTGTTTACGTCCAGCGTTCAAGAGAAAATGAAGTGTCTTTTTGCAGGGTTCGCACATTTGAAAGAAGCGAATGCTATACACATTCAAAAGCAAGATTGCCAAACAAAACTTTAACTCACTATACGGACAACTAATTTCGTTTTTGTTTCGCATTCCTTTTCTGCTGCTGTTCCCGTCGCCTAACCGGGCATGTTTTGATTATATGCCCTTCCTTGCGACAGTGGAAGCACATCCGAGTCGAATATCGACATTGGTTGGACGAATGATCCGATTCACCGCAGACGCTACATCTTGCATGAACAGAAGATCGGTACGCAGAATTGCGAGGAGTTGTGTTGTTGGAAAAAAAGTTACCCATTGAGCTCTGCACGCACCAACTATTCCTTCGGTACGGAACAAACGAAATAAACTGAATCGAAAGCAAACGTGCGAACATCTTTATCGGACACACAAACACAAAGCCAAAGACCGTTTGATGCTTAATCAGTTGTACGCATTGTTTATTTCGCGTGAGCTTAGTTACTTTATAGGATTGGTTAATAGATAAGCGTTTGATTCACATGTATCCTACAACCATGTTGTTCCCTATCATTAGTTCATATACATTCTGCAATTTTTAAGCTCAGCTATAACCAGTTGCATTACCTACAAGTAGATGTAGCAGCAGTAGTAGTATTAGTAGTAGCAGCAGTAGTAGTAGTGGTGGTAGTGTAGTGCATAAAAGTGTGTGATTTTGATTATGTGTTACTTATTCGGTCAAGTTGAACTGTCTCAGCGCTTCTCAAGTGGAAGCCATTATTCGAATAAAATTGATAAATTTTTCAAAAGTAATAACAAAATAAATTGTTTGCAAAAACAATGTTTGTCACCGCATTTCATCACCTTGGTATAGCCTCACGTTAAAACAAATTAATACCACACCGATAGTAGATAGAGCCATAACCGATGAACTTTTCGAAAAATTCCAAAAACGGTTTTAATAACCGGTTTAACGAAGTCACTCGTGAGGGAGGGGGGAGGTGGGGAGAGGAGTCATTTATTAAGACATTCACCTGTTGTTGTAGGATCAAATTATGTTGTAACATAATTTTTATTATTTTCCTTTTTTATTTATGTTACCCTGCACTATTCACGCGTATGTACCAACCATTACAAATTGCGTTGCAGTTAACTAGACGTAGTTATCTAGCCAGATCAGCTGTGCCTTATTTAAGAAGCAGGTGCCCTTTACTAAACACGTAGATGGTTCGTGAGATAGACAGTGAGTTGGTGAAAATACAAAAGTTATTACTGTATGTCAGCATACATTCCATGATTCTTCGTAACCTGTATTTGCACACAAACTCCAGATACGTAAATTAGGATCTTCCAACCCAGTTCGCATTGTTATTGGTCGATGTCCGGTCCGGTGGTCGAAATGATGCCATCTAGACCGTTCCCCTGTAGTGAGAGAGGGCTGGCTATCCAATATCCATTATGCGTTAGTGTTTCAAAAGTACCAAACTAACGAACCGTTTTATGAAGTCCATACAGGGCGTCTTAATTTATCATCAGTTTGTAGTGTTTTTGCTTTACGCGATTTAGATTAATTTTTCGTTTCCGAGTTGACAGCTGATATGTACCATTGGCATGCGTTCCATTCGCCTTCTTGCCACGCTTCCGGTTCGGGCAGATGCGCATGATATGCCCCACCTCGCGGCAGTGAAAGCACAATCTCGTATAATACCGACAGTTTTCAGTCAAGTGGTCCATTTCTCCGCAAGCATTGCATTGGTGATTTTTCAGTACGTTCCGGGAATGTTGCTTAAGGGTCCCTATACCGGGTTTCGAATGTATTCCGGCAATTCTTTTGCCCTTGTACAACTTGGGGTCAGCCATGGTTCGAGATTTCGTACCCGTAAAGCCTTTCGTTCGATCGGGCTTTTCAAAAGAAGGTACTTTTTCAGATAATGCGAATTTCGTTGCCTTTATGTTTGATTTCCCAACTACCTTTTGTTTACCTAGCTTCTGTTGCGTATGGTTATCAGTTAATACCGTGGGACTTGCACCAATTCCGGTTCGTTTCAAACTCGTAGCATCCAATTTAAAGCAATCCAAAAAAATCCCCATAATGTCGGCCTGTGTCTTGTCTGCATGAAAGAACACAAGCAACCAAAACAAGAAACTCTCCATAAATAATGTTACGCGTAAGACAACTTCACTTCCACTCAACTCACTGAAATGCGTTCGTGTCAATCGTTCCAAGCGTCGCACAATAATGAGTGAGTTAAAACCTGGCCACTATTGCAACAGGTCGATGCTTTATCGCACAACTCCGGAACTACAGTAGATAAGCTAATGAATCATTCGCATCGGCCAATATACAACATAAACGCACATCTGCAAAGAAGGCTTGCGGCAAGTATACTTTACTATGTTTTGGAAGTTGTGTGCTTATATACGTTCTGCGTTTGTGTTGCTCTGTTCATAGGAATTACGGTGCAATCGATTTTTTCTCATTCCCGGGCGTGTTAGTAACAGTGGTTTAATATTTATATTGAAATGCATTGCATTTGACGTCGTTTTTTGCATGTGTGCAGGCGGAATCATTCCAGAGGCTCTCAAAAAATTCCTTCTTATGAAACGTTATGTGAAATATAGCTTAAGAAATAACTAATTGCATTAAGAACAATCTCTCGTCCTATGTGGAAGATAATAAAATAAAAGTTATAACGAAATACAATTATCGGACGACAGCTGGGCTTAAGAAGCACTGCACTTTGTAAGCACAGTGCGCTTCATGGGGTTAACCTGCGAACCATACACCTACAGACGCACAGTTCAATTACGATCGTGCTTGGAGTCTGCTGTTTGGACATAGTTGGAAGTGCGCTTCGATTTACTCAACCATGGGTCTAGGAAAATCAAAACAGCAACAACCGACAACTCCTCCGAAGTATAATAAACGAGGCCCGCAATCAAGTACGCAAAATCAACGCATGAAAAGTGACCATCGCCAACCGGTAGGATCAGCACAGCAAAAACCACAGTGGAAGCCACCGTCCAATGCTCAACTCCAGAAACATTCGCAAGCAGCAGCACCGCGGCAACAGCAACAAATGTTTGTGGAACGCAATAGAACAAAAAGGACAGAATGCAACGTGTGTGGACATGCTGGGCACACTGGTGAACGTTGCAATCATCGTCATCAAACCTGCATGATTTGCTTGCAACCCGGACATCTCCGTTCCGTGTGCAAGCAGAAAACGCATCACCCCGATAGTGTCTACAAACCGAAAAGCGGAGGCAAAAATCAGCATAAAAATTATTGACTTAGGAGGTGCGTATTGTGCATCAATCCGTACGTGAAATTATGCACTTTGTTTGATAAACCGTTGTGCAGTTATACTCGTAGTTTTTGTAATAACTAACAGCCAATGAAGTGACCATTATTTTTACTATTTTTAGGATCACTTCGACGGCCGTCTTAGGAAAGAATTCTGCGAATTCTATACATCATGTAGTGGGCAAACACAACGATTGGAATACGATCAATTAGTTAGCATTGCCGACAAAAGATTCGATTATCTTTGGTATGTAGGAGTTTACGCTGTACCTAGGCTATCATAACGTTTTATGTATTTTTTCTTTTCGATGTAATATAAGAAAATTTAAGGCTACGAAAACGTTTTTCTTTTACCTACTGATAACATATTTGAATATGTTCGTAAAGACAGATTCAGTTGAATCGTTATAACTTCTTTGAAAAGATATGTCACATGCAAATATTAGATTGAAACATTGATGAGATGTTCGCTATTTGCATCTCATGACTTTTAAGGGAGAATATCAATCCAAAATAATACGATTAGTGCCATCTTCCTATAGTATGACGACCAGGCCGTATTACTATATACTAGTATTAGGCTTATTTTACCACGTAGCAGGATAGCCTGTCCATGCTACGGGGGTGCGGTCCGAATGGGATTTTGGCCCTGGTGAGTCGTGTGAGAGACCAGCGTCGATGCCACAACACCACAGGGCCGCCCCATCAAAGGTTTTTGTTTATGAATAAATACTGTTAAGTTAATTCCGATTTCATATCGATTTAACAATAGAAATGTGTATTATTCCTGTTTTACTCCTTTGACAGGCTGTTCATGAGATATAACTTGCAGAACATTGTTATGAACAGCATTAGCAAAGTGGAACAAATGCAATAGCCTAATATTTACTTCTCTGTTTTCCCTAAGAAATTCCCTAGAGAAATCCACCATGCAGTGGCTTTTACGAAAGATCTCTATTTATTTAGTTTTAACTGGATAAGAGCTAGTAGTGTCACTTCCATACTATAAACTTCTTGGACCAGCATTGAAATCTTTCCTTTTCACCCGCTTTGTTCTAGTAATGTTTTTAAGGTAATTTTTTTTGGGGTACTGAAATACTTTGGAAACTGGCCACCATACATTTCAGGTGTAATGCGCTATATTTTCAACGGAAAATGTTTCCATTTACCAAAACATATTAATCAGAATATAATGGTAATTTTTTGTGCATCTTTTTTTCTGCCGATGTAGCACTTGCATCGTAAATGGTTACGTCATAATTACGAAGGAAAACAACAAACGAGTTAAACGCTGCAATGAAGGGCAGATTTACTCGCGATTTTTTCCCTCATAGGCACGTATCCATGCGATCAAGTTTGCACTGCTTCACCAACACTGATGTACCTATTCTCCGTGTTTCTGTTTTGATTTTATGATTCGCCAGTTGTGTCGACGCAGCCATAGGCACAGTGGGTGATTCGGGTAGCAAAAGTGCAACTATCCAATATACTTGTTTTAAAAAGTCGTATATTGTGATAGTTGTATATATTTCAGTGTGCTCATTTGCCTTGTAAACTACGCAAGCTTCCATTTTACCAGCTGATGTAAAAAAAACAAAAATTTCTAGAAGGATTATTTTGGACGAAGTGTTTGGAGCCGGTTTTACACTGTATATGTGTCTGCTTTGAACAACCCTCTCCACTACGTTCGATCGTTACGTCTTTCGTGTGTGATTTTGTCGCTAGTCGCGGCAGTACGTCCATCCGTCCATTTCGTTCCGTCCGTTTTATTTGCTGCTAACAAAATTTTGTGCGCTTTAAACATTGCTTGTATTTTGCCTGATATTAGTTTCGCAAAATGTGACGCATATCGATTGCTAGATTCCTATCCGTTGTGCCGCGAAGTGATCATTGCTTACGACCAGTGGTTTGTGTTAAACTATTTACAACCACCAAGTAGTGAGAGTTAAGAGAAGGCATCGGCGTGGTTTGCTCTAATGGTACTGGTTGTTATTGTCTAAACAACGCTATTGGGCTAACCTTCAAAGCCCTCAAATCATCATTTCCGAGGCATATTTCATCATATCAAAGCATTGTCAAAGGAAAGAGAGAAAACTGTCGATGCCATTCAACATTACGGTTACATAAAAAGTGTCCCCACAGTGCACGCATTCGAATGGGTGCATTTTTCCGCTGAAGTGACATTGTTCGGTGTAATAGTTTTTTTTACCTCGTGCGTCGTCATGGTGTTAGCAATGCGTTCTTGAAACAAAGCTGTGCCTGTTTATTCGGTGTACCATTTCAGTCTCAGTCACGCGCGTTTGTCTTCTTTATCGCATATTTTTGGTACCCCCCCCGGTTCCAGACGTGTATTGGAGAGAAAAAACGCTTTGAAATATGTTACAATAGTGTGCGTGTGTTTACTTGTTGTCATGGTGTGGGTGTGTTTCTTTGTATGCGCTATATTGTGTTAGGTTAGAATTGTGCCGCATCAAGTGAGTGCGTGTGGTGTGTCCAAGCGCAGGCAAACAAAATACATACCGAGTGTCATTCGTTCCACTTGAACTGTGAAGTGCCGTCTACCATCGAGCATCATTTGCAGTTGACCATCAAGTCTGGAACGAGCTGAAGAAAGCTGCTGCATCCATCCCATCACAGTTTAGCTGAACGCACACGCAAACAAAACAGCCCATTCTCGTCAGCCATAGCAGTACAGTTTGTTTACGTTCTACGTGTGTGCATGCCGTGTTTGCCGCATCAACGACGATTTGTCATTCCGGTGGTGCAATCGTAATTAGATAAGAGTTCCAGCGGGAAATAGAGAATGCGGCTACCAAACGAACCGAAACCAGCGGACTTTGCCCGTGGAAACAGTCTCTTTGGGAGCCTTCGATCACGTTTATCAGACGCCATGAGTGGATCGGGCACTCTGAGATCATCTGCACCAGCAGCAGCAGCAACAGCGGGACTAAATGCGATGGATGCTAATGGTGACGCCGTGGTTGGGCAGCAGGCCACTATCGAGGTACAGCCGGTGGTGATCCGGAAGACTCCCAAATTTCCGTCCCGCGAGCGTCATTTGGCGATCAGGCGTAAGAACCGTGTGCCGCCACCGGAGCTGATTGAACTGGCACCTTCGTGTCCGGGCTCACCGTTGTCAGTTACGAGCGGAAGGCGTCTCAGCAAGTAAGCGACCGCACACTTCTATAAGCGGGTGAAATTCATCTGTTGATCTCATGCCGGTGCTCAGAGGGATTAAACTGAATACGTAGCAAATCAGCTTCAGCTGTAACGTGATTCGTTACAGGGAATGCTATCCAACAAAAAAGAAAATATTGTAATTTTAACGTGTTCTAACAATTGTTTTTTGGACGATAGTACGTACAAGCTACCAATTACCAATTGCAAAAATAGCTAATAATCATAAGGATGATCATTTAGTGAATTTTGAGAAAAAATCTAATAAATAGATTAATCCTTTAGTGATTTCGATTATAAATTCTATCAAAATTTGTAAAAATCAACATATCAAACTCAAAAAGAGTTGTAATATGATCTTCATAAACGTAAAAAAGTTAAATATACCTACACGGCGTTATGTAAAATAGCCACCCTGTTTGTTGTCATTATTTTCGGAGTTTTCATACCAATTATTTTAATTTTAGTTTAGAATGTTGTTACAATCTATTTAACAAATGGTCGAGCGCTTGTTTGTGAGTGTTGGGACTATATGTAAGAGTCCTATTCTGGTTAGATTCCTAGATGTTGACAAAAGTATTGCTTTACATCTAGACCATCAAGGTAGAACTTCTCTTCATTAGAATAGACATAATTTACCACAAGAAATGTACTCCAGAACGGAATTCAATTAATGAATTAATCAATCAATTAATAAGTCGCTTTAAGCTAAGTAAGTTTTTTCCGGAGCCACCAACTTACTTTGCTCGACGGAGTTTGATGCGTACGCATTGTTTCCACTGGAAATTATTTTTCTGCCACTATGGTTTTTTTCTTGTTCACTGTTGCTCTCAAAACTCTTCTCCTATCGTTTACCGTTAATGTGGTTTTCCTCTTCAGGTTGTATGTTAAGTGTTCATTATGAGCATTCATTTTTGTGTAAACCTTGCATTCATTTTTGATATCCATGGAATCTGCTTTATCTTTTATGGCGATACAACCTCCAGAGATATAGGCCTGCCAATTCTGGTTTGCAAGACTTGAATTTACCAGTAACAGGTGAGTCCTGCGTACGGGAAACGATCCTTTTGGGATTATAGAGGCGAATGGAATCCATTGACTCAAATTCTCTACAAACCAACCAACCAACCTGTTGGGATTCGATGCCCGTTCCTGTCGTATGAAGATCGGCGGCGCTCAAATTACAACGATCTTCAATGCGGAAGCGCATTTTGTTTTAGCGTCTATCATGTTCGTTTATCTCTGTGTCCATCTTATCATGTTAGGTGTCTCCTATTTGGACTCGCACCTCATGAGCATAGGATAATGAAAGAACAGCATTTTTTTTACATTAACTTATTATGAGGTTAATTAAAGCTCAGGCTATACTTTAAACATCAAGCAGCCAGACACCTGCTAGGATTTCAAGGCCTAGTGCAATTCGTAACAAAATTTAAAAAGGTAAATTTCGGATCAAATGACCCTCTTATCATAATAACACCTATAATAATTTAGGGAATGATTTCCACTTGAATATTAGTTTAAACAACCTTAGAACCTTTCTACACAGTTTAGTTTGAAGATTCCAAAATACTATTTATGTGTTTATTAAAACTGAAATTGTGATGTAGACTCAACAAATGGAGTAGTTATGTAGACTAAACAAATTACTAAGCCGTTCCGGAATCGAGATCTATAACATTAATATAAATTTGGATTTTTAAGGATATGTCACTGTCCGCCACTGTTTTTTTTACGCAAAACAAAGTATGTTCTGCTTCTTTTTGTATAAATATTAATTTACTTCGAAATTCATTGCAACTGACTGAACAAAAACTGAAGCAAAAAACTATTTTTAACCCCCCCCCCCCCCCCCCCCTCCATGGTTCAAAATAACAATTGCATCAAATTGCATCATTTGATTCGAAATCAACGACTAGGACTAGGGGCCTCTACATTCTTTACGCCTAGAGCCTCCAACCAGCCTAATCCGCTACTGAATAGAAAATGTTGCAACATTCAACCCTGATGTCAACCCTGTACCCCGGCGCGAACTTGTCCAAGAGAGATTAGAGAGCCCAATTTACGATTTATTAAACCGAATGCTGATTATGTTCATTTGGAGATCATTGGGCTGTCAAAATATCAACTTTAAAATCTGTGTTTTATTTAAATTCCACAGTCCGTCTTTAATCATAATAAGCTGCAATGTACTAATAATGCAGGGCGGTCCGGTGGCCGAGGAGATAAGCGGCGCCGGTCTTAAACGGCAGGACCGGGGTTCAAATCCCATCCGGATCGTTCCCCCGTAGTGTGAGGACTGACTATCCAACTACGTGGTATCAATAAGTCTCGTAAGCCAGAAATGGCAGGCATGACCGAGTAGGTCGTTAGGCCAAAGAAGAAGAAGTAATAATTATGTACAAATTGGTCTGGTTAGAGGCGGTCCGGTGGCAGAGGCGATAGTATAACACCGGTCTTAACACAGCAAGACCGAGAATCGAATCCCATCCGTAACGTTCCCCCCTTATTGAGGACTGACTATCCAACTATGTCATAACAATAAGTGTGCAGCACCAAACAGTACGTCCAGTAGAAGAAAAAAAATGTGCAAATATGTTATACGAATGTTCCTTGAAGTCGTAAAAATCAAGAAAAAAGGATATTATAGCATAATCTTTTTAAGTTTCGATCGTCTTGTTTGGATTGGTTTTGTGGGATCTACTTCCGCAAACGGGCCACACAAATTATGATTAAGCTACCCTTTAACCGTACGGTCATATGATCCTTCCTCAAAACAAACCCCATTAATGATTGTTACTCAATCCATTTAATAGACCCCCACAAACACTGCCCTACAGGCATGGTCCTTTGGTGTTGAGAGAAGTAAATCACATAAATAGAATGTTAGAGAGCAGCACCACTAGCTCACCACTATGTAGGAATGGTAAGGACGGCAGAATGAATGATTGGTCAACCGTACGATACGCAAACCCTTATCGACACACGCCTCTGCTTACCAGCGTTGAGCGTTAGTCCAAAGATGGCCCTTTCGTCAGCATTTCCCTCCAGAAAAGCGGTCATGATAATCATAATCATAACCATGACTCGTTTCTGCGCGGGTTTTTCGCTGCTCATGTTCCCGCTTCCTACCCTGCATTATTATGTTCCCATTGTTGATACGGGTAGTGTTTGGAGCGTTGCTATTTTACAGGGTTTGTCCCTGAAGGATAAGCCATAAAATGTCGATGCACGTACGCTTACTTGCCCACAGAACCGGAACGGTACCCGTCCGTAACTGTTTCACTGGTCCGCCCTCCGATAGAGCGCAAGGACAAGGACATTGCTATGGTGTATCTTCTGACAGTGGGTGTTGCTTTGAGCGGGATGTTATTTTTTAGTACTCCTAGCTACCTTAACCGGGTAGAAGGTTGTACAGATTCGGAGGTGGTGAAAATGGCAAATGGGTGATATGATAGTCCGAGACATGATGCGTCACAATGTGAGTTGTTCGTGCAGCCAAAGAACGATCGATGCAACTCGACCAGGCATAAAATGGTACCCCGTACCTCGAGCAGCCGTACAGCGTGCATCTGAAAGTGCGATTTTTACCCAAAAAACGTGAAGAAAATGGAGAGTTTCGATGAAAGTTCCCTTTGGAGCAAAAGTTGGACTGGGAAATGTGCAAAACTCATAAAATTTATGACCGGAACAAAAGCCGATAAAACGATGTAACAGTGCTAACGATTACGTTTATGTGGAAAGCATGCATCATCAGGGCATCTTGATGAATCATTGCGCAGAGAGAGGGTACGGTGTGTAGTAGCATTCCTTGCGGTAAATTTGGTTTCGAAGAAAGAAAAAGCTCGGTGCAAGATTAAAGAACTGCAAACATCACTCGCAGCAGGAAAGCCCTTCAACGAAAGCTGTCTCGTACAATGGCGGGAAAGATGCATACGCTTGCCAGACAGGCCAACGAAACGCCCATCGAACTCATCCATTAGCGTTATGGTGTTGCATCATTTCCTTACCGTTTATGGCTCCTCAACTAGCGCTTGATAAGAAGGAGCGGCAGGATATAGATAGAATTGATGACCTTACCTTCGTTCCTTTTTCGCCACTATCCTCTATCCCCATATGTCTCTCTAGCGTGACGTTTTCATTTCCTACATGTAAAATGGACTGTCTAAAATGCTTGTTGCCAGGCGGGGAAAGCTTACACGAGGTGTCGTGATCCAAAAAGGAGACATCGTCGAGAATTTTTCGCTCGAAACAAAAAAAAAGCGTCCCATTCTGGAACGAGTGAAATTAATCCGTTTACGTGCGTCATCCTGCCCTGCCTCTGTTGATGGATGGCTCAAAAACCAACCATGAGCCTCGTAAAAATCGAACGAGCCAACAGTTTGACAAAAGCCGGTTGTGTGGTGGAAATAGAAGGGGGAAGGCATACATTAAAACGCACATCTATCCGGCTCGAATAATCGAGAAATGCGGTAAAGTTTTTCCATACGCGAGATTCACGTGCGGGGTGTGGTTTTCCTCCTTTCGGGTGTTCAAATAGTTTCCGCAAGGTATTTTTTTGTTTGTTTGACGAATTCGTCAGGAATATAGGATAAAGTTTTGGAATAACTTCTCGATTGGACTCGTTGGAGTGGAATAGGTTCCAAGCACTGTGATGATTGTAAAGGTTGTAAAGAGTTTAAATTGCCCAATCAAATTTCCATTTCATGGTTCAATTCTGTTCGGGTTAGCACCTAATTAACCTATACGTCTACTCACTTGTAAGCCCTAACAAGTAGTAAACAAATGAAACTGGTGATTGGAAGTGATAATTACCGCCGGGGAGCTTTTTATGAAGCTGGAAATTACTTATTGTAATGAAAGGTTAATTTGAAAAGCCGTAATTACTTTACTTGAACATTTCTATCTTCAAAACTACATTATCAGTTATTTGTTCTAATGTTGAGATAGATCATTTGGATTTAGATTATGTTAGATTCTCTTATGACAGTTTCTTTGTTTTGGTTCATTAAATAATAATGTATTTTAAGTGCATAATGGAAATACAGTAGTTATGAATTGGAAGGATATCGTTAACACGATATAAGACATTGATTTGTGATGTAATGCATAGTTGACTACAGAAAAGTGGTGAATAGATACGGTTTTAATGAACCCACACTGATAATTGTGTGTCACAAGTTTGTTTGTTTGTTTTATGGCGTAATCAAAGTACCTTTTCCCAAATGCTCGCTTTTATCTAAAATCATCTTCATTAAAAGCAATATACGTATGATTAATTTCTACTTTTTCTTTCTTTCTATTTTTAGGTAAGTTTGTACGGGTACGGAAGTCTCATTTATAGCGCCAGCCCATGAAAACCAATGTGGCAAGTTGTGGACTGGATAAACCCGAACAGCAAACGAGGGTTGTAATACGATCTTAATCATTAAACCGAGCGCTTTATACGAACAAGCCTGAAGGATGAGAAAAAACGTAAATAAGGTAGATAAATATTTGATTTGGCAAGGTGTGTACACCACCGGTGCATGTCACCAGGATGGACGGGCGATAGATTTCATCATGATGTCGATTACGTATGGCTAAAGGACCATGTTCGTGGACTCGAGCTGTTTAGCCAGTGGGGTTTATGATAGTTTTATGAGTCAGATCAAACGTTTGCACAAGACTTGGTCGATTAATCGGCATTCGGTTCGGAGAATGAGATCGACAGGGTAGCGAATGGTAGAGATAACAAATTGTCCTAACCACCAAACATCTGCCGTGGGTTTTTTTGAAGGGCGGGTGCACGAAGGTACGCGGCATCGTGCAATCCATGTACGGTACCGCAAAGGAAGGAGTGATCGTTGGGTAATGGAGGCGTTTTCCTCGATAGAGACTCACTACGAGCGTAACCTTCCATACACGGTGGATCATGGGAAGGTCACTGGAATTGCTATGTATATCGAAAGAATAGCTAGCAACACCATCGCTTAAGAAGTCCATTGCGCTGCAAAGATCTTCGCACATAATACCGTTCTGCAAGGCTTAATTGCTTTAATGAGCAATGATTAGCAGTGAGCGGAGCCTTGCCGCCGACAACATGCTGCAGTGATTGGGCTCGACTCCGCATCGCACACCATAAACAACAAGCGCGTCTGCAACTGGTTGACACGTGACGCGAAGCTTATTAGCTGGAACCTTTTAGCCATACATTCAGTGGGATGCGTGGGGCCGTTGTGTATCATTCCCGACGGGCATACATATGATTAGCGATGAGAAAAATGAGCAAAATTCTTGAACCTTTGAACGACCGGCTTTTTCAGACGGTTGGCAAATCTACCGACGAAGCATTGGGTTGAGATTGAGAGAAAAACGGCTGGCCATGTGGTTGTTCGGGTTTTGCCGAACTCTCGTACAATTGATCGCTCTCAGCGAACGAGGAAAATTGTGCTCTCGTGTATGACATTCGTTTTCGCGCCAACTCAAACGTGTAAACAACGTGTGATTGTGTAGTTTTTATGCAAAAATTGTCATGTAGAAAATAAGTCTAATATGATGTTACAAACTTTTGGAAGCCCCCCTTCTTTATTCGAGTTCTATGAACGAATACGGCAGGTTATGTCCATACCTTGATATATCATAAGCGTCATTCATAAGGAATAATGATGTAATAAAACAGAATTTAAATTATTTTTGAAATGAAAATCATTTTTTTGTAAAAAAATGTCGCTTAAACAAATGACTATATATTCATCTTAAATCAAAAATGGAAAAGCATGTTAAAGAAAGCCTGGAGCATGGCTCAAAATGCACTTACTTGTCTCAAATCGAACTTACTCTGCCAGTTATTCGGTTCGTTGACTACATAAATTTCGGTAAGATGTTGAACTTGCGCTTTATCCGTAAACTTATCAGCACACCTTTATATGAAGTTGGCAAACTTTGCAAGATAATTCTTGTTGATAAAGTGATAAGAGGTTCGAGAGGTAGCGTGATAAAGTCGGTGGTCTATCCAAGGAAGGTATTCAAGGTGTTAATTGCATGAAGAGTTTTTTTATTCAAACCGATCAACAAAAATTACTGCCACATCGGAGGAACCACTTGAGTGGCGAAGAAATGAACGAGAGATTAATATTAAAAATGCATGCGCCCTCGGTGGGGTGTAGGAAACAGTCTCGCGGTTTCACCGGCTGTTTTTTTTTTCGTTTGTTTGACTATTGTGTTTGTAATGCGTGCAGTACTATGCTCTCGCGTATCGTTCAAAGCGAGAGAGAATGAGCGAGACTAGGAGAGTGTCGCAAATGTGCAGATTTTCCCGTTCACCTGTGGCGGCCCCAACCAGCGCACACCCGAACGATAGGCCGGTGACAAGCCGTGGCGCGCGCTAGTCGCTCGTTAGTCGTCGTATGAACGGCGCAGTAACTTGGCTGCCGCGTGTGTTCCGGGTAGAGCCAACAGCTTTAATTGCACCCTCGACCGTGCAGGAAAGGACTCGTGTCACAAATATAGTGCTGAGCGTGTGTATTTTTTAGAGGACTCGGTAACTCGGCTGAATGTTATTCAAAGTGTTCGTGCAACGTTCGCGCAGTGCTTATCGTGCTAAGACCACCTTTTCAGATTGCTGTCTAACGCGGGCGTTATCTTTTCCTGCTTACTGTATGTTCATGTGGTGACGGTAACGGAATGCTAAGCAGTTCAATTTGAAAACAAGTGATTATTAGTGTACACGATACTTAAACCGACATTGTTACTTAATGTTCAACAGCGTGCGTGCGTCGGTGAAAACCCATTTGCCATTTGCCCTCCTCTTTGACAAGTGTTGCCCCCAAACGATCGTTACCGATCTTATAGTTCTCACATGTGCTAATATCGTTTGTTTCATGAACGTGTGTATTTCTTGCGGCCTGTTCTTAATCTTGCTACTTGTCTTCAGTTAAACCGTATGAGCGGAGCGTATAAAAGTAAAACAAAAAAAAAACGTCATAAAAGCTAAAGCAGCCAAACCACGTGCCACCGTGCGCGATCAGTGTTTTTCCGAGTAGTTGCACTTTTACTTGATCACACCATATGAAGTGCAGCGCATGTGTATGTTTGTAAGAGCGTACGAGCGTTGATGTGTGCATGTTTTGGGAAGTGAAGGCAAATAAGTGGTACAATTCTGCGTGTTGATTGGAGAACGAACAAAAGTAATCAAGGCATTGCAAAACTTCAAGCAGCTCTACTTCAGCTGTATGTTTCCATCTTCCGTTCGGTGTAGTCACGTCGAGGCCAAGCAACATGTCTGAAAGACGCGCGGTCAATGATAATGGGAAGAAACATTTGTTTATCACACCCCGTACTGCTGCTATGTATGGTGGGAATAAAGGAGGGAGATTGCAATTAAAGTATGAGTGTTCCATTCGCTTTTTTATTGCAACAGTTTATCGGGCCTAATTTAAGGAAGTGTAGCGTTTATGTTTATCTACTGGAGGTTTTTTTTGTTTATAAAAAGAAACAAGCTCTGTGTAGATGCAGCTGCACATTGGATGATGGAGCTTAGTAGTGGAATGTTGTGTCGAGGAACCGGTAACGGAAGGTTCAAGGTTAAGAATGTTTCATGCTCTCAAATCTAATACGTCCAATGTGCAGCGATGGGCTCAATTCCCTGTCGTCATCCCTGTTCTCTCTTTCCCACTCCCTTGGGTAAGCTAAACGAATGCAAAAATGCTACGCCGATCAGTTGCAATACGTGTTTCGCTGTGATGGCGTCATTGCAGTGACGGGCTTGCTTCCGTTCTGCGGAGAGACAAACTAGCGGAATGTTTGGTCGTGATTCAACATCACATCTCCTGTATGCACATTCTGCCCGACCGTCTCTCAGCCCTCGCTGCCCAATTGTCGGTGCATTATTGGACGCACTTTGTGCCGGAGTTTATTAGATACTGGCGTCAAATTGAATCACTAATCACGAGCTCCATTCTAAGACTACTCACGTTCACTGCATTCGACCGAGGTGTGTGTTTTAATCAATTAAACTCGCACCAAGGGTCCGGCATTGGGAGGGAATCGTCGAGAAGCATGTGTGTCACACAAGCCGGTGTTGCCGGTGGTCTACCCCAAACATGTAAGGTGTTTCGCAACGACAACATCTACGACACCAGACCGGTACCATTCTACTGACTACCCACTCGGAAAGTGAGTGTAGGTGATAAATGCTGAACTAATTTTCCGTTCCGCTCTTGGCGCTCACCGCACACGCAAGGTCCGTCCCCCACGACCACAGCGCATACCGATACACCTTTTCCGAAAGGTTTGGCGTGTGTATGTTTATGTTTGCACTTGGAAGAAGGCTTGATAATATACGGTGCACGCTGTGTCATGGTAACCTTACGATCGTTTTGGGAAAGTGGTCAGCGACATCGTTTAAGCGGATTTGTGTGTGTGTTTGTAATGTTTTACTTATTTATTTATTTTTTTCGAAATTGTATGTGAGCGAGCAGAGCGTCGAGCGTTTGTCGCGACAATCGTGTCGTGAAACGATTGCAGTGATTTTCGAGTGCTTACCTAGCGGCACGGTGCTGACCTCCGCGTGTTGCTTGCAACGGTTAACAATCAGACCAGCCACATGAGCGTCGGTGTTGTTTATATTGTAGTGCATGGTTTGGTGCTGGATAGAGTAATACAGATAGCATATTACAAGCACCTGTCAGTTGACACCATTGATATTTTCAATTACTTGTGAATGAGTGAAGATTTCTTATATTTAAAGTGGAGATTACTACTATTTTGTTTGTTGCACTACGTTATCAGAGAAAAAAATCTTCGAACATTCCACTCATGGCCAATAAATTGTACTCACACTGTGAATAATAATGTGAGTTAGAAATTATTCATCCATACCGGCATGTTTAAGTTACTGCAAAAATGGGAAATAGTGTGTATATTTTTATTCAGATATAACATCATCAAACACTGATTTCCAAATGCCAACCATTTATTAAACCTTCTAACATTTTTTGAACTGAATAATTGAAACAATCGTATCTTGCTCACACCAGAAACACACACAACAATTAAAATCATGATCTCCAGTGCGTCTCTAACAACCTGAGTTGATTGCGTTCCAACAACGCGTGACACAAAAAATAACAACCAGATCTTACTGACAAATTATCGAGTTAATCGGAAACTCGGTTCTGCTTCACGATGCACATAAAATGCACCACGAGCAACAACACTGCATTTTCTTTCCGTTCCTGAATGTTCCTGTGTTTGTGATTTGTCTTAAAACCGTTTTAATGGGTGCAAAACCGCAAACACTGCCCATTGGAAAGGGATAATTTAAATTTATTTTATTGCTTATCGAAGAATGAAACAACATGAAAATGATGCTGTAACAAGTTTTGAAAATGTTTATGTCGAGCTTTCCGAATCGTGCGTTTTAGTTCAATTAAAATTTTGAATTTTATAGATATGTTAATTACGTTACATCAGTTACATGAGTTAGTTAAACAGTGAAGTTAATTTATTTTGCTTTCATTTCCGGTGCTTTAACCAACATCTTTTGTACAAATTTTTATGGCATTAAGTAGCAAAGACAAATTACCGCTTAAATTATTCAATCAATTTTTGGATGTAACATATTTTTTATATGTGTACTTACCTAGCCTCAGAGGTTATCGTAATCACAAAGGAGCGGCCATTGCACTCTTTGGCAGAGTTGAACGATACGAAGCCCCCTCACGTGGATAACCATTGTTATTTTGTTAAAAACCGGTATACAGAACTAACAATCCTGTTAAAGGTAAATGCAATGCAATGAAGCCAGAAATGGCAGGCCAAAACCTCACGAGGTTGGAGTGCCATAGAAGAAATAGAATGATAAATTCTATGCGCAATTTTTGCGAGAATATAGAGAAGAAGTGCGTCTGCGCATATCGTTTATTTAAAAAAAGCATCTACTTGTTCGCACGATTCCTTTTTCAAAAGAAAGAATGATTTCCCTAGAAATGGAGGCGCCTAGTCAATTTCAACTAATATCCTTTTTTTCTTTCTAGAGTTTTTTTTTCCATTTTGAGCAGGGAACCATTTATAACTATATAAAATATTAATGCGAGAAAAAAATAAGCGAGTTGATAGATACTGAAGAAGAAACAATAATTATTTCATTGACAATTTCGCCGCGAATGAAATGGGCAACGAAATGGATTTTATTTCTAGTTTTTAGTCGTTTCCTGAATATCAATGTAAATAATGCATCATTTTTCATTTCTCTTTGGGTGCTGTCAAAGTAGATTGATGATAGGAATTTGTTGAATGGAAATTACCAAATTTCTATGCCACTTCCCGTACGGTACGACCAAAAAAGATAGAAAAGTACTTGTTCTATATAAATAGTAGCTATACAGCAAACGAGCAGTAAACACGGAAGTTCAGGGATAAAATCGATAAAACTGTGTAAGGAATGTGTATGTGTGTGTGTGTGTTGAAAAATGAACCCCAAATGGTGCAGATGGGAAAATTTGTTTATGACTCTGCGCAGAGAAAAACCGATCGTCACGGATCACTAGCGATCGGGTGTTAAACGAGAAACAGATGTTAGAACCACCTTCGCTTGATCACCAGCATCACCTATGTGCTATGGCAAGTAAGCCAAAGAACTGCATGCAAAGGTGAAATGGTGCTGAAGATGTAGTCTTTATCCCCGGCAAGAGGATACATCAAGCGATAATCATATGTCGTCTGTAACAGCTTTCATTTTTTATTACATCTAAATTTTCAAAATATTTTCAAAGGTTTTTTTTGATACATTTTGTATCGTTTATAGCCGCGTGTTGTGTGGTTTTTAGTGGTGAACGTCGCACACGAGTAAATGTGTGTTTCATACTGCTTCTGTTTTAAACCTCCATAGAACGTTTATTCGGGTGTGTTTCGAAAGCTGCTGAAAGATTAAGCGCGTCCAAGAAAAATTGTTCATTGCCGTGCCGTGTCGCATCGGTCGTTGGCTGGATGGCAATAATAATAGTTTTTTTGTCCCATCTGCTGACCTCAATGATCAGGACAAAACAAACGCACAGTAGTTAGCAGTACCACCAGTGCCAAGTTTTTGGGGCGCTCGAAGTTAAAATGAAATGTTCAACCCTGCTAATGCACTCACATTAGAGAGCAAAAGGAAGATGGAGAGGAAGACGGCAAAGAACAACATTATTTTGTTGTGCCGCGTGGACCCTTCGGCCCCGACAGGGAATGTGTTTACAAAGCGGTACAAAGTTATGTCGCTAGTAAATTTTGCAATCAATGCACTCGTTTGAAATGCGATTTGGTGCGATGTTTCGACCATTCGGCTTTGCTTTGGATCGTCAACGTTTGTTTTTGTATTTTGATGTAATAGCATATTTAGTGACCATAGATCAACAAACATTTCCCTGTACAAGTTTGCTTGGCTATAGTTCGGACTACTTTTACCGACCCAAGGTTGACAGTTGATCGTTTGCTAGAAAACTTTTTTTGTTATTATAAAATACCACCGCATTTTGTTAACAAACCTTTCTCTTTTTTTGTCTATTTCTGCACACATGCATAGAAGCAAAAATTGGCGCCAGAATGGTTGTATTTTTCATTTATCGCACACTCACACAGCTACCACTATTTGTTTTCTCATGTTACTGAAATTTTCATTGAAGCTTTAAACTTCACGCGATATACTTGACGGAAATATCTTTATATGCACGTAACAATAAGCAGCCGAAGATCACCATCGCGCTGCTTAACTAAGATATGATGTTGTGTCGCACTTTTGCCTGCAAGGAGATTTTCAATAAGCACACCGACACACACGCACAGGTTTGATGTCGTGTGGCGCCATGGTTCGAGTGGCACTTGCTAAGCTCGTTAGAATTTGTCAACATTTCGTTGTACGAGCTATTTCGTTTATTTTCATTCGCTCAACACAGCGATGCCAAAAGGCCAGGGAGAGGGAGGCGGACGCTTAGATGATTATGAGCTACATTTCGAGCGAAAATCGACCGCACCGTACCGTGACATTTGCTGGGTGGCGGTGCAGTCGAACCGGGACACTCATAGTGTGATCGGAAATGGTCAATCGTTATCCGGTTGTTTAAAGTTGTAAATTAATTGTGGAAATACTCCGAACATCAACTGTTTTTTTTCAATGGCATTTTATCTCCTACCTATCCGCAGCAGCTTGACGGAAGCGGTTTGTAGCGCTTTAATCATCGATTATGTACGAGAACCCGGGGGGAAAACATTCGTGTCTACAGTTCGCCAATAATACAGACGTACAGTAAATCATTACATTATGTACAAAAAAATGCGGTTTTCAAGAATTTTTCATGTTGAAATGCCAGGAATAGGTTTTAGCTATTTCTGATTTAAGACTTTTAATAATATTCTATTAACCTGTAACTAAAACGGTGTGATCCAACAAAGATTTGACCATGTTTCGAAAGAAATCGATCATGTTGTTGAGTAAGGCATTTTCGGGTATACTGTGTACAAAATTCTTTTTTAAGTTCGAAGGTATTTCTTTTTCTCTTACAAGCTGGAACAATGTTGACCTACCATTTATGGCTTTCCTCAATTTTATTTACCGATTTATTATATTTTACAAAAGGAAAATGGTTCGGATAGAAATAGAATCATCTGTCATACAAAGATCGGCGTCCCAAGAGCATTTGTACAGTTATGTTTGTGTAAACTACAACAGTAGTGTTAAAAATTTCTGTTTTTTAATAATTTGCAAGATTTATTCGACGAACTTCAGCCAAATGAATTAAATTATGCTTCTGATAAGGCAATTAGCAGGTTTTCATTAGCGCAACTAAAGCTTATTATTGCTCCACTAGTTCGTTTTCGTGTATTATCATTTTTTAAGCACCACATTTTCAAAAACAAAAGCTCGGGTTCACAATTTAAAAAAGTAGAAAAGTATTTTGTCTGCTTCTTGAATGGTATGGTTTAATTTTGACATATATAGGAAGTATATATTATCTGCTGAAATGATTAATATTTTGGATCATTAAATTCATAACTTTTTTCGATTAATTTTATTTCATTTTATTTTATTTTTGCTTACTATTTACCGCACTATGGTTTTGATTGTTTACCCAAAATATGTTATCTGATCCAAAAGCTGTATTTAAATTGTATTGACTCAGTGTACATTCACCCATACACACGTTCTTTGTGTTTCGAGTCGATTGAAAAGATCTCACATTTTCTTTTTCATTTGTAGAGTAGAGCATTCTGTGGTGATGTTGTCGTTCGTACAAAATTGGCTCGATGACAGCTGACAGTAGAGCTTGGGTGTTGCTTTCCACTCAACATTGCCAGTATTCTCTTCTGGTATCTTTCACGTGGACAAACAACCATCTCTTTCGACCATATGTCAGGTGTGCGTCTCGTTCCATTCTTTTCCATCTTCTTCCCACACTTATTTCCTCGCACCTATTGCGAAATCGTTACGGGGCATCGCATCTTGATCACTGTCGGACACATTGACCTTGCACCGGTCCGCTACGTCGACAACTACGAATCGAAAGACGTGACGTCACACAACGTATTACCAGCATGATGCTGCATGTGTGTACTGCAATAGCGCTGGCTGCTAAACTTATGTCCTCCTCTCCGTACTGCCAGGCAAACGTCACGGGTGCAAAATTAGAACTCATCATGAAGTTATTGGCGCAACCACACGCGACACACGGTTGTGAAGGGCGTCCCCTTTTCCCCCGCATATTCACACGAGAAGGTGGATAAGCGTGTGTGGGTAAAAAATTGTCTCCATCCGATCCGGTGGGTCGGCATCGAACCAGATTTGCTTCTTTTTTGGTTTGGTTTGAAAATAGATTTATAATTCCTCGTTTTTCATCGCCTTCGTCCACGTCAGGTGCTCGTTTCCCCGAACGAAAATCGCTAGATCTTTTTGATCGAACGTGTGCGATTTATGTCGATCATTTCGTGTTTGCATTTGGAAGGACGGCTTTGTGCGGGTTGTGATGGTAGAAAAACTACACACAACTGCGTGATAAATTTCCATTCCGCGCTTTAAAGATGCAAGATAACGTAAACATTGCATCGGTGATGTTTGTGGTTATGAAAACGGTTGTAAAAATATTTACTGCGGTATGTTACGAAGCGTTATGAAATACACAAAGCTAGTAAGAGTAGTTTAATAGCTTGCGATAATGTAATTTACATTACATTTTTGTAGTAACTGTGTATTCGTATCTATTCCAAACGAGGCTCATTATTACCTGGCTTAGAGTATATCGATATGGTGCTAAGTAATGGTACAGGTAAACCGTTAAGCAATACACTAAGCGGTTGGTAGAACATAATTTCTCCGTTTAATACGAGGACAAGCCTACAAGCTTCGTCAGCCATTTTTTCCATCGAATAGTGGCCAATCAATACAACGTACCGTCCAACCGTAACCACTAATCTACCAAATGGCAATGACATTCGGCCTGAATTGGGTTCGATCACTACCGTGTACCATGTTTTGTCGGTTCTGTTTTACACACTGCTTTTCCTTTCGACGACGAAAAGATCAATTTTAGGGTTGGACAGTTAGTTAAGGAAATGAACCAAACCTTATCCGTTACACCCTCGAGGTAAAGGGAATCGAGGCGAACGAAATCTAGCATCGTTGCCGGGTGTTTCCGAGTGTAAGGTTGATTTAATTAAATTTATGAACTATCAACGCCTAACGAACATTGTCCTGTTCGGTCCCTGCTTTCTAGAAGGATATTTTCCGTTCTGTTGTGCGTGCATTTCTGGGAGACACAGCATAAGGGTGAAAACGCGAAAATAACAACAAAAAATACACCCACAAAGGCTATGGCTATAATACGCCCGTACTAGGAGGGCGATAATGGACAGTGACCGGTTGACGGTAATCGTGCGACACTGTCTTTCTCTTTTCTGCAGCACACGTCGAAGGGAATCACCGGGACGCTCTGGACAATGGCTGTCGGCCGCTGTACAACCACACCAGCAGCCGGGGCTAACGAGGTCCTGTTATTGAACCATAGATAAAGGGTGTAATAACTTCTTATCATCCGTATCGTACACCCATTTGGTTCAGTTTCGGTGTAGGGTTGGGTGCGGTTAACGCTATTTTTGTAAATCTCAAACACGGCTACTAGAATTAGCAAGCAAGCAAACAAAAAACTGTCCGAGAAAAAGACGCTAAAAAGCGTCTGCAACGTTCCGACCCTCCTTCCCGTTGGATGGGTTTTTATGACGTTTGGTGGCTATTTTTGGAATAAATATCTAAATCAGCCGCCCGCTGATGATGGGGACGCGTGATCCTATTTAGACGCAAAGGTTACTAGCGTAGGTATGAGATTCAAGGGCGGGAGTGAGCAGAAAGAGGGGGAGTAGCATGGTAGCGGGTGCGATAAACTATGGCAGAAAATATTATACGTCTATGCTTTACGTTCCATCCATAATAACAGGAAGCAGAAGCGTTAAATGTATCCTATCACGCGTACTTTACTATACGCGCTCAGGGGATGCGTCAATTGGCCACAAAAGAAAACCTCTTCGCCATTCGAAAAAAATCATTTTTAAACACTTCCAATTGATTAGAATTGAGGAAGGGTACGTCCGTTTCGGTGCACGTGATATTTTATTTCATTTTTATACGCCATCGCTAATCGTAGCTCGAGTAGGTTAATGAGCACCTGTTCAAAGCGAGGGATTTACAGGCGAAGCGAAAAAACATGTTTTCCCTACCAAAAAGAAAATTCATGTGAAGTTCAAAACTCTTCACTCTGCTGCGATGACGAACGGAACGCAACCGTCTTTTGTTTACGTTCGGGGAAAAAACAAGAAAAGCAAAAGTTTCCTTTCGCTCGGCCAAGCAATCCCCGTTGGATGCAGCTGGGTGAGGAAAAACCAGTTACTCTGGTGAAAAAGAAAAACCATCCAGTTTGATCGGTCAAACGCACATACAAAAAAAAACCCGTACTGAGACTGTCGGGACCGCCAAAACTCACTGTTTGTCTTGCCATTAGTGCGAGGACACCGACCGATCGATCATGCCGGTGCGCGGCGCTGATGAGGGTGATGCAAAATCACCTAACGGGTTGGTCTTCTCGCTACCGGGATTTCCTGCTTACGTATCGGACTGTGTGGTCGTGTCGGAAAATATTTCAACACGTCCAAAAACAAATTCTATGCCATTTTTCTTGCAAATCTGCTCTCTGGGCGCTCGCGTGGTTGATTGTTGATGTTTGATTTTTCGTCCGTGCTTTGCACAGCTGGAATGCTTGTTTTTGTTATAATTCTCACACTTCTCTTAAATGGGGTTAAATTGGTTGTCTTGTTTCCCATGAGCATCGAGCACTTATCATCGACATTTCGTTTGATCGTCATCGTGTGCTGATAAGTTTTCCTTGACGTAAAAGAGTAGAGTAATAGTAAAATAGTTTTAATTTATTTATAGTAAACTACATTATTATTTAATATAACAATATAACAGTGTTTGTCTATGCATTAGTACTTATAAAAATACATTGCATATAGCAATTTTGAGGCAGAACTAACTTATTATTTATTAATCTTAAACAAATAGAAACTTCTCTGTATGTGTGTCTAATCAAGAAAAAATCTTCTTTTCGCCTCGATACGTGTAAAACGTTTTTCAATCTATTTGTGGTTTTTTTTGTACTTATAAAATATTTGTACCAGGAATCGATATTGAATTGTAATGAATTAAAAAAAATGTTTATATCTAAGAAATGATACATGTTAAACCACAACCAATCTACGCTGGAAATTCTCCGGATGGTCATGATGTTTATGATGTTAATAACCTACCAAAAGCCGATGGAGTTGTTGTGGTGATGGTTTCCGTAATTTTCATAAATTCGCCAAACCTTCAAAATGAGTTGCACCTGTTTTATCCACTCCGTTGCTACCGGCCGAGTGTGTGTATGTGTGTGTGTGTAATGTTCCAATGAAAGCAGTTTGATCAAGAGTGAACACCCCGAACTATAGGATTATGTTTCCAAGGGCTTAACGCAAATGTGTGAAAAATAAACTAGCTGAAGAAACAGTGGGGGCTACATTTTCTCCGCACATCCGGACAATTTGTTTCGTTTTACGCCGAGCTGTTCCGATTAAAATTCCAATGGTCGAATGGGTTTCATACTGACGCACGCGTCGTGCACCTTTGAGATGAAGAAGCACACCACAAACAATCTAAGCTGATCGTTTGCGAAGAAATATTAACGTCTTCCGCTTTTTAGTCTAAGACAAAAAAACCTGGAAGCATCTGCAAATGGTGTGCATGTTTGATGTGTGTTAATGATGGTGTTAATAGACTAAGATATCCATCGAGCGAGTAACTGCCACCGAGACAGTGTGAAAACAAATAAACGTAACCAAAAATGTAGTGTGATACGAGTGCCGTGATACAACAAAACCTTGATTTTCGTTGCGTTTATTGACAAAAGTGTAATATCTGTTGAGGATCAAATCCTGTTCGACAATTCTTCTCAGCCCAAATGAAGCAACAGCAGCAAACGATCGCTGATCGAAAATCTGTACTACTGTATTATCATTAGCATATGATCGGGTTTAGAGAGGAAGCATAGAAACAGATCATACCCTCAACCGTCCCACTATGCTCGATCTGCAGCGACATGCAGACTGCCCGTTGTGGGACGCCCTCGCCAGCCCGGTGGTTCCTTGGCCAGGGATGCGATATGCTTGTGTGAAGGTCCTGCACGCCTACTGTAAAGTGTTCGACAAACAGGAACTCTACGATCTGATAGTAAGGTAAACGAGGTTCATTTATACATGGCAATTGAAATGTATGTGAGTTGAAGGTTATATAGTAATAATTATAATACGACTTGGATAATACGAAATATAACTTTGATGTGATGCATCTGGAAAAGGTGTACTTAGCAAATAAGTCAAGAAATTCGAATTTAAGTAGGAATATTATACCGTAAGGTGCTTGCTATACTTGGAATAGTCTTCTTCTTTGGCCTAACGACCTACCGGTCATGCCTGCCATTTCTGGCTTACGAGACTTACTAATACCACGTAGTTGGATAGTCAGTCCTCACTACGGGGGAACGGTCCGGATGGGATTTGAACCCCGGTCCTGCCGTTTACGACCGGCGCCGCTTATCTCCTCGGCCACCGGACCGCCCACCCCCGGATTCCCCCGACTTGGAATAGTGTCCCCTTTTATTATCCCCTTTTATTACTTTGGACCAATTGAAGGCCCGAGGCTGTTGGAACTTTGGTACCAATTTTGTGCTGTGTAAGACCGACGTTGTTAGCAAAACCCCTTCCCGCAGATTTCGGTATCCATTTTTCATGTATAAAGACAATATATTATTTTTGTCACTATTACACACCAATTGATCATCTCCGATATCTCAGAGAATGTAAAACTGAATATAATTTTAGACAGATTATCAAGGCAATAATTTGACTCTGCTTGTAACAATTTAATAGAGAACGGGAAAACTAATTTCCTGTATAATATTGCTCACAAATTAAAAGTATTTTGGACAGGCTGTGGATAGTTTAAGAAATGAAACTATTGCTACAGAAGTAATAACTTCTTTTTTACAGATAGTAGCTGTATACATTGAAAGGTACAATAAATTAATGCTGACCGATCGCTTAGAGCGTACCCATCCTAATAATGATCATCGAACAGTAATTTAACATCAAGTACATTGGTAGTAATGATGACATCGATGTGAAGCCACGATAGTCCTCTACCCAGGATTTGTCCTATGTTTTGTTCACAGGAGTCATCCATATTTGAATTTAAGTAACATAAAAAACTAATCAAAAATAATGGAAATTGTTAATGTTAATTGTGTCAACTAACTAACATTATAAAACAACAATATGACAAAAGAAATTCAGAACATTTTAAATCATTAACCTAGCATCATGCTAACGGTGCTTAGTATTGATCTTTTTATCATTCGCATCGTAAGCGTTAAACAAACGCGGTAAATTAGATTGACACTGTTGCGCAAACATACGATGCTTCCTCACCTCCATTAGGAGGGAGCATAATAAACACAGTCCATAAAAAGACTGCCGTAATAAATCTACGAATCGATAGTGACTTCATCCTATCCAACAACCGATAAAGCAAATGTTTATTGTGTTTCAACTCTTGCTGCCATAAGCTGTCATTATAAAAAGGAGGAACTAGAGTGATGATCTAAGCACTTAAAGTGTCAGTGCTGATGATGATGTTTACAGTAGATAATTATAGCTGCACTAACCGTAATGAATAAGGCCAACGTGAATATAAAAAATAGCAAGGATAATTGATACACGGAAGAAATGAATCACCAAAGAAAAAGGATTTTTTTGAGTAGGATAATTGACACTATTTTTATAAAAAAATAAGTCTGGATTACAGTCTTGTTACTCTCCATCGTTTTCTTTCTAAACCCGCGAATCGTTTTGTTTTTCAACTACTCATTTTTTATTTTATTTCATTCCGTTCAGATTCCATTCACTAAGAGTACTCGCGTAAGTTTGTCATTGAACTTGACTTTTTCGACCCGTCCGACAGACGGTGCCGGTCCACTTGATTGTTGTGATGAATGGCATATTTTTAACCTTAAGCTGATCCGCTCACATACAGCTGAGACTTCTACAGAGACTTAGCTTGTCAGAACGGGTAATACAAGCCACCGTCGACATGTCGGTTCAAATTTTACAAATGCTGGTGTTCGGTCTTGGCGGAAAATTAGCATACGCTAACGATGGCATGCAACTCTGACAAGAATTTACAAATTAACAAGCTCATTAGTTGCGCTTGGATGGATTGTAGTGTGCGTTTTAACTGTTTTGAAAATTAATATCGTGTCAAATATAGTACAGAAGGATCTTTTTTAATTCAATTAATTCAAAAAAAAATATTTGAAAACATTTGAAATACATAAAAACAATACATTGATGATACACCCCAATGTGCTCGGTTCCACGTTCATCAAACAATATGTACCTATGCATCATCGTCGCTTTAGCTCGGAAGTAGAACTGTCGTTTCCATCACAACACGAGTACAACCCTTTTCCCTCAAACCGTTTTCCGCCCCTTTATTACGAATGATCTCCATTACGGGCTAATTCAATTAAATTTTATGATCCCCCACAGAGAGCGAAAGAGCGCATAGTGGTCGGTAACCGGTGTATGCTTATACGTACGCCGGTACGACCGGTCAGACGATGAGAGCAAAAATCTCGACACGTCTAATGAGCCGCACGGTGCAACCACACACTCTTGTTAAATCGCACCGTAGAGACATGCTCCGGTAATGTCGATTGTGGAGCATTGCCAAAGTGGGGTGGTTTTTGTGGGGAAGCTGTTTGTGTTTGTGGGGATGTTGTTTGTATCTCTCAGCTGTTTCGGTATATTCTCTTTTAACTTTTCCGTTGTCTCTCGATTCGTTCGTTCTTCTTAAACGTTTCTCAGTTTGGTGGAGTCGCATGGTATTTCACCCAGCGATGGATTGAAGGGAACCGAAGCTTCAACGCTGTCACGCGCTGGTGCTGTCATCTAGTGGGCGCTAGCGACCGTTACTAATTCAACAATGTCTTCTTTTTTCATTTGCAGAAAAACGTGCCAGGAGTGCAAGTGCCCGCGGGAAACACACGCTGTGTACCATGAACAGTTGACTACGGTAAGGGAACGGCTCGGCTTTAAGCATGACACAAACACGTCCCGAGTGGATCCACGCCAGATGGGCTACACTTGGGTACCGCCAGGCATTCTAACATCCGCCAAGGTAACATACCATATCCAGCAATGACACACGAGCAAACTGACATAACTGACGATGTTCCTTTCGATTTCTCTGCTTTTGATTTTAGATACAGCGATACTTTGATGTGATACCATCGGAGAAGGTACCCAAAATAGGCACACAAGGTGAACGATTCCGTGACAAGCAGTTGGTGTATCAGCTGCCAAAGCAGGACCTTGCTCTCGCCTACTGTAAGCACGTGGAGGACCAGAACCGTGGTTCCTATGAAGATTTTGTTGCAGCCAGAAACGAGATTGCACTGGATATTGGTAGGTTAAAATGGATGATAAATTGCAAGTTATGGAGGAATAGTAATATAATTTAATATATAGTTTTGAACATATGGCTGTACCATATTGTTTAAACCAGTATAAAATAATGTTCAATGAGGGTCGGTCCTGTCGCCGGGCAGATAACGGCGCTGGTCTTGAACGGCTGGAGCACGGTTCGAATCATATCCGGACAGTTTTTCCATAATGGGGACTGACTATCCAACTTCGTAGTATAAATAATTCTAGTAAGCCAGAAATGGCAGGCAAGACCGAGTATGTCGTTACGCCGAAGAAGAACTATTGTTCAGTGATGGTCACTGTCGAATGTAATACAATCTTCGTACAGTCAGTACAGCACAGTGAAATAACGACTGCTTTAACTTATCATATAAATTACGCATAGTGGCATCTATATTATTTTTTATAAAATTCGAACTATTGGTATGTTCTTGGTATGTAGCTTTATTATTTATTTTTATTCATTTTTGAACGTTAGTAAACGTTAGTATGTCTCTTCAAGTGTCAGTGAATATATGTTCGCTCTGGCCGTTGAAAAAAAAATATAAATAATCCTAATTTGCTTTTGCATTGAGGGACTGCGTTAAGTATCATAAGTTTAAATCTCGCTTTTGGAAGCCTTCTAATCATATGGAATTTATCGTACAAGTTAATTAAACAGAATTACTTTAACGCATTTTCGTTTTTTATTTGTAGGCTATGTGAAAGACACGCCACAGGCAACAAAATGCGCCGGTTGCAGCGATACGCTCAACCAGGGTGAAATGGCTGTGACTGCACCGAAGTTCCGTGAGCAAACGCTTTGGCACCCGCGTTGCTTCAAGTGTACGACCTGTGATGAGCTGCTGGTCGATCTGACCTACTGCGTACACGATGACCAGATCTACTGTGAGCGCCACTACGCGGAAATGCTGAAACCACGGTGCAGTGCCTGTGACGAGGTAGGTACTCCCTCGTTTCTAAACATCATATCCGTAGCTCATAACCAAACGATTTCATGTCATCGTCATGGTCGTGTTTCGCATGTCACCCGGTCCAGCACCCATGATGAGCGATTAAACAAATGTAATAAACGGCATGTCTTTGGCAGGTTCGGTCACATAACTTTTTAATTGATCGACCGCTAGCATTTGATGAGCGGGGAAAAAAACGAGACCACCCTCGAGCGTAGGCAACACCAAGCCGTGTACAGTGATTTATTGAAACGCTGCATTAGCTGTTGTCCGTTCACAGCTGGACTGAGGGACGGATTCACGTTACCTAAATGTCCCATTTCCGTTCCTGAGTAGATTGTGACACTTTATATTGCTTGTAACTGCCTCGCTGTTTGATCAGTACATGAGGTAGTGCCGGTGAGCCGAAGGGCAAGCAACCGTAAACATAAACGCGCGCCATGCGATACATTGCCAATAAAATCGAGAAATGTGCCAATATTTGATTTACGGACGAACGTTACTTTCCTTAGGTATATATATATTTCTTACTCCGCGAGCACTGATGGCCGTATGTTACTGTAATTGCAATATGAATAACAAATGGAACGAGAACCGAAGTGGGCTCTCTCTCTTCGAGATTACTCAATCCAAACAATATGCGTACAGCACACATTACTTCGCTAACAGTTGATGTCTTTTAAAGGAAATCCATTGCCTATATAGAGATTTTGTTATCACAATTGTTCATAATTCTGAATGATTTTTATTTGCTAAAGCATTAAGTATGCTATCAGCATAAAAATTATTACTGCTCGTTTATTATCTACACTAATAAAACGTTGTAAGTCATAAAAACATAAGAGCAAACGCAAAACATCCGTTCCTTGCACCTTCCTATGAAGGATGAACCGAAAGCAACCTCATGCTTAACGGATCATTTCAGCAGTTAAAGCACGGGAGCAGAATCGGGCCAGTTTATTAACATAATTGTTTGTCTGTCCTTCCGACGGCAGTGCTAACCTGGGAAGCGGAAACAGAACGGCTCATCGTTATATTACCATTACCACTGACATGGCACTGACGATAAAAGCAAGCAGAAAACCTCAACCGCTCCGCGGGTAGTCGGTGGCTTCATTTTCACACCTCACTAACTTCTTGACCATTCCTGCGGATGTTCTCGGTTAGTGTGTTTCCGCCCTGCCGGTGGTTCCATTTCCCGATTGAAAGAGGTCCACACCCTTCGTGGGCCACGCGTAGTGTGCTGTGCGAAGGCGGAAAAAAGGCGCGTTCATATTTATGGCACACGCTGCTGCTGTCGCTGCACACACAGTTGCTGACCGCGTCGCCGAGATCAAATGGAACGTCTCATGGAGCTTCCGGGTCGTCACCGTATAGACGAATCCTTAGCGATTGGTTGTTCCTTTTTTTTAACCATCTAAACGGCACTCCCGAAGGACGTCAAGAGAGAAGTATCATAATAGTAAAAAGGGAGAAGCGAAAAGAAGCAAAACTGTAATACAAATTGACACAAATGGGACCGTGTGAATGACTCGAACGAAAATCAGGGGAGTCTCGCAATATGTAGATTCATAACTGCGTCCTTACGCTCTTCTACATGT
Source organism: Anopheles minimus (assembly GCA_000349025.1). NCBI lineage: Eukaryota > Metazoa > Arthropoda > Insecta > Diptera > Culicidae > Anopheles > Anopheles minimus. The sequence goes on from KB663655.1 coordinate 3,046,921, forward strand.
CTAAAAAGGGCTTTGTATAATTTAAATATAACAATTGTTGTGATATACATGCCGCCAATAAAAACGTATAACGTATACGTATATAATTAATAATAATTTATATGACCACTGAAAGAATGTTGAGGCTTAGAATTTTAGGAAGACCAGGTTTTAGGTCTCCAAATGACAAATGATAAACTATTACAACTAACTTTAACACATTTCATTCATTCAGTTCCATCAAAATTTATATCGCTTGTATATCTCGTTATTCAGTTCTAGGTTAAAGTTACTAACATTTCAGAGGCGTATCCCTGCTTACAAGCCACATAACCTTGTAATAGTAATTATTATAATATTTTTAATTTTTTGGAAACGTATTATTGTTAGCAAACTTGATTAAGTTTAATTATAAAAATTCAATTGTTTTGCTGATACATCAAAACCATGATGTAAAAATTCCATCAATTTACGTGTTTAGCAACGAAATGACCTCGATACCGAATAGATTTGCACTTGTTGTTGTTTTGGATCGAACGCGGAATAGCGTTGAATTTGTGCCAGAACGGTCTTCTCAGTGACTAACGAGAGCACACTGCAACGCTAACGAATGAACTGCAAACCGTTACGGCTTTGGCGTTGGTTGCATTTCTTCTTGGCCCGTGAGGTCGACTTTTAACATTTCTCTTCAATTGCTAGCAGCAGCCGGTAGTGCGGATAAAAATAATGCTTGGATAAAAACGCGTTGGTAAATGAATGCATCCAAAGTTTATACGCTCTTTACTAATTGGCAGTATGTACACGTTGTCCTTTTTGGCAGGGAGGTGGCACACAATTTCAGTAACAAGAAAAAATGGGGTAACATGAAATGCATCAACAGCAACATTTTGATGAAAAAAATGGGAAGTCATATTTTAATTGTTTTTATTACTATTTTACTCACCGACATTTCATAATGGGCTTTCTGGATCATTAACTTTCTTCACTGCTGCCAAAATTAATAATCGTATCCTATGAAATAATTAGAAACTTAATTATACGATCTTTATATACATTAAATATATAGTAAGAACAACCTTGCAGCGTACACATGAAGTAATTTTTTGAAGGCATGTTTAAACCCGGCAATCGTTTTGGGGGCCGTTTACACAAACTTTAAATACGCTAAATGGATCATAGTTATGGCCAATACGTTAGTAAAATTCTGCTAGCAACTGTTGACATTTCATCGGTTAGTAGTTGGGGACAGAGAGTAGAGGCGTGCACTTGACCCAAACAGCAAACGGTGCTCGGCCGACGTCTTTGGATGATGGATTAGTTCTGCCTCGGTTGCATCCATTTGCTACGCCAACGTCGGGGAGCATCATGAGAGCAATCTCACGAAGTAGTTTGATGAGATTGGACAAAAGAGAGCGCTGCGTGAAACGCAGAGGGGCAGTATGTGTTTGTATGAGCAAAGGCTGTGAATGACGCCACGATTGAAGCTGGCTTCGACATGGAGTTTGGAAGTGATGTGGTTACTCCTTCACAGCTGAGGCCTTGCTCGTGAAGAGAAGGCAAGAGCGATAGACCACGCCGGATTCTCTCGTTCGTTCATCCAGTGAGTGAGTCAATCGAAGGGAAATTTTCACGATACTTGCTCAGTCAGAACCGACCTACACCGTGTACTAAGTCCCAAACAAGCACACAAAATTTTGCAGCTGAAGTTTTATCCATCCAACGGTCCGTTACGGAACGAGCGTTCCCGTTCGTTCGCGGTCGGTTGTCAATCGGTGAGTGCCGCAGTGTTTTTACTTCTTAATATTGTTGGAATGAGAAAATAGCGCGCGAGCGTGTATGCGCACCCATCCGGCCGCTAGTAGCCACGGTTAGGGCACTACTAGGCGACTCTGTTTGCTTTATTTCCTCGTGTGCCGCGTGTTTGTGCGGACCAAACGGGTCCATCTTCAAAACGGGTAAAGTGTCCCTTTGCAAAGGAAAACGTATCCGCTGTTTTATTTACCGACAGCGAATCATCGCCGGTGAGAGTGCTTTGTTGATGTTCTAAGTTGTCCTACTTGCGTGACGGTTACAACCGTGACTGGTGTGAGTGACGCGTTACCGTGCGTTACAAAGTGAAATATTGTGCTAGTTTAAAGTAGCTATCGGTGGTTTTCGTTATTTCACTGCATATTGGTTAATGTTTTGGTGAAATTTTGACTGTTGAAAAACTTGTTAAGCTTATATTATAAGGGAAAAGCTTTTCTCGTCGAAAAGGAAGTCATTTTAAATGTCATGCTTGTTAGTGGTTGATTGGTGCAGTGAACATCAAACCATACCTCACTTGGGTGGAAATGAAGCGATTATTATTGCGCATACGAAACGAGTTCCACTTTGCGCCCGATTTAACGTACGTCAGTGTGACAGGTGGTGACAATGTTGCGAGATTTAACGCATCCCACTGCAGTTGGTAGCATACATCCGCGCAATGCTGTTTTGCTTTCCTTGACGCAACCGAGAGAGTGACTGTGTGAGTGAAAAAGCAGCAAGAAGAATCTGTATACAGTGTACAACACGCATAACGCAACAGGGCGCTGCCATTTGAGAACGATTCCTTTTAAATGTTATACACGTATGCTTCTGAGCAGTAATTAGAAACGCACGCACTATTTTGGTAATTAATTTCACAACGCCCCGTTTGAGCCGTGTGCCCTCGAACCAAACATTCGATCAATGGATCCACAGCCTTAAGCGGCAAGCGAAACCAAATACGTCTAACCACCAAAACAGAAACCGTGTTGCTGCACTAATACGCACACCGTATTGCGCGACCGTGCGGCTAGCAAACCTGTTTCTTTGCTTCATCTACTACGACTATCTCTTTTCTCCCCTGCACATGGCAGAACAGAGCCACGCAAACTCAAAACAGATCAAAGATTATCGATCACTGCGACGTCTGATCGTGCGTAATTGAGGAAGGCGTAGGTTCTCTTTCTTGTACTGTATATTGTATAGCTGTGCTAGCGGGTGGCGCAAGTGCGCCATGCACTATCAATTCCCTCGAGGGATGGATGCCGGTGATTGAAAGCAAATATTGGATCTCTTTCCACTCTCTCATAGCTTTGACAGGTTTTGGCCGTGTGTGTGTGTGTGTGTATAGTGTTCCAAACCCTGACCAGAACCAAAAACGAATATTGGCGGCACACGGCGGTTTGAACCCTACAACAGTACAAGGTAAATCCATGTCTGCTTGTCTACGCCATTTTAGACCTGCATTGGTTTGGGACACAGACGATCGTATTACTTTGATCGTCAGATAACTGAACGATATATCAAACTGGGAAATCTGGGATATATCAAACTGGGGATATATCTTGTCCCCTTCACCTAGAGAATAATTTAAGAGCGCTTTGATAATGTTAGTGCAGCCCCATGTTTCGCTCTATTCTAATAAAGTTGTATTCTTATGTGTCATTTGTTGTGCAATATGCAAACCCATCAATGTGGTATATTCGCAACATACATTAAATTGTGTTAGCAACACATAAGCTTTAGATTTGTCAGTTTACCCATTATCCGATGCATTAATCGAGTGTCGTTTTGCATAAATGTTGAGGAGTGATATGCAACAGTTGAATATGTATTGCATACATCCAGACTAAAAATCATATCATCAGTCATACAATTGATTAACGGTTCGAACTAGTTTATTACCTTTCGTTCCTTAATGTTTACTTTCTTTGGTTTTCCTACTGTTTCATTTATGGTCTATTTTGTTTAAATAATCATTACGCAAGAGCTATTCGCTTTGTTTGATGACAAACCATGTGCTTTTCAAGCTAAGGAATCATAAACTGTACCGCAATCGCAATCATTTCTATAAAAGTCTTTGCGGCAAGAGCACGTGCCTGGATGTTTCTGGACGTAATACGTTCCTATGATCGTCTTTGGCCAATAAAGGCTTGGGGGCGGTATGCTTAAGTCGCGTTTAGATACAATTAGTTTAATTAAAAAGCCACCTGCTACAGACAGCCGCCGTACGAGCTCATCGGGTATCATGGGTACCGGACTAGATTCTCGGATGGACTTGAAATTCCACTATATTGAATAGCCCTTTGCGAAAGAATGTTTCACCAAGAACTTCGTGAACGCTTTATCAGCAAAGAACGGAAGCACGAGGTTGGTATTTAGATAAGGCTCATCCTCATCCCTTCTTCCCAGCCCCGAAAGCTGATCATCGATATTCCGCCTCAACAGCGAACAACGGAATGTAACGTTGTGCTTGTGCATGGGAAGCAAATGCTGCCAAAAACGTACCGGTCATGGAATCGTCACTTCCCGGCACTGGCTGTGTTCAATGGCATTTAAATGTCATCGAGTCTTCGTAGGCTACGGTTAAAGATGGGTTTTTGCTTCCGTCTGCGAATCATCAAATGGGTGCAAGGGTTTTTGTTTTACGTCGAAAGGCGTTCCACTGTTCGGCTTGGGAGGTATAAATCCAAACCGGAAACGTTTTCACTGTATATTTGTGTGTGAAATAAGTATGTTGGTTGCCAGAAAAAGAATTCTCGGCCCAACTTGCCTTTCTCCCATTTCCTATCGGCTAAAAATCCTGCGTTGTTTTTCCAGATCTGGCCAGATTTCTAGGGTCCTGGCAGGCGTAATTCGAAAGGATGAGCCAATGCATACATTTACGAGATTGGTCATCGAACTGGGTAAAACGTTCTGGGAAAAGGGGTGCATCGTAAAATTGTCTTCCCACACTCGAATCGGTCGTATGTGCTGGTAGGACAGTCATCCTCGTCCTCGATATAGTGTTCATTTAGCCAAAAGGAAGAAAAAGTAACGTTTCTTCCTCTCCTTTGCCGTCTCCAGCTCGTCTTGAAGCGGGGTGCCATATAAACCCATTTCCATCACACTCGAGAGAGCCTTCGGCGGTAACATTTCACAAATGAAACGCTTGGCTGTATAAATCCAGTGCGGCTCGTCACCAGTCAGACAGTCTGAGACAACTATAAGTCATCTGACAGGACGTTTTGGTGACCTTAAGCGTGATACTCTTTGTGTTTTATTCTATGTACACAATGTGCACATAGTTTTATAGAACAATCGAAAATTTTAGTGCTTTTGGTAGCTCTATTGATCTTCTGCTTGGTGTCTTACTTGGTCATTTATGACTTTTTCAACCTATTTTTACACGATATTTTGGTAGAGTTCCTATTGTGTGAACGACCACTACTTCACCAACATGCTTTTATGTTTCGGTCGTCCCCAATATTTTTTTCGATACTTAAAGTGTTGTACTATTAAAATTTCAATAAAATCTAATGATTCTTATTCACTGGAGTGTGCATTATACACTTTTTTTTCTTTCTAGAACTTGTCCATTCTAGACATCTGACAGTTTTGGTGTGTTTCTTTATGCATTTATCTTGCTTGCCGTTTTGCGACTGCAACGCTTTACTGCTGGTTGAAGCAGGAACTTCTATTTGCGTTGGAAAAACATTCTCGACAACTACACAAATATCCGGAAGGAATAAACATTCATAATGCAAGCGGTAGTATGTTTCGTTTGAGTTTTTGAAGGCGCACGGGCAAGAATAGTAGTACACTTTGATCGCTTTGTGAGTGGCCGCTCGTTAAAAAGATTCTACTTTAATTAAAAGTTCTAAACATTATCATCATTCTATTTTCGTTGCACCAGTAGTTTTGAAAAATGTAATAAAAATGTTTCACGGTCTATCAGCAGAAGCCTAAATGATTATTTTGGTTTTTAAAATTTCGCAGACATTTGCAAATCTTTAGTGACAATTATCATGCTTGTGATGTTCACATTGTCAAACCGACTACAAACTACAACATTGCATTTTGTGTCTATGACTATCGCTGATAGTTTCTTTTTTGTACAACTTAATTTTGTTCAACTGCCGAGAGATAGCGTGTTATTATCATAATGAAGATTGAGTGAAATGGTCCAGAACAAAGCTCATCATCCGATGGTTCTGGTTTCTTTTGCTTACCAGTCGTACCCCCACCGTCTTTCCCCTTAGTAACCACCCACACCACACTAGCACGAAAGGATTTAATTTAATTTAATAACAGCTGAACTTTAGCCAGCTTGAAACCCACTTTCGCGCACTGCCATGCTGGTTGTCTGCATCATGCTGCCTAGCACTGTTTCTTGCCCAGTTTCCTGCGTTGGTCCAAACGTAAAAGATGGCATTTGGTGCGAGCACCGTTCGAGACACATGTGAAGTAGAAAAAAACGAGAATGAAAATGGCACAAGAATTTTGCCGAGGGCTGCCCGACATTGCAGCACCTCCCGTGCGCTCGTTCCGGTGAAAATGTTCCGATGTGTCAGCAATTGTTTCCGCGTTTCATACTTTGTGTGCTCAATGTGTAATATCGCTTTTGCTACGGCTTACATATGTTACGGGTTGGTGGTTTTGGCGGTTTGGCACACGAATGATGTCGATCAGATGGAGACGCCCGGTACATCGTAAGGGCTTGCATTCTGACACGTGTGGGGTGGTTCGAAGCGAAGAAGAATTTGGGCAGCAGGAGAGGTAGAATTATACTGTGAAAGGACAGCGCATTGGCAAACCATGGAAGTACTCATTTTTAAATGCTCCCTTGCAACCTCCCAATTCTATTATGTGACACATCCTCATGCGTTGTTTTACGTGATCATCACCCATTATCATCTATCATCGTTTGATTGACTGACGAATGCGCTTGCCATTTTATTATCTTTGTTCCCCCAACCAACAAAACATTGTAGATTTAGTGCCAGTTTCGAAGGTCATATATGTCTCACCAGCCGAAGGAGAGAATGCAATAGGTAGCAAAGAGGATAAACGAGGGAAACAGAGAAACCAACCGTCAAACCGGTATAACTGCAGCCAATTCATGGTCAAACACTCTGTTCGGCGAGCCCACCGTTTGACGGATACTCTCCCATTCAATGGGGGAACCACAACTCGATTACCCCATTGGTGGGGCATCCTATCCAGCCAGACATCAATAAATTTACCATCAAAAGCATCAACTAAGCAGTCACATGCGGAGTTGCTTACCACCCACCGTTTTATGGGACAATTACGGAGCGGTTGGTAGTGATGGGAAGTGGTGCTGAGTTCAATATTGAGATGAATGAATGTCCATGTATCTGTGCGCGTAGTATACTACAGCGACGGAGCATGTCAGGAAAGATGTGACGGTAGCTGGTCATTTAAAGCTGTAGATGAGCTTCCGTCGATATTTCTCCTCGGTGCTGTGTAGCGCCATCTGTAGGAAAATACACTAAACAGTACGGGGGAAAAACTTTGTACACAAGCGTTTGATGCATGGATCTTGCGAGAGTGTAACACTTTCAAAATTAAAAAAAATCCATTCTCTCACTTCTTTAATAAAATTTTCCGCCCGGAATATTATGAACAAGCGGTGGAGTGATAAGGTTTTGTTTATCAATTAACATGGTTTTGTTCAAATTGTTCTGTAGTAATTTTGTTTCAATAAAAAGCGCTGTACTCGTTAGGTTTTTATTTACTGTATCCCCCATGTTTGTGCAAAACCTCTAATGTAAATGTAAGGTGTAAACGGAACGGAAGTAAATTATAACGAAAGTAATTAGTTTTTTAATACTCTATCTACCGGAAAGCGCTGTCCTTAGGTATGATTATAATTGCTCCGATCGCGCAACATCCTCCCTTTAATATTTGGCAGCTTATTCGAGGAAAGTGGAACAAATCAACTGAACCACTGTGTTGATATTTATGACATGTTGTGGCATGTGGCCATGAGCGTAAATGTCGGGATTTGTACCATAAAGGGCGACCTAGGGTGGCTCGATTGCGGTCAGGTTCAGCGGCTAGATCGCAGCCGAAGGTCGGCTCACGAGTGCGGGATCAGTGGGAAGGATTTGCCATGTCAATCCAATGCACCGCCGCATCTATGTTCACAGTGACGCATCAAACATTCGACAGTTGGGGTTTTATTTATACAAAAAAAAACTCACACATTCTCTCACCGAAACCCGACGATGTTGTGTCGATACGATCACTCTCGATCTATTCGAAACTACGTTAAGGGTGATGAGTTCGCGTGTGTAAACAGAATTGGGCTGTGTTTCGATTCAAATATAAAAAAAACACTGTCTGTTGACGCAATGGATGATGCTGATGGTGTGAGTGTTTTTTTATCTCATTCAGTGGATTCTTGCTGCCAAGAACAAGCAAAGGGCTAAGAAAAGTCCGTTTGTCGCATTGATTTTCTGTTGATGGGTTTGCTTTGTTGATTGTTTTACAAACCGTGCTAACCGAGAACACAGCAACGATTAAATCGTTCTCGTTGTAATCTTTTTACAGGATAAGATTTATGAGATTACCGAACAAATGGTCACAGTTTCGTGATTCGGTATGAGCGCATTTCTCTTACGTACCTTCGTTGCAGTTGTAATTAAAGTCACTCGAAAGATATGACATCTCTGTAACCACGTAGAGATTAATACAACAATGTCAACAACGTGCATTCAATTTCGACCTGCTTTTGAAATGAAGAACAAGTATTTGCTCTTGAAAGATTGGTTAAAAAACATGCTATAAATGTCCTGACGAACATCTTTCCTTGGTGTGAACTTATCTCATTGCTAAACTATGATTGATTGTAAAATAATAATTCTCACTAACGTGCCAGGCGATTTATCTTCATGGTGCCGGCTCGTGTTATACATCAACTGTACCACACATCCGTGCAAACCTTTGTACCTAAAGCACATTCCTTTTACATAGTCTCACCGGCTACAACTCGTAGTAGAAATATGTCGCTTCGCCCGATGCCTGGTGGGGTTTATTTTCGATACACGCTTCCTAATGAGCCATCTTGCTGTTTTCCTACCTGTAGACACGGTACAACAATGCTACCTACCAATCAGCTTGTTTACGGCCGTGTCGTACGTTAACTGAGGAAAAGTAATTACTCGATCGATTGGTACGATGACTCGTGCCTCGTTGTGGGTCACGTCGTGTTGACAAATCGAGTTAAGAGAAAGCCCGAATCATTGATTTGAATTGTCCCGATGTCTTTTGTATCGCCGCATCAAAAGCTCGGTTCGTGATCGTGTTAGAGGTGATTTGCCTGTCATTGGCAAATGCGACTGATCTAAGCGGAGCATCGTTTGTCAAGCACCTCAGTTTGATTCCTGCTGTCAGTTGGATTCGGCAATTAAACCATCGCTGTAGGACCGATCAATCAAGCTAGCCTGCAGCCTCTCATCGAACGGTTCGAAACCACCCTTCGCAGGGAAAGTGCAGATATTCGCTTTTGACAGTTTTCCATTCCGTGCGTTTTATCGGTCGGGGCACTAATGCGAGGCAGGCTCACGGTAGAATGTGTGTGATACGGTGATTCGGTACAACAAACAAACCCCAAACTGTTACTCCTCGTGTATGTGCACTGCGGTTGTGTAACCTGTGCTGTTGCGTAATTGAAATTGGTGAAAACTTTTCGCATTGTTGCTTTGGTTTCATACCTGTTTGAGTACAAAGAGTATCAACTAAAGTTCAAACATGGGTGTAATGCTGTCGGTTCTAGTGGCCGGAGTGGGTGCGATGGATCTCATTTACTGCCTGGCGTACGTCTCCAATCAGGTCACCGGTGAGGAGCCCGCGAACGCCATCGAGGATGCTCCAGAGAAAAAAGTCGACAACACGGAACAAGGGCTCGAGCAGTATCGAGAAACTATACGGCAGCAAATAAAAACAGCACCACGCAGCACCGTTGATGGTGTAACGTATGCACAAGATGGTGTTCCTTACAAGGATGGATATAGGTTGGAACCGACCGAAGGAGTCGCACAGCTGGATGTGCTGATCGAGAAGTTGCGCGTTCTCGAACGTCAGAGCCAGGAGAAGGAACATCAGCTGGAACAGATGAGCGTACAGATGAGTGAGCTAGAGCGAAATACGGTAGAGCAGAATCTTATCATTGAGGAGCTTCGTTCACGATCGGTAAGCCGAGCGCATAGTGTTGAACCATCGGTTTCATATCGAACCAATTTGTCGCCTGCGGATGCTGTGCCTCAAATCGTGCTAAATGAACCGAACGATAGTGGTGGTGGTTCTGATGAACCACGGCCAAGTTCGAGCAAATTCCGTCCGATACGGCGGGACGATGGGTTGCGCAGGTCAGTGAAACGACGATCCGTGACGTCGACCACATCTTTGGAGGATCGTGCGGATGAGCTGGAACGATTGAGCCAGCTGGAGGATGAAGAGTGTGCCCGGATGGACGATTATATCCCGATCGTGTACAGCCGTGATGAGCTTGATCCGATGAACCGACGACACAACATTAGCCCAATTCCAGAGAGCTGCCATCATCACGAAGACGACGAACGGCAGTGGGTGCCGGAACGATCACCTGAGCCGACACTTGCCGCCAACATTACTCGACCGTGGGGTGACATCAAGCTGGAAGAGATGAAGGAAAAAGCTGTGTTGCGTCCCGCGCGATCAATGTCAATCGAGGAGGAAGATATTGAACCGCCAGTGGTGCAACTGCACGTTAGTGAATCTGCACCCTCAAATCTCAGTTCCCACTCAAACTCGCCCGACCGGGATCGGGCGGATGGGCCGACACTACGACGCACAACGAAGGAAACCGACCTGACGATCCTGCTACAACAGGGAGCATCGGAGAGCAAGGCAAGTAGTAGCCGTCCCTGGACGACCGAAATCATTGTGCAAGACGATGAAACAGTGGAAGAGGACTCTGACTTTGACGATAGTACCTACCCTGATGGTACCCGGACTATACCACAGTTCATGCAATCCAAATCCCCTTCGCCGTATGCAGACGGCCACAGTTACGTTGCGCATGAGCGGCAGCCGCTTGCGGACATTTCGAATCGGCTTGTACCACTTGTTCCTATTGCATCCGTACCTTATCCTTCCCGTCCCCGATCGCCAACACCTTACGACGAGCCAGGTTCTTCCCGCGAATCAACCCCAACCTCCCTACCATCGTCCCTGGAAAAGATCCCGAATGGTTTCGTTTCTCGCGACAGTTCCACTTCACCGCACCCGGTGCAGCAAGAGGAGCTGCAGGTGCAACAATCGGCATCATCTTTATCATCATCACCATCCACATCGTCAGCACGTTCATTCGCTGTGAGTACCGGTCGAGGGAACGATGTACTGCCGGTCCGGAACATCGCTCTGGACCTTCCCGTGCGGGTAAAGATTGTTCTAAAACTCGTTTATCTCGAATTCTAGGGAGATCTCCGGCCCGGCAGCGTATCTGCGTCGGTTCGAGGAGTGACTCCGGCGAATGATAGCGGTCGGATGCTTTCACCGCTGGCCGCGCTCGAAGTTGATGCCGGTACAGAAGGTGATACGGAGGGTGAGTCCGACCAGTTGCTATCAGTGCCGTCAAGATCACGAGGTGCATCGTCGGTACGTTCCAAATCTACGGACTCTTCGTCGTCGCTATCGCCCAGACGCAAGTACAAGGAGCGTAAGCGCGTCGCCAGGAGTCTCACACCAATTGATTACGATCAGACCTTTATGGATAGTTTCACTGAGCAGCGACTCGCCGTGTCACCATCCGAGCTGGAAGACTACATCAACAGCATGGATGAAATCAATTTCGTGCCTCCGCCTCTGGTAAAACCGGCCTACATATACCCTACAGCACTTCCTAGCTTGGTACTGACAGACGAGCTTGGAACCGACGCTCAGTTTCATGATGAAATGTCGTCGAAGGCTTTCTACGGACAAAGTCATCCACACGAAGGTGTAACACTCAATCACAGGGTGAGCTACATTGAATGGATCAAAAAATTTCCCGACAATCAAACGAGCCACTTGGCGCTAGAAGACTTTGATAGCGATGACGAAGAGGTGGAAAATATTATCCGACATGCGGAGGGCGAACACTCGACATTGTTTCCTACCGATGTACCAAAATCGGCTGGAAGTTCACCGCAACCCTCGAAGCCAGAACTTCCCAAAACACCTGAGAATGGCGGTATAAGAACAGTGAAGGCTTCAAGTATAGAGCGTGACGAGTTCCCGGTCAATCTGACCCCGGCGTACGCAACTCCTTCACCAGTGTCGCTTGTATCGGACCTATCGGATCTTTCTTCCCTTTCCTCTCATGTTACCCAACCATCCCAAACCTTATCCTCTTCGCTTGCACTTGGATCACCGCTTCTGAATACTTCCCACAACATCTCATCTGAACACCATTTCACTCCGATTCCCTCATTGAGTGAACGGTCAAATGATAGTAAGTCACCGCTTACGTCATCATTACAATCACCACAACCGTCACTGCAAACTAACACACCACTGCGACCGAGCCTTGTCGTCCCCACCGTTACATCCCGGACACCATCCGTGTCACCCTTACCATTGGACATATCGCCTGAGGAACTAGTGTTTGAAATCGGCCATCTTGATGGATTGATCTTTGAAGCGAAAAGTCGCGAACCAACGCCATCAAGAACATCGAGCCGAAACGAACCACCACCACTGCTTAGTCCGGATGAGTTGGCCTTCGACATAGGCAATATGGGTGGCTTAATCCTTGGACCTCCGAGTCGCAGTGTCTCACCGCTTCCTCCCACACCTCACCCATCGTTAGACTCTTCTGCCTCCTTATCGCCTACCTCATGGGAAGCAAACGAGCAGCAGCACACTACAGCCCATCCAGCGGCACACAACGAAACACGAATTAACGAATAACGATATAGAATACGCCAGGATTAAAACACTTGTCTACACCAACCTCTCACAGGCGGGACTGGAATCATCTGAAGAAGCTCATCGAAGAGCAGATACTTAAGCACTATACAAAAGCCCACACAAAATGTTCCATTCGGCAATTGCTTCCTGATCCCCCGACACAATATTTCGCTTTTTGTATGTAGTTGGTTGTGTGTTATTTTTTTACAATAAATCATAATTACTTCGAAAGAAACTGTATCAAGCAGACCGAAAACTAACCGCAATTGTTTCAATCTCACTAAAAAGTGTGTATTCCAACTCCTAATGTTATTCTACCGATAAGTATTGAGAATGGAATGGTGTGTATTGTTTGCGTGTATAACTTTTGCTTGACAGTTGGCAAAACCCCCGAAAGGCTTTCGTCGTCCGGGAAGACTGTTGACAATTTAATTAACGAACTGAAGGAGCGTGAACATGAGCCTAGGCCGCGGTCGCTTGGGCCACTAGCCAAACATTTTACGCTTCATCAGCAAACCAGATCAACCGTAGCGATCGTGATGCCTACCTATCCACAAATAGATACGGTGTAGAACTGCGCAAGGAGCTGGTTTGCGATTAGGGTTGGTTACGCGCTGGTTGTGTGTGCAAAGTGCAGCAAATTGTTGTCGGACGACACGACGACGACAGCGTATGTGGGAGGCATAGACTAAGCGAGAAAAGCAGATGGTTTTGCAACAATTATTGCGCTCTTTTGCACGGCATTACACCGTAGATCGTTGACGGGGGTTTGATGGTGATTTATACAGTCGTCAAAATTGGTGGACAGCGAGAATCTTTTGATAGCGGCTTGTTACCTCTTTACTACGCAGATCGCTTGTTTATCTTTCGTCAATGCCATGACTACAATCTTCTAGCTAAAATTGTAAACGTACAGTTGTGTAATGAGTGTTTATGTAGAATTGTAAACGTTTTTGTACTATGATGATGATGATGGAATTTATGTAACTTAAATTTAAAATTATTTTCAAAGCTCTAAATTAGACAGTTTTATGTAAAGCGATATGTACCTCATTGAATGAGGTAGTTTGGAGAAGTATTACCTAGAACATATAACGACAGGAAGTTGATTCATTTATTACACAAAACGTTGATGATGTAAACGTCAACAAATCAATAAAAGAAAATCAATGATTCTTCCAAGAAAGTTCAAGAATTTTTTGTTTTGTTAACATGCTGTCTCGAAAAACACGGCTGATAGATTTTTTGTTAGAAAATTAATCTTCTTTTTGTTGATCTAATGATTTTTTGAAGTGAAGACTTAATTTGACTACTTAGCCCAATAGCCGTTCCTTGCTACGTGATATGGTTGCTACGAACCACTGAAACCACCGGTCGTAACACTATTGATATCATTAATAGTTGTAAAGATATTTGATTCTCATCAACGACACAATGAGTTCAACCACTTAAATGATTTGCTATTTTCGTTATTACATCACACCATCGGCTGAAGAATGTGGAATTTCGCGTAATTTAAAAATGTCCATCACTGCACAACCTACATCTGTTCAGATGGATTTGACCACAACGCGCCGCGAACAGCTGGTCGGCGTAAAAGTTCGTTGGAAGACGTGCTCTCGGTCAGTTTCAGTGAGTCGATAATTGGCAAACGCAGCTCAACTCGAGTCGGTCAGTTGGCGCGTTGTGAATTCCACAGAATAAATAAAATAGATCTTCGGCTCCTCGGCTACACAAATATTTCCACCAAAGCAAAATGTATGCTAATGTATAAATAAATCGTGAATCAACCATATATCTACCTGCAACCGCTCGGACTGTGGGAGGAAGTTAATTGATTTATAAATCAAATGCGAACTGCACTATGGTGCGTACAATGTTCGCATGCGAGAGTAGTTCGTAGATTCTGTCTCGGATAGTTGCTCGAAGCACCAGCAACGTCATACTGTGAAGACACAAACTTCCTGTATTGATGAAAATATTACTCGCTCACAAATGACAGAACACGCGACCGTGAAGAAAGCAGCGTTCGTTCTCGAAATAAACTGTTAACCGGAAGTAACAGAGCATGGAAAATAGTTCAACGCCACAAATGCAACTTGCATGCGCTGCATTTTTCGATGCTTTTTATGGCCAGTGGCCTGTTTTTTTATTTGACAGCAGTTGAATAAAAATATCGTCCACCATATGATGTGTCTAATATGTTGTGGTAAATTTTTCCACCGTTTTCTATAGTTCTAATTTTATCCACATGACGGTCACCACCAGTGCCAGGTCGACACTGGAAGAAGGGCACACTCACTCGCACACACACACTCGGGACCATTTTCCACAACTCAACGTGTGCTGGGAGTTTTGTTTTCATATCGATGATTTTCACCATCTTTGTTGGTTCAAAACAAAACAAGGATATTGCTTTGTTGCGCTACATCAATCGGTACGGATTACCCGTTGATCGTACATTAGCTCCCGACGCATTCCAGTCGGTGGAAAATTCGACCTTATACGTAATCTGCGGCATTTCCATCAATTTGCTGCTGATTCGAGGGGTATGGATTTTTGCGCTTAACGCGAGCGTCCGTCGACGGCAAATATGTGAGAAAAAAAGTAAAAAAAAAAACGATAGGTGTTTATATCCGTTTGAAAATATTAGTGTTTCCCTTCATCTCTACGCCTACCATTTGCAGCCGGCCCGGGTAGTCAAGAGGTTAGGACGTCACGTTCTTCTTTTTTCGCCCGCTAATAAACCTCTTGGCTACTGGCTCATGATCGAGCATTGGTTTCGGTTGGCATTTATAACCGACCCGCTGGTGGACGATGGAAAACGTACAATTAAACTTTCAAAATTCCATCCTCATTTTCGTCCACGGCTTCTCGTATTCGAAGGAGCGTTCGGATGTTAAGTCGATATACTTTTTAATACGTGGTCAAATCTGTTCTCAGTCGCGCACGCCACCACCGATTCGATTCGATTTTGGTCCGGTCTCATTTCATCTTTTTTTTGTTTTGCTTGTGGCATTTCTGTTCAGATTTTGTCGCACACATGGATGGCAGCATGTTCATCAATTTTGCACTGGCCAGATAGAAACAAGACGCCTCCGGAAAGATTGTGTGATCGTGCCGGGTGCATAATATGTAGACGCGCACGCCTAACGATCAGCAGCCGCCAAGAAAGAGAACACCCCACCAAATCCACTCGTTAACCGGCCCCGCTCACCAATGCACTTTCGCTGGTATGTGTTGGAAATGCGGCCATGTGGCCCATGTGTGTGCCATGTCGTTATCCATCCATCGCGAAAAAGCAGCGCGGAGGAAAATGGCCTCTGCGTAAACCGGGCCGTTTTTCGTAGGTTAAAAATTTGGTTGATTTATTGTTTCGGAAATGTGCCGCACAGATTTCCCGGGGCGGCTAGTGTGTGGTAGCCATCCTGGCGAACACCTCGAACCTGCCAGAGCGTAGAAATGGTACTTTTGGATGTTGTTGTTCCATGTGCCTTACTTACCGCATTCCCTTTCATCGACCTTTTTTAGCCAAACTGACCCAACTGCCCGTGTCTGTGAGGATGTAAGGATGGTTGTAGACCAAAACGCATCGTCGTCGGTTTTCATATAAACAGGTCATAGAAACTGTTTTTGCTACTCAGATTCTCGCTTTGTTGTGCACGGTACAACACCTTACGGCCAAGACCCCTGGCAATTTATAGCACACCAAGCTGTTGCCTCTTTTTACCATTATTAGCTCTGTTGCTCTCTGACTTGCCGTAGTGTTAATGTTTGGAGATCGAAATCACCGACCTTTATGCTACAGTAAACTGGTCCTGCCAAGTTTCGCTCGCAAAAATAAAAGAAAACAGTGGAGTCGTTTTACAAAAAAAGTGCAATTTTCGGTTGCGCAAACCAATGGTGATTAAATCACAACCGTAAACAACAAGGTCGGTTTTTATTTGTCGTAATGTACACATGGGAAGCAACACTGAAGGCGTAGAAAAACGGAGGAGAAGTTAAATGAAAATTTTACTAAAATGCAATTGTAAACTCTTTTTACATGATTTCAAAAACTCACCATGAAAAGAATAGCATTAATAGTAAATCCTTCTGTTTTCCGTAAATGCTTATGTTTTTGAACCCTATATTTTTAATTAAATCATCTTCTGCGTGATGTAATAGCAAACACTTCTGAGATGTTTTTGTTAGCACATTAGCTTAGGTTGCTGAAAAAGGACATAAAAAAGATTTGAAATGTTTGTAAAATTTCAAAATAATTCAAAGTAACGTTCATCTTTTGCCATTTACCATCAAAGCTATTTGTTATAACTATTCGACCATTTGCTATATGTATTCAGAATGTTTTGAATACCGTCATATAATCCATTGCTATTTAAGAATCTCTCTCATCGGTATAGTTGAGTTATCATTTTTGCATTTGTTTGGGTGTAGCTTTCATTTAAGTATTTCGGATGAATAGTCTGATTGTTCAATTATTATTATTATTATTTTGCTTATTATTATTTATTAATATTTTTATTTTTTACTTAACCTTAAGCTTAACTGGCCTATATCAAACTGCAAAAGCCTGAAAATTCAATAAGACCAAATACCCAAAGAAAACAGAAAGGAGGATAAGCTTGATAGAAATTAGGGTAGATAGGCCGGATAAAGAAGAACTTTGGAAAAGAGCTGAGATGAAAGCCAAGAACGCAAATAAAAATGATCAGGAAATTGCCAGAGACAACTCAAAAAGAATCGTTTCACTCATTGCAAAATCGGTGCGCAGGGATCGTCAAAGGTGGACGATGTGAGGACATAGAGAGGAATAAGAAAAAGAAGGAAAGGCGCATTAATAGCTCCAGGAAGCAGACCAGCGATAAATGCGCCTTGAGCCTGGAAATGTATGAATTTGCAGAAAGAGAAGTTCCAAAACTTGTCTGTGGAAATTTGAGGTTTTAAAGCCAACTGCTTCTAGTGTCTGAATTGCGGGACTAGCTCCTCCCGGCTAGGCTTCCCAGTAAGCGGCCACCTACACTGCCCAAAGGTTGATTCGCCACTACATCGGTATCAGTTCCCCGTAGCAAAAGTAACTATTCGGCTACGTGGTAAAATAAATCTTTTACGACCTGGTCGTTTCACAAAAACAAAAAAAAACATGACAAGTATCATAATTAACACTACAGAATTTGTTTTCAACAATCGATTACGTTTTATGCACTTTTGTTCGTACAATGATTGCATGTTGTTAAACGACAATATTCCATATATCATGTTCCTGCGGACGACTGTATATTTTCTAGTAAACAGTCTAATGATTCAAACTCATGTTCATGGTTTTTATTTATTTTTTCCTTCACAGGTAAGAGCCACAAATACAGAATCGACCCACTCATTCTAATCTCAGGTGACGAAACAACCGACCAAACAAATCGCAAAGGTAACAACCCTGTAACCGATTGACCAGTTGCCCAACTAATTTTCTTCCCAGTTTTCCCGAACCGCTTCGTCGCGTGTATCGCGACATTCGACCCACATCTGTCAACGCGCTGTTTCCGTCAAATCTATTTCCGATTCGCCCACTCACCGTCCCAAGATGATCGTGTTCTGTTCCAACACAGCAGCAAACGGACTGGTGTATTGTTGTCCACTTCCGCTGGGCTGTACGCACCATTTTTCTGCTACGTCTTGGAATCCTTTCTCGGGTCCACACTTTACGTGACGACACCGCTAACAAGCTCCTGCGCGTACAAACAAATCGCAAAAATAATATCTCTTTTCCAACCAACCCTAGTACTACGTGGCGTGTTGAGAGGATTTGGTGCGACTTTAATTTTTATCATCTTTAAAGAGCCGTCTTTTTCCACCCCATCACAAGAAGCGCACAAAACCACAAGTGTCCATTGATTTATGGTTGCTCGTAAAAGCGCATCAAGCCCCGTGACTTCTGTTCCCTTGCTGGGGTATGTGAAAAGCTGCACGAAAGTCTGTAACGCAAGAAATCGTAAAACAAACCCGTCTCCTTACTTCGATTCGATTTTGCACGCCACCGCCATGGCTTTGAGGATGTTTTATTTTGCTCGCTCTGCAGCCGGTTGAGTTTATTTTTATTTGGCTTAAAATCCCTATCGCCTAGCGGGCCGGCCACAAAACCGACAACGGATCGTGGTGCAAACAAAGTCGGCGCACTTCCGCCGCAAATAACAAGTGGTAATTCGTCGTTTGAATGAAAATCGAACCGCCAGAACGGAGATGGGATAATATTTATGCCATACGGTTTATGAGCCCGGTGTAGCAGATTATTTATTTATCCACTCGCGAAGCAGATATCTTGTAGCTTTAGCGTAGTGTGTTGATCGTTTCCTTCAATAAATTATCCGTCCTTTGGGATTAACATTTTTCACACATTCGTGCGTATGACAAATTTGGGAAATGACAATTAAACAAAGAAAACAGACGGTCGGTAATTAAGCGTGATTACTGGGATCAGTGTGTTCCGCGTGTTCAGGATCGTGAATCGTAATTATGAACCCATGTCAGTGGTTTGTTGCTCTTTAAAATGGGAATGGGATTTTATGTTTCCAAATATGATGTTTTCTAAGTGGATTGCATAGTTTCAATACATTGATCTTCGCATTTCCCTACATGAATCAACGCGCTATTTTCGAACAAACCGGTTACCTCTGGTCAGTGTATACGACTCCTTTTTTATGTATTCCTTCCACCACCAATGGGTGACGTGTGAAAATTTATCAATTCCCTTCGAAATGCCACGAATCAGAGGGGGCGCAATACGTGTTTTTTTTTTTGCTGCCAGTCGATAGATAGATACACGACGCTTGTGTGACTGTTTTTCTTGTTACAAACTCTTGTTTTCCACCATTCCTTCCAACGACGTGTGAAGTCGTTTTGATGTGTAACGAGCGCAAAAGTGACCTTAACCGTTAACGGTGGTTAGTGAAAACAACCCCACCGACACAACAGTAACCACCATGCGCCTCCACCTCCAAAAACCGAAGCGCCGGGTTTCGAACTTTCTTTCAATACCGGGGGCGGAAATAACAGCAAAATACATTCGAGTTGTCGAATTTTCGCGTCTCATGACGTTATCCCACTAAGGTTACTCAGTGGAGGAGGAAGTTTCCTTCATTTTTTACCGTTTCGTTTGAAGGATTGATATCAATCCGTTGTAACGGTGACGATCGTCGGTTGTTTGTATTTATGGGATTTTATTTCTTTGCATGCTAGAAATGTATTTTTGGTTCTCAAAATTCATTGTTGTATTTATGACGCAAATAACGCCAAACAGAACACAATGGTAAACGTTTTATGACGTAAAGCCGTCTCGATGCTGCGTTTAATTCTAATCATATAATTGGTATTAAGCTGCCTGCTCAACAACAGAGTATACCACACGCATCCCTACTGATCGTAAAGCAAAACGATTTGCTTTAATTGATTTTTTGAGTAAGTATAAACTGAATTACGATCCCAGAGACAAAAATCTGTTTTGTAAAAGTGCTGTCTTGTGATGTTGTTAGAAAGGAACAAGTAAAACACGAAGATGTATGATTTTCAAGCCATTAAATCTTTGCAAAACGGGAAAACTGTATTTTAAGTTCAATTCGTTGTATGATGTGAGTGGTAGAAATAGAAATTGATCGTAAACAACCAGTATATACAAAAAATATGATTTTTAATTACGCACAGAACTTCTTCTTCTATAGCACTACAATCTCGAGAGGTCTTGGCCTGCCATTTCTGGCTTCCGTGACTTGAATTTACCCGCAACAGGATAGTCAGTTCTGCGTACGAGAGAATGGCCCGAATGGGATTCGATCCCCGGTCCTACCACCGAACTGCTCCACACGCACAGGGCTGTTTGATGAAAAACATGCTTATATCTTTCTTCATTAAGCCAACTTATTGCGATGGCCGCTAATACAGTGGTACCGACTTCAGTTTCTCTGATTAGTAATGTAAAATGCTTAAATACTTTGTAAAAATTAATAGTCAGTAGGAGATTAAAAAATCGGATTGATGTTTGATGTGATTTAGCTAGGTTAGTTACTTTCTTAGTTACCAGCAATACGGCCAGCCCATCAATGTTACAATAAATAAAAATGTATCACACTCTCGATTTAGATGCTATTTCGATCTTGTGAAAGTGACTCATAGTGTATATTCATACTAATTCTTTCTAGAATTCTTGAGATGTCAATTGTACAGCGCAGTATAATCTTTGGACAATCAAAGCTGAGGCATTATTTTTACTATTAGATATTTTATGTATGCCCATTAATGAAATTCGGTCCAATAACTTCAGGCCGTTCTTCAGTGAATAAAAAAAATAATAATAACTTCAGGATGTGATTATTATCGGTAACATTTTCAAATTACATGAAATAGTCCTCAATCCTTAATGAAAAGCATATACTATGTAATGCCTTATGAAATCTGAACATCTTGAACTTCGAAACCAACTGTCCATTTGAAATAATTTGGTGTATAAATACTCGCCTTTCTAACATAAACCACCAGTTAAGACTTCCTTTAGATTCACCAAAGGAATTCGTACAGATGACAACCATCGACAACGCCATAAGATGACGGCGTGCGATTGCACTTGAAAAATGATGCCAAATCACGCTCCCGGCAGCCGGCACCCATTAGACATGTCAGCCCACGGGGTGTTTCATTACACAGGGTCTTGTTTTTTTTGTATGCCACTCCGCTTTCCATCCCACACATCACCACCACGGTTGTTGCTTCCCGCAATCGGCAATGTTTTCACCGCCCTTTTTTGGGGCGCGTATCTCTAATTATTGAAAAATGGTAAAACATGTCGACAAGTTACAAGCAAGTTGCTTTTGCGTTGCGCCCGGAAGGAATGAATGATTGCTTGCAAGTAAGTGCAGAGGGAAGTACTCCACCGGTACTTGCTCATTCTCTAGCACGTTGGTAGTCGTCGCTGTCCGAAGCAGCAATGCAACACCGACACACCAAGGGCACCCGACACGCGCGAACAGGTGGGCGACATCGTAAGGCCAGGGGCCACTTTTTGACCTTAGCTCTGTTCTGCGGTTTTAGCAAATTGTCCTGCGGGTCGGTGCGTTCCATGTTTTTGGTGAAGGTACACTTTGTGTGTATTATAGTGAAAGGACTTTCCGTTGCCAGTACGCATTACTGTTCTATTCCTTCGTACTTTTAGTTGTTTTGCCACTCACTTGTTTGCTAGTTGAAAAATATTTATTTCTAAAGTTATTAATTCGTTTCTTGGAAGTTACTATTAAAAAGAAGTATCTTTTAAGTGAAGGCTTCGTTAGTTTTTTACTATTTTGATACCATTTACCCTTAATATTTGTGTTATAATATAATTAAAATATGCCGAGCACACTCGCGATAACATGTCATTTCGAGTGAATTGTGTATAATATAGAAATATAGATTAAGCAATCCGGCCTGGCCGTCAATACATATTTTGTGTGACATTTTCGCTCATTTTCGTTCAACGCAGAACACATCGAAGGTTCCAAACTTCGATTCAGACCGTCTAATGCCGGATGCTTTCAAACTGGTTTTACAAACACCACATGATAAGCGGTCATTAAACTCGTTTTACTTTTATTGGTATACCTCTCTGACACGGGTCCGCAAGGTTCGCTTCGGTCCTCCAATTATGCCGGATACTTTTTATTTACAAAGCAACCCCTGGCAGGCAACATTTAAAATACCAAGTGCTCCACCCGGTCCTGTAACACCCGCTAGGACCGAACTCGAAATGATGAAGGCGGTCAAAAAAGAAAATGGAACACACATATGACCAGGCGTGCGCGCACGACGCGTTGAAGGAAAAATCACTTCACAGTTTTGTTGTTGATTGGTTTTTTTTCTCTCTTTTCCGCTTTCCCTGCTACAGCACGAGAGCCAATTGTTTCTTTGACCTCTTGACGCTCGACAGCCCCAAAATCATTGTCCCCAGCCACACCCGTACGGTAGGAAGTCAACCCAGTTTCGTCTTCCCTCTACCGCAAAACGGGTGAGAAAATTCTGCAGGAACATGTTACGCCGAGGAAATGGTACACCACACCACGGGTAAAGAGTTTTGTTCGGGTCGTGTGCAGTCACGAAATTATTGCCACCGTCTGACGAAAAACCTCTTCCGTCTCGCTTGTCGGGAAAGTTCACTCCACTCTCCCACCATTTCGCCTGTCTGTCCACGATTCAGAGCAATAAGAACGAGCAAGCGAGATAAGAAGTGAATTTTCATTCATGAAACATCGAGCAAACGGGAGAGAACGTGAGAATTCATGTGAGAACGTTCGATGCGCCGCAGCATCATAATTTTGATAGTAACGGGCGTAAATCCGTTTAACGGCGCGTGCCACGTTCCGATCCGGACCATGGCAGTGCCCGTACTCCAATGTCTGTGTATGTTTTGGCATCCTAAAAATAACGTAACGGGCGTATGTTTTGCTTTTCTCCGTTAAGGGGAAATCCATGTGGAGAATGTCCCGGGATCCGGTTTTGTTTTGGCTCCCGTTCGTGCGTTCGTTTGCTCGCGTGATCGAGACTGTTTCTGGTGCGTTTTTCCACGTACGCAAGGAGGAGGAGGAGGGCTTAGCAGCATTGGATTGAATAATGAAGAGTTGGCGATTTGTTCTGAGTCATGTTGTTTTGTTTTTCAAGCTGTAGAACATTTGAAAACTTTCAAAAACATTTACTGCGTGTTTTTAGCTTTCTTAGTAAAAGAGTCATTTAATTTTTGATATTTTTATCTATATTTTGTTAAATCAATGATGTATGAACGATCAAGCTATAAATACAGCCTTATAATTACCTGCTGTTATCTGTTAAATATGTTAAAAAAATTGCGAAAAAAGGGATTGAGGAATTTTTAAACAAGAGCTGTGATATTTTCTTAAAATATTATTGTACCCTAGTTTTTTCCTCTTTGTACCAGCATGTAAGCAGCCTGTTAATTTTATATAGCGAACGTAATTAATCAGAGTCAAACTTAATCCTACACAAACGTAGCGTTTCGTTATAGTCTTTCCCATTCTAGCCCACGCGTTCTAACAAGCTGGAACTCCGGGCTATAGGTCCTACAGTGGTACTTCTTGGCACGTCCTAACGATCGCATCAACCGTACGCGCGTCTGCGCAAACTCTTGTACAACTCAAACGCCACCAATACAAGACGCCGTTTTCGTTACAGTACCGTTTAACGAGTGAAGATCGGAGAACTGAATTTTCCCGTTGGCGTGCTCACTAACGGCCAGAAAATGTCGAACCGAACCGGGGCAAAAAAAAGGATCATCATTCTTTTTCTGGCCCAGTAAAACGTGCGCAAAATTTAAACGGAAAATTCGTATTGAAAATTAGCAGCGTACTCACTCTGTTCCCTGTTGGATACTGCCTTTAGCGGCGAACCTCGCGTTGGAGAAGGATAGTATCGGGCCCGTTTTCCGTTTAGCCCGAGCAGAGGATTGCAGAGAGGGTTGGGTGCTGGGAGGGGAACCCGTTTGCACCCCGACGAAGGCAGTCTGGCGTGAGCAGAGCACGCACGGTTCACACAGTTCGCGACCAGCTTAGCTTAAACATAGTAACGAAAGGTTCTTCTAGAGGAGAACAAGTGCTTACTGCCCTTTTTCCAAGCGAGTGTTTTGTTTTTCCTTGCTTTAAACTGCGTAAAACCGTACATCCAAATCTGTTCTTTCGAATCCAGGCTTAAACCCGAACCTGAAAAAGTGACATTTACTCGTGAATCAGTGTTCGATAGCCCGTGTGTGTGCCATCAGTTTTGTTTGAGGAGCCACTGCTGCTGTTTAGGTTTTCCATATTTTCCGTACATTCTACCGGACCGTTCAAAAGTAACCGTTCGCAATGGCCGATGTTGATGTAATGCGTACGCAGACGGTCGAGGTGAAGAAGACGCGTAAAGTGAAAAAGACCACCACCACCAAGCGCCGCGAGTCGTCCGATCAGACCGGCGAGGTGACCATCACCGAGATGGAGCAGTCCGAGTTCGTCAACCAGAACCAGAACGCGCTAGAGGACAAGCAGGGGTAACGAAAGAGCGCACCGGCAGGGGGGGGGGATGGGATCGGGTCTATCGGTGGTCGATCATGCTCATCATCATCACGAGCGTCCTTGCGATCTTGGATGAGTGAAATAATGGGGAGGAATCGTATTCATTGTGATGTGGCATGCTGGAATCATCTCTGCCTCCGGGGTGACTCCCTTATAAAGCAAGCGAGCGTGAGAGGTTAATCGGATTACCGAAGTGTGTAATGTAATCGATAGCTTCAAAACCGATTGGCCGGCTGACTGGATGTACAGTGGTTGGCATGATTCTCGCACCCGTGTTTTTTTTATTTCGTCTGTCCGTTGCGTTCAGACGTTAATGACTAAATTAGGCGCGTCAGGTCAGGCTCGTAAAGTAAGAATGCTGACATGAGTTATGAGCTTGAGCACGATCGTTGTCGATACACATGGAATATCATCCAATATCTTGACCTCATCAGATTGCAATAACTTTGGCGAACATGGGTTTTCACTCGCGGCGCTAACCGCAGTGCAGGAGATGCGTTCGGAAGATAAAATATTATTCTTCTCCAACGCCCCATTTTACAAGGTTGATGGATAAACGAATAAATTGAGGGCGAGATGTGAACATTAACCTCTAAAGGCAATCTTCTCTTCTTCCTGTCGTTTGTTTTTCAGCCCCTAATTGTTAGCAGCTCGATAAAAGAAGTTGCAATTTTGTGTATGTTTAGAAGCATTTTTTAGTACAATTGAATTTTAAATTGCGTTCTTTACGAGAGCTCTGAAAAATATGAGTTCTCCGGAACATTATTTTGGCGCCAGTAGATACAATCGTCGTGAAAGTTCGTTATTTCAAAAAAGCTCAGTACGTGTGCCAAATTTTTCTTCATGTCTTATGTTTCCCATCACCGTTTCATCATCACGATAAAAAGGCAGTGTGAAAACACGCTTGTCAGCTTGATCTGTGCTGGTGGAAGACACTAAGTGGTTCAACGAAACGCTCCACATTTCGCACCCGTTTCGATTTGTTTATGCATTTGTGTTTAATTACTTCTCATCCTAATGGAAGCGACATCAAAATGAAACCCACATCATAACACCACACGATGACATTCGGACGAAGTGCAAAAATTTTGCATTCGTAGCTTACCAGCCCGAAAGACAGGCGCGTTTGCCAATGTTGCCAAAAATAAATAATATCGAAGTGTGAATTCCATTCAGAGTGTGAAGTTTCGCCCTGACGGAATGATCCATTTGAGACCAAATTTCCCATTATGAACGGGAAGTAGCTACAGATAAATAAGAATAAGGAGAACACAAACGGATACAACGTTTTTTCTTCTTGGGCATCTGGTGCGTTGCTTCAAAATTGAGAAACTACTGCAGTCCAAAACTTTCTTCCTGTGCGTTAAATGGAATGGTTGCTTTGTAAAAAGTTCCTGTGCGTGCGATAGGAACGAAAAGGAAATGGAAAATGTTCATCCCGCTCGTGATATTGGCGGTTTTGCACTCGGCCCGCATACATGACCGAATTTCGGTTGCGCACCAACCGACCATTTGCCGCTCCACGGTATTATGGGCCTCTATTTTTAGGTATTCTTTCCACAACGGGGTGCGACCCATAAGATGACGGCCAGGCATAGAACTGCATCTCGCGTCGTGGGTGGACGAGTGGAAACGCGTTAAGCGATTCGCAGAGTCTGGGTGGTTCAAAACAAATCTCTGCCCGCCAACCGAGCGGTGAAAATGTTATGCTACTTTAAGATAGGTTCTTCAGTGGGAGAGGGAGGAACTTACAGGAGGAAGCTTTTTTGCGGGGTTGGTTTTGGAATGTTTGATCGTGGGCGAATGTGATTAATGATGATTCCAGTGACCGTAACAACGCACCGATATACGCCGTTCTCGCCTTTCGTTATCCCTGCTCTAATTGAAAGGTATTACATGATTTAGCTGAAGGCATTTTTAATTTATTTATGTGACATTGACCTAATCTGTACGTGAGCTCGTGTTACGTAAGAAACGATAAATAGTTTCGACTACAAACATAGACTATTATAAGACTGACTTTTACTGAATATTCTAATAATTAAATGTTAACAGGATGCAAAAGCTTTTAATGTAACAAAACACTTTTTTAAATAAACAGCCAAAAACAGTTTCATACTCTTTTACAGTCACGTCAAGTCTCTTTTTAGTCAAGAAGAGATTTTGACTCATTCAGTCAAACTTAGATTCACTCTCATAATTCTACTTCTTTTTAATCGTACAGGTTGTGATTCCTTGCTTTGAATCGTAACGGTATTAATGCCCAAAAAAAGGCGATATTAAAATTGTTATTTTGTCATCAGCTTATTTTCAGTGGCGAGTACACCAAAGCTATGTCGAAGGACTGGCATTCGGGTCATTTCTGCTGCTGGCAGTGCGACGAAAGCCTAACCGGCCAACGGTACGTGCTGCGGGACGAACACCCATACTGCATCAAATGCTACGAGAACGTGTTCGCCAACGTGTGTGAGGAATGCAACAAGACCATCGGCATCGACTCGAAGGTTAGACACTAATGCTTATCCCCACCCGTCACATCTCGGGCTGACCTTCGTTGTGGTTTTCTCCGTATTGTTATCACCCGCAGGATCTCTCGTACAAGGATAAGCACTGGCACGAGGCGTGCTTCCTGTGCAACAAATGCCGCATCTCGCTGGTAGACAAACAGTTTGGCTCGAAGGCGGACAAGATCTACTGTGGCAACTGTTACGATGCCCAGTTTGCGTCTCGCTGCGATGGTTGCGGTGAAATCTTCCGTGCAGGTAAGTCTTTCACAGTGGTTGTTATCCCCCGGAAATGGAGTTTTATTTTTCGCTAAGTTTACTTTAATCCACCTTCAACCGGATAAGCTAGTCAATTATCATCAGCCACATAATGTGACCGATAGTTAGTTTGTAGGACGTAATGGTGCTGACGCTCGTGACGATTATTTAAAGCAGCCCGTCAAGAAGAACGGCTGATAGGGGCGGAGATTCGGGCTAATTGCGTTCCGATAGATTCCGTCTAATCGAAACCGAAGAAAGCCATCTGGTTTTCGCTCCAATCCGTGCTTGTGCTTGTACGTGTTGGCTATGAACCAGAGTGAACCAAAAGGTTTATTTATATTAGAGGTCACGCGCATGAAAAATGCGTCGGAAGACTCAAGAGGGATTAAATGGATTGGATTGTATCGTTTAATTTATTTGGATATGTTGTTGCTCCCGGGTCAGTATAAGCTTTCGATAACCTCACGGCGCCGAACGAACAGTTTCATCTCTATACACGGCGGGGTACGTCATCGCTATGAAGTAATATGTCAAGTACTGCTCCAACTTCTGAAATATTCTGCACCGTCAGAAAAAAACGCGATTGTGTTCTTGTTTGCAAAACAATAAATTATGATCATCGTACACACATTCTCTCGTTGTAAAGCGATGATGAATTGAACACATTGAGGGGTTGTCATCAAGCTACAGGTACGAAACGGAGTCGCTCGTCGTATAGGATACATGTAAATATGGGCAAGTGACACGTTGTCTTGTCTCGCTGTGTTTTGTTGCCTTTCTTTTGGAGTTTGTCTCAATGTCATCATACCTTGCGTTTGTAACCCAATCCGAAGCAATCACACAAAGCAAAGCCTCGGTGCGTCCAGAAAGCGACCGTCAGAACAATTAAACTCAATTGGACTAAACAAATCCTCCGCCTTATTGTTGGACGTATGATGCTATTCGTTTCATATGACCTACAAAAAAAACACGCGCTCTCACATGCACACGTTAACGTCGTGATGTTCTCATCTTTCATCGCTTGTTCGCTCCAGAATTTGGACATGACCTAAGCAATGCGATGCGCCCTCCACAAGCACAGCATCACGTCATTTACTGGCTAGTTTTCTGAACTATTACCACGCTTATGTTAGGGGTTTACACTGCATTAACCCAGTAAGGTTTGCCAAGAGACACATAAATTAGTCAAATAA
This sequence comes from Anopheles minimus, assembly GCA_000349025.1. NCBI lineage: Eukaryota > Metazoa > Arthropoda > Insecta > Diptera > Culicidae > Anopheles > Anopheles minimus. Next base: position 3,075,661 of record KB663655.1, read on the forward strand.
AGAGATCACACCTTCCGTGCACCGCCCTTGACGTTAGCAGGTCGCCAACAATCGGGCACAATCTCCCGGGGGACATCCATTATTGTTTCGATTACAAGGTTAAGACACCCGGAAAGTGCACAGACACCGCGATTACTCGGCATGGTTGTTATAATTGAAGATGGTGACCCTCGGCATATTGAAAGCCGAGCGTTCGTGTGGGCGATATTTCCCTCATTTTTGTAACTCTCGACTGTTGCGTCTGGATAGTGTCCAAAGACGATCATTCGTGGACAACGCTTTCACTCTTTGCACCGGCCCCGGTAAATGGTCATGGACGGTACAAAACGTGGGCATAATTTTCTTTACTTTTTATGACTTTTTCAACACACGCCGAAACAATGGATTGGTAGTTAACGGTCTGGGGGCCAATTGCATCGGATTTCGGGAGTTATCACCCGTGTCCTGGCGATGTGGCGGCATGTGGTAGGACAATCGAACTTTATTGCAGTGTCTTTTTGTCGAGTCGTCAGAAATGGTACGGTAAGGCAATAACATTGCTTTATTTGTTCCCTGCTCGTGTTGGTAAATTGCTACGCTGCAGGCGGAATTCGCTGGGAATCGATTGAAATTGACCAGTTTATTGAGGTCCACTTTAGGCGCAGTTGAGATGCAACGCCTATAGACAACTATGCTAATGTAAGATGTCATTCACTCGGTTCGAGATTTTCAGACCATGAATCGCTTATTGACCTTCAGTTGACCAAAGAAATTTCCTGTTGCAGAGTTGTCTCCTCGCTTCTCTTTTTCTTTTTCGATTGCTCCGCAATTTAGTGCCAGTAAATGGAGGTTCGTAAAGCATAGACCATTTCCTAATGGGTCTCGAATACGATCAACAACAGCCGAGCGTAAACAATCATCGCGCTCCAGAATGTGACATCTATGGGCAGTTTCAATATCGTAAAACTCGATACTCTCAACGAACTACCCATAAGCGGACAGTTCGAGAGGTCTCTTCTCATGACACTCTTCGGTCTCCACGTGTGGGAGTTGAATGTCGAATAGCATTAGCGATCGAGAAATAGTACAGATGTGGATCAATTCGCTGCGTGTGGTGTTCCATCTGTTTGGGTCAATTCGGGTTTGTCATTGCCCATACCGGATCGCACCAGTGTTGGGACCACCTTGCGCCAATGAAACTGTGGGTGGACGGAAGTAGCAAACAGATCACCGTCTCACATGATGGACAGCGCTTTGTGGAGGTAATGTTTGTTTTATGCTGTGATGATGACGAACGAGCACACAGCCATGTCCCATGGAAGATGTCAGATCACGTTCTGCGCTACGCCTTCCTCCTGCTGTGCAAAAATAGAGGAAGCGACGTACTCGTGTGGCATAAATGTGTATGAATCATACCACCGGGAAGATTAACTAGCTGAAGAAAAGAAACAAATACTTCTCATTTCACTTCACCGGATCAGATCTGTTGTGGTTGAATGACGGAATCATATTAGCGATGTGAAACTGATACACCATCTTATACGCATCGTCTACATCCATTCAGCCATCACCAATGGTTGTCTGGCGGGCGCAATAACCCTTTGAGGTCTTAGAACGCAGTGTGCCATCTAAGTCCACAGTCAGCAGAGAAGATTGATTGGGTTGGGTTGAGTGCATCTTGAACCTTCTCTTAGGAGGATGGTGGGTTGCGCATTTGCATCACAAAATACATCGTGTGCGCTTTATCTTTTTACAAGAGGGGTAACTCCCAAGCCAGCTAATGAACGAACCTTGGTTACGTTTGATCATTTACTTAACCTAGTCTCCGCATAATGTTTGTTGCCTGAGAAAACTTGCACTGTAATAGCCTTGCCAGGAAGGTTAGAATTTTCATTATTTATTTTTCTTTACTGTTCAGGTAAAGTTAAGCTTCGTTTTTGAATAAAACCAACTACAGCGTGTAATTTATTCTGCTGATTAATTTCAATGTAAACCAATCAATTTCTGCCATCATTTTGTATTTATATGTCAAACGACGTGCGGAAGAGAAGTGCGATAAAAAAACGGAACACAATAATGGTCTACCCCATTTGATGGTATCCAATAATTATTCGGTTAAACGGTCACCAAGCGGTCGATCGTATAAAAATGTTTTAAAAGAAGTTAACATCCAAAATTGGACGGAAATTGAATGTTATTTTGTCAAGAGCTCACATCTGCTAGTAGCGTTCGTTCTTGTTGCACATTAATTGGAAGTTGAAGCGAGTTGGCAACGAAAACGTTAGATCATTACCAGATCCTCATAGCTGTCCACTAATTTAAGTTTGAAGTTTGTGCGAAATATTCCATCACAATGTGGGTGGCATACCAATTTTTAGGCTTCCATTTGTCGCATCGTTTTACTGCCCTTTCAGAACCCTTTGCCGTATTAAGTAGCATTAACAACGAGGCATTGTGTGGGCCGGGGAGAGTACAATGCTGACAGAATTATGTCTTCGTACTATGGCATCCAAACCATGTATAAGGTAAGGCACAAAGCAAAACAAAGATCTTTTGCACACAAAACATAAAAGACACCCTTGGACTGATTCACTCCAAAACGATGATTCTCAAAACGTAATTGCTCTTAATCTGCGGTGGACAAAGGCATGTGAGATTATATGTAGGCCCACCAACGACAGTTAACTGTTGTCGAAAGAATGGCCACCACACTGTCACTCTAACCAATCGCTGGAAGAGAATGGACAAAAACGGGTTGATAAATTGCAATTCAAAGAGCTTTGCTTGACGAACCTCACGAACGATCGTTTCCGGAGGACGTTTCAGTAGGTTCGGAACGCTTGACCATCAATGAAACCTATACAATGGCACCCTTTTCTGTTTTGTTTGCAACACAATTTGTTTTCTTATATAAAAGGGTTATTTGATTTTCTTTCCAACGTGCTTTAAGTTGCTGTTTGTACTATTTCTGTCGACGGTAGAATCCTTCAACATATGCCCACTTAGTCGGAATAAAACTGGGAGACATATCACGGCACAACCTGCCCTGGTTTTATTATCTTTGCCTACGTGAGTCCACGCACTAATCCGCGCACAAAAGTGGTTAACTTTGAGCGTCGCACAGTGTTTGTGGACTCGTGTCTGTGTGTTTTTTTTCTTGTAAATTAAACGTTACTTCCTTCTTCCCACATGTATGTCACTTTCAAGTTAACCAGTGGCTCGATCAGACTGTGTGACTCGGCAAATGGATGAACTCAGGTCAGGAATCTTCAATTCAGTTCGCTTATCTACCATGTCTAGGCTGCATCGAGCATGCAAATGTGTGCCACCCTTTTTTGTGAGAGTTTTTTCCAACATTCTTCTTTGTTCAAGAACTTAGGCAAATCATGCGATACGATTTCTAATGAGGACAGGCTGTTGATTTATACATTTCAAAGATTGTTTTTTGGGTGTGTCGCTACTACTGCTACATACATGTGTCGTAAATAACAACAAGACCTACCGTAAGGGAAAACAAAGTGTTTCCTATCGCCACTGGCAGAAATTGTTCTCACATTATAGGCGAGAAAGCTTCATGGCACGCGAGCTTTTTTTGCGCTTCCTGCTCATAGGATGATAGAATGTTTGCATGTCGAAATCAATTTCGGCCACTAAATTTCCCATTTTGCTATTGGGGCAAAGTTAGTCTCTTCACGAAAAACAACTTTTACTATTCGATCACGATCACAAACACATCCGTTTTGTTTTTCCCGCTATTTGTCTATGCACTTCTATGAAGAAATTTTATGACAAATGTGATGAAAGTCATCAGAAACAGTGACACGCCCTAGAACTTTTGCCTTGCCCGAACTGTTCGAAAGGAAATAATTTTGTAAAATTGTGACTCAATGCCAAACATCGTAAAGAAAGATTGATTAAAACCCCTCCAATGGAATCCTTCTGGCGTGGAAAGAAAGAAAGGTTAGAACCTTTTCCTCCAGTAACACTACCCCCTACCAGCCCTTGGAACCCCAATGAGGTGAGTGAATACCGCAACACGCTCAAAGATGACGCCAGCCATCTACAAGCGACTTTGACTTTGCGGGGACGATTGTGTTATGGTGCGAGAAAACAAAAGAACCATGGAAGGCAATTGTGGATGACGAAGGGGACAGACTCGCCGACTCACCACGCAGCACCGATGGAAGGAATCACTATACACTCCTCTCCTGCAACCATTCTTAACGTCTGCCCGAACCTGTTCGCTTCCACGTACGGCTAGCACCAACCTAACTCCCCCCATACCCGTTCGATGGTGACTACTCACGCAATAAGTACTACTACCCCGATGCCGGTTCGAGGCTTGAGTTCAGTTATGAATGAACGTTTGACCAGTGAACATCGGTAGAGAGTGAGTCCGATCGGGTTTGTGGCGTGTGTATGTATGTGCATCAGAGTTGAAATTTTCAAGTGGTGCCAAACATAAGGCCAGGTTGATCGATCGGTTCAAACTGAGTGATTTGTTTTTTTAGTATCACTGCGAAAGGCAGCTGTTAAAGTGTCTAAGGTGGTCGAATATTTAGTGACACCCAGAAACGTGTGGTTTGTGTGGTAACGTGTCCCGTTAGCACGTCTAACCTATAGGTGACATCCTCAAAAGAAACGGAGCAGTAAACAATGGCCATGGATATCCTATCGAACGATTTCGATTCCCGGTTGCGGCTGAAGACGAAAACGATCGGTGGCGAACGGATCAAACGGGCCAAAGACAACAATGAGGATATAGCAATTCTGAGCATGTTCCTGCCGGGTGCAACTGCCGCAAAGGAGCAGGAAAAGTTCCGCTGTCATCTCGGCATGGATTGCCGTGTCGGTGACTGTCGCGATACAACGCCAGGTACGGCTTTCCGGTGTTTCTACAAAAAGAAAAAACAACGCACCAAAACAAATATGTCAAAGGCATGGCAAATGAGTTTGAATTAGCACTTAACTCCTTTCGATTATCACCACCGATCCCCGTGCGTTCGTGTTTTGTGTGTGTATAACAGTGTTCCGCTTCCGTTGCCATCTACTTGCCATCTACGGTCAGAGGTAAACAGGCTCATCATGGTGTCGGACGAGAGAAGTGAGCTGTTCACCGTGTCCATTTAGGTCCAATTAACGGGCACGCGATAATTGCCGCCAAAGCTCTCGACGCTGCACTCGTTGCCGGACACGGACGGGGGCGACTAGATGTGGTACCGTCTTGGGGGTGTGAAAAAATCGAAACGCGCCCCCATACCCGCCGCGAATCGTTGCGTTTGCTTTTTGTGCGCGGTGTTGGTCTCCGCGATCCGGCACTGACTCCGCCTGGTGGCGGTTGGCCATCGCCAACGGGCTTGCCGTTTGATCGATAGACAGGGTTAATGTCGCCATTAAAGCAATCGAGACACATAGTAGCCGACTCCGAACAAGCTGCGGTTTGCTCTTCAACGTGATGTATGCTTTTTATTTTCCTTGGTACCATACGTACGGTTAGGACCATTTATTGACTCCGAGGAGGAAATGGAAAGATCGATTCGAGAAGAAATATGCCATCCAACGGTTGGAGTGGCCATTAATGCAAATGTGTTATTTATTGGAGCTATTTGATGCCGAAGTCTTAAAGTGCTCTAATGTAGTTACTTTATTTCCCTTGTTAGTACGAGCGGTGAATGAGACAAGTGACTAATTGAAGAAGCTTTAAATGATTCAATGAAGCACAACTAATCGGAAACAGGATACAATTGCAAATAATTTCCTTAATGCTCTTAACATTCCTGTTGCACGCTGAAATAAATATAGTTTTTGGCAATATAAAATATTTGCCCTTGTCTCGAGGTGTTTGAGGTGTGATCTCACCTCTTTGTTGATCTTTTCCAGCTCTGCGCTACATCGCAATCTCGAGTGTTTTTGTCTTCTGCACTCGATCACAGGGTCAAGTAACGTATCCCTTCTCTTTCTTAAAATAAAAAAATATAAATCATGCATCATTTTGAAAACGTTAATGAAACTGTGCTGATCTCCCGCCGACGTTTGGCAAAATTTATGCAAAATTCCATCACTTTTTTGCTGGTTGGACTGCGACTGTGAAGCGCTGTGAAGAAGTCATGTATATATTTTTTTTGTTCTTATACGCTGTTTTTTTCTGCATCCCTCATCTTCTTCCCCAATTTCTCCTCTCCTCTCTTCCGCCCACCACCCTGCGATCATAAATCGTGGTGAATTCGGTTTTGGCTTGTGCCGTTTTTGCGACAGGTTTAAACTGCGTGTGCGGCTTTTAGTAGCCAGTTGGAATATATAGCTACCAGCAGCAAAGAAAACAAAAACTTTCAAAAGTCCTCTGGACCTTTCAGTACCGTGTGGGTGTAAATGTTGCTTCGTGAGTAGATGTCTTGATAAACTAGTGGCGAACGCAAATTGTTGCTAGTTGCAGAAGCTTTCGCGTGTGGGAGCCATTCCGGGGTCATCGTGTTTTTGTAGATAGGAAAAGTACATGGAGATTTCTAGTGTTCCAATAGCTTAATCGATGGGCTATTGGACATTCACCAAAGACTGAAGAGCAAATAGCAGGATGGGAGGTTCGTTTGTTGGCAAATTGATGTTATTTTCAGGTCTCCCAAATGGGAGACTTTAAACGGATGATCGAAGTGGTACAAACAAAGCTGATTATATTTGCTAGACAGGCACCGACTGTGTGGTTTGTAGGATTTGACTTCGTTTCATTTTCATCAAGTTGACATTAGGAATTTATTTTGCAATGCATTACCTTATTAAATACTGCATTCGAAAACAAATATGAGTATTGATGATAAGTACATTCGAAAATCGTGAGGCATTTGAAATGGATATTCCTCCTCAGTTCGAAGCACTATTTGCATTATTTAATTGCCGAATGTTTATTCAATGAATTTAACTATTTGCCTTTCCACTATTTGATTTTGTGTAACACATAAGTTTGCTAAGCCAACCTACGGCTAACATTCCCTAATGATTAATCAAATTCAATTTATAGTAGTGATCTATATTGTGGTCATTAGTAAATATGTGGCACTCTCAAACTGTCATTATAATTAAATCGTTTACTAATGTCTTTTTTTTCTTTCGGCAAAGAACTAAAACAAAAATCGTAACAGCCTTCAGCTTTTTAAGAACCTCGTCTCATGTTTCGCTAATCGTTTTCTGTCGAAATGTATATGTCTGTGTTCTTCATCCCATCTTCTCTTGCGCTCCTTCTCAATCGTGTCATTTATGTGATGATCATAGCTATAAAATGACACAATTTGGTTGTTAACGATTTGATTTTAGCACATCGAATGCGTTAATGAGACAATTTGCTGATGGCATGCTGGTCTGGCGTACGATGAAGAAATAAAGTGAAATATTTATGGGCCTCGTTTTGCTCGAATTTGTTTCGATCAATACGATCGCATTTCGATCGTTGATCGACCGGAGACGATTGGATGCCACAAGCAACAACACCAAGATCGATGCTAATAATCGTTCCATTGTATCGGCAGGCAGGTCACAGTTTCAGCTCGAACCGCTCGTATTAGAATGGAATGTTACAGTGCTCCCACATCGGACGTGTGGCTTCACGGTTCTACTAATGGATGCACATTTATCACCACAACCAGACCAATAGAATCGATGCTAATTCGGTGCCCACATTCCAAACCCCCGCAGGAACAGGAAGTGTGGCGCTGTTGTATCAATTAATGTTTTAACCACCGCCTCTCCCCCTTGTTCAACCCTCTTCCCCGGGGACCTGGAAGGGTTTGTTTTTCTTACCATTTTACCGAATAGTTTACGGAGTCGATCGTAGAATTTGGAATTATTTATCGTTTCCCAGTTGCCGGGTGTCGTTTGAATGTTTACACCAAACACAACATTATGCTGTGGGGACGTTCGCGAAAGAATAATGGCATATTGTGTTTGTGTTTCTTCTGTGCCATTTTTGTGATACAAAGAGCGAGAGAGAAATGGCCATAAAATATGCACAGCATCTTGTTTCGCTGTACACTTCCTACATGGTTTGGATCCTCTCAAGTTCGATGTATTTGTTCAGCTCGATCTCTTTGCCAGCAATAACATTATAATTTATTACCACTATTTCAGATGGTGCGGCCCGGTGGGGTAGTGGTATCGGCGCTGCTCTCTCACACGATCGACCGGGACAAAAATCCCATCCGGACCGCTCCCCCATAGCAGGGATTTACTATCCTGCTACGTGGTACACTAAGTCTAATACGGCCAGGCCGTCATACAATAACAAAAAAAACACTATTTCAGACAAAAAACACACGTACACACATCACTCTTCCTTCTCCTGGTGAGGAGAAAAATGTGCAGAACCAAAAATTAACAAGTTGCGTTTAACAACTTGATTTTCATTTCCTATTTTTTGTCACCTGTCTGCCATCATTCCTTTGAGTAAGTGACCAAAACCCTGCCGTCGAAACATGTTGTTGAACATACTCACGACGGTGATAAAACCCCCAAATCGTCTGAGTGTGGAGTGTTTGATGGATGGGAGCACGTATAAATCAACGCTTAAACTGGTGACAAACACGCCTACATGTGTATTTCTTTGCATAGGTGTTGCTTTCCGCCTTTTTAAGCACGAGCCGGCCGCCTGGTTCGATTGATCGATTGAATATGCAATAGACCTAATTAATCTTCGCCGTAATGGCTACAGGAACGCAAGAAGAAACAAATCAGCAACCTTTCAAGGCAGTTGGTGATTGTGTAGAACATTGAGCGATGATTGCACGGTGGTATAATGCAAGGACAGTAAGTCTATTTAAAATAAATTTAATGTCTAGAAATACATAAATTGCTTCCAAAGTGCTCCTGAAAGTGATGCTTAGAATGTAACGAACGACAAAACAAAAAATGTAAATTCAAATATAACATACCTCCATTTTTGTCCACAGATAGCGGAATTAATTTTTTATTGTAGTACATAAAAATCCCAGAAGCATATTTTTTAAATGAAGACAGATGTGTTCCCATCTTTAAAAATGTTGGCCTGTAGAGTAAATAGCCCCGCACCAATGATTAGGCTGTCAAATGGGAGAATAATTTATTGGCACATAATTATGACGGAACGATCCGCGCGGTACTCCCTTGGGATAAGATCAATAAATATGCCATTTTCTACCATTTTACATTGGCTGGCCTTCACCAACAGCCCCATGTTCATGCCCTTCCCTCAGGCAAACCGTCATCTGCGTATACCAGCGCGGTAAGGAAGTGAGCAAGCGATCTTCGCCCCCACACATACCGATTAATCCGCTACCAACCCCTCTTTCCTCGCTGGTAAAACGCCACTGGGTTTTACTTTCAACCGTAAAAGGCACTGCTGGTTCTCGCTTTCCCAGCAAATCGACAACAGTTGCCTGCTAGCTGTCTGCCTGTGACGGAAATGGACATGTGCCGCCCGCGTTTACTTTCCGGGGACACCGGTGTAGCGTTTGTTTGCCGTGTAACCCTCGCAAACCGCCCACTACTGCGTTTCTCTCGATCGTATCGCAAAAAAACATGAGTGTTACCAAAAACGAACAAAACTAAAGAAAAAGTTTTCAAGAACGACAACACAACACCCCGTGAGCAAACATCGAATTGATCACTGTTCAACCTTCTCCCGTGGAGCATGGCAGTTTTATTGGGCCCACCCCGCTTTATCGTGAGGAGGAAGATTTGCGCTTACGGGAACGGACATGGCGCTTGCGCACTTCTTCTACCTCCTTTTACGGAAGGGAACGAAAATGAATCATAATCAGAGTTGGCACTCCTGACATAGATGTGGAGGAGGACGCTGCAGCACCCCCGCACTGTAACCTTCAACATTTTCCCATATGGAAGAATTTCCTTTTCGGGGAGTTTTGTACTCATTCGATGAATTCCAATTGTTGGCACTTATGCTGAGTGATCTTTTCGTGAACTTGCTCGAGCACGATCGAGGGGTTATAAGTAATCAACAACAAAAATGTACGTGAGAAGCACTTGCTCACTCATAAACAACCAAAGGGATGCGATCTGGCACTGAAAGAACTACCAGCTGTTCAGAGTATCAAGAGGTCATTCACAAAGTGTAGTAGAACAAACCTCCATGTAGAATAGTGAACTTGAGACTTTTCTAAAGGCGTAGCGATGGGTTGTCTCGGTTGAGATCGGTGTCTTACATTCGGCTTGTGTCATACTACAAGCTTTGGTAAAATTCCAAGCTTTCAAGTTTAAATCCTGCATTTTGATGTCCATTTTGTCGCCAATAGACTTGTGTGCATATCGTGTTCAAATTGAGTTTTCTAATTTCTCATGTAATAAACTAATTTATTGTTTCTACATGATTGTCATAATATTATATAAACTTCAACTAGCTTGGCTATATATATTGGTTATTTATTGTTGATCAAAAATTCTCTTGCTGGACTTGAATGATTTAAACAAATAAATTTTTTGTTGCTCAACAACCTGCAGAGGGGTTTGTCCGCCATTGTTCGCTTTCGTGAGTGGTCCTTCCCGCAACAGATTAGTTCAAACTTTAAAATATATTTTTCACATACGCTAATGGACTAAAAAAAAAAACATTTAAAATACATACCCGACCATTTGCAGGACTTTACGGGTATTGGGTATTCCGAGTTTTTCTGAAGAATATTTGTGTTAAATGTATGCTAGGAGAGGTTGTCTTTCACTACTTAATTTTATTCTATTATGTGGTTAATTGTTCAATAAGAAGCCTGTAAATTTGGCAACTTTAGTGTATCGTATCATTCACGAATGGACCCTTTAGTTTTGACAACATTGGTGTTAAAATGCAAGAGGCCAAATCGCCTTCGGAAATGATATTTTTAAGTAGCACGGACCCAGAAAATCGGTGTTCCTCTGTGCTATATTTTGTAGTTTGTAAGGGGGGACGTCCCGAATGGGATTAAATCCCCGGTTCTGTCGTATGATACCGGCACCGGTATCTCCTCTGCCACCGAACCGCTTATATTATACCTTCTTTAATGGTGAAAAAATACATTGTATGCCACACTCCTTGAGAGTGGCCGGTGAATAGTAAACAAATGCAATGCTTAGCGGATTAATGGAGGCGCCTAGCCACACAAGATAAGAAGCCGGGTGTGGTGTTCTTAACATAACAAGACGTTGTATTGATGTTTGCCAGTCTCATCGACAAAGGGATGACGAAAACCCCCGTTTCGGAATGGGTGGTGCGCAACACGTGCCATTGTAATCAATCTTTCGTCGTTGAAAGTCTAGGAAGGTCGTTCGAAATTGCGGTTCGTCTTCGCAGCTGAAGTATTTGCTTGCGTAGCAGACCTGTTTCGAGTGTCCGTTAATTCGACTCACGTGGAACAGGTGTGGCAATAAAACCGTATAGTGACGGGAATAGTTTAAAATTGAAGAGATGCTTTTTCCCCGAGGGTTCTACTTCTCGTTTGCGGTTAAGCGTGGATTTTTTTATCGATTTTTTTTATTCCTGAAGGCCATAGAACTGATTCAATTTAAACATACACTTAATCTAAGACACAATTCACAATGCTCCAAATCGCCAGAGGGCATCATATCCCAGTTTGACTCGGCTCTTTTAATCAAATGTAATGCCTTCTAATTTCGTTTACTATATTTTCTTCTTTATTTTCATCTCTATTACAGGCACGAAGAAGATGGAGTACAAAACCAGACAGTGGCACGAAAAGTGCTTCTGCTGCTGCGTGTGCAAAACTGCCATCGGCACCAAATCGTTTATTCCTCGCGAGCAGGAGATCTACTGTGCCGGCTGCTACGAGGAGAAGTACGCCACCCGATGCATCAAATGCAAGAAGGTAAGTTTACCAGTTGGACAGAAGCACCTGATGCACGATCGCTAACACTTTCCCAATTCGCAGATCATCACAAGCGGCGGTGTTACGTACAAGAACGAGCCGTGGCATCGTGAGTGCTTCACGTGTACGCACTGCCAGGTATCGCTAGCTGGCCAGCGCTTCACCAGCCGCGACGAGAAGCCCTACTGTGCCGAATGTTTCGGTGAACTGTTCGCGAAGAGATGCACCTCCTGTACCAAGCCCATTACTGGTGAGTTGTGCGCCACCGGACCTACCACACGCTAAAGCAATCCTTACTAACTGTGCCTCTAATTTGCTCTCTTCCTCTCTCTCGCTGTACAGGCATTGGCGGTACGCGCTTCATCTCGTTCGAGGATCGCCACTGGCACAACGATTGTTTCATCTGTGCCATGTGCAAAACGTCGTTGGTTGGGCGCGGTTTCATTACCGACGAGCAGGACGTCATCTGTCCGGAGTGCGCTAAGCAGAAACTGATGTAAACGTGACGCCATAGCCCCATCCCTACTCAGCACCATCGTCATCATCCCCATCGTCATTGCATCGCCATCATTAGTGAAAGGTTCCCGGGAGGATCACGTAACACACGGAAAGAAAATCTACCACCTAGTCCTTGCTATGCACAGAAGAAGGGAATACGATAGCTAGCAATGCGCGTACGTTGCAATCCAGGAAGGATCTTTCATCCATTAGTTCATTGCCCAGCGCCATTCACACAACCATATGATGATCATCGATCGTATAAATTATTTATCTGTACAGCGCACCAGCCCGCTGGTTGCTATTGTTATGCTCTCCGTTAATGTGTGCGCTGTCCCTTTTTTTTTTTTGACTGCTGCATTAGGTACGCTGTCCTGTTTGTTTCCTCTCGAGTCGTCCATCTGTTGATTTATATTTACTGGTGCGATGCAGCGAAAATAAGTATTCGATATATATTTTTTTCAATTTGTTTTACTAATAGAGCCACCCATGATACGAGCTTTTGAGCAGAGTGTTTTTGGTTGTTGTCCTGTTTTGTTTTTCGGTGGGGAGGGGAGGGGGATTTGTTCACCTGTGTTTTTTTTCCGAAAAATAGCTGCAATTGTGTGCCCTCGTCGTTTTACGTTTGAGAGTATTTTGTCATTAAGCATATTTAAATGCCTGCAGAGCGTAGTAAGATAACGAAGTAGTTAGAATGAAAAAAAAATCAAATGAAATTTATTGCGGCAAGAAAATTAGTGAAAAGAGTGTGTGTAGGCGCCCTTATGTTTGTGTGTTTGTGTGCGTGTGAATGAGTGTGTATGAGCTGGATGTACGTGGAGCAGACGAGACAGCAGGAGCAGATTGAATTTGGAGTGGATGAGAAGGGAAGGACAGAACAAACAGAACGAGCAGGTAGTAGTATAGCGTAGCGAACGGCCTATATTCACTGAAGATGCCTTTTTACTATCAAATAATAATCCCCTCCCATGACGCGCACAGGTGTGGACAAATCCAATGCGTGGACTCTGTTTAACGCAGCCAGGGCAAGAACGAAAACTATTAATGTTTAGATCACGTAACGCAAAACACGAGTAGTCATTTTCAAGTCAACAAGAAACTGTGCTTGCTTCCAAAGGCCAATGTTACCGCTTTTCCCCGTGTGGCATTATTACTAGAACGCGACCATAACTCCCCATCACTCCCGAACGAGCACTTCCGTGTGTTGAGTTTGTCCGTTAGCGAACGTAAAAAAAGTGTGGTACTCTATTACTGCACAGGAAACAAAACAACAACAAAAACGTGGTAAGGATATGATGAAACAGGATGATAATTTTGTAAAAATTTGATAGCCAAGTGCAGCATAGGCGAGTTGAGGGTTTTTAACGAAACAAAGGTAACAAACTGGGACACAAAATCAAAATCACAATGCAATGCGGGTGCAATTAACCGACTCTGAGACACTATATCGTTCGCGTCCATTTACCGCAAGTGTGGATAATAATATATCTCATTGTACATTAGTCGAGCAGGAAACAAGGTAGAATGAGGAAAAGTAAACCCGCGGGGAGGAGGGGGGAGGGAAATATTTTCGAACCATTTGCAGCTTCCCTGTGTACCGCCCTCGGCTTTAACTTATTTATTTGTTAACCACAGAAGAGAAAGAAGAACAAAACGGTCCATACGGTCACCTACACGCGGTCCATCGTAACATCATATTCATAACTATATAACGGTGCGGAATCAAAAAAGAAATCACACATAAAGATAAATCTAATAAATAAATCTTTAAATAAAATCTTAAACGACAAAGCAAACAAACAAACAAACAAACAAAAAAACGAATAAAACAATACAACAAAACCATATGTTTCTATCGTTCCCCTTTTTCTCTTTCTCAATCTTGCTCTCTAGTGATCATTGTACATGTTAATGGTCCCATGAATCGAACTGCCTACGTAAGTGATGGTAGAATGCGGGTGAATTTCAATTTACACGGCAACCCCCACCTCCCACAACCTTTCTGTTATCAGTGTAAAACCCCGCAAGCAATCCATTTGTTAACCATTTGAAGGTAGAATCGTTTTATGCTCTAAGTGTAAGTGGTAAGGTTTAAAACCACCATATTTAACTATGCACATCAATGTATGCACCCACACACACACGAATGTTGTTTTTTTTTATTTATTTATTTTTTCACCATAAACTTAATATTTTTTAAATCAATGAATTTTTTTATTCATCTCGACCAGTGGCAAAACGGAGTGAGTGTGTCACATTGCATATAGTGATTAAACGCGACAAACAAAACACAACATGTGGCCTTTCTGTATATTGAAGCGAGTAAAATAGTGGTAATATATTGTGCATTGTACATTTGGTAAACCTGATCTGACAAAACAAAAAAACTTAAAAAAAAACGAATGTCCTGTTATGCTTATACGAAGTTGCATATTGTGTAATGTAATAAAGAGGAAAACAGCCTACTTGAATGCTTTTATGTGTGGGTTGGGGTTTAATTTTAAATAAAAACACACTATCTACCGATGAGCCGCCTCTTTTCTGTGTGATGTTTTCATGTACTACTAATGGGTTTTCAAATAACGACGATGATTAAAGCTTAATTATTACAAAGTAATGTTACAATTTGTTCTTGGTATGCGAAACATGGTAAGTGAATATTACATTTAGTATTATATTCAAAACAAGCTGGAATCCGAAAGAATGCAAAATATGATACAGAACAATTGTTTTCCGTCGCCTGCTCGATCCTCTGGTAAACATCTGCCACATAGGAGAGCCGTAGACCCATCAAACCTATGTCTTCAGCGTATGCTAAGATCCAGCCTCCACGTTGATACAGTGTACACCGACATCAATGCTGCTTTTGACAGTGTTCCGCATTCTCTGCTGCTGCTGCTTCCGGTGCTGCTCCTGGCATGGATGTGACCGCACATACCGCGTTAAAATGGGTTCTAATATCTCGCGTCCCATCAAAGCCACTTCCGGAGTGCTTCAAAGGAGCAACCTTGGTCCGTTCCTTTCGTCATTTTCGTCTATGACGTCACGCGAGTGTTCCCTCCTGAAAGCCACCTGCTGTAGGCCGATGGCATGAAAATATACAATGTACATCACGTTTGCAAGGAAGCGCGACCCCTTAGTTTACAATTATGCAATAAACGGATCTATCTTGGAGCGCAAGAGCTGTGTCCGCGACTTAGGAGTGAAAGCAAGTTGAGCTTCTACGACCAGCTTGAGCACATTGTTTGTAACTAAGGGTAACCAGCTAATTGGCCTACTTCAGCAAACAACCCGACCTCCAATAAGATGCTGTTCTGCTCTCTCATGCGATCGGTGGTGGGTGAAGTATGCATCTGTGGTTTGGTGGCCGTCCTTAGCGCGCCTGGAGTCGTTCCAGCGTAAATTCACATGATTTGCGCTGCGATCTTGGAGTGCACCGCTTGATTACGCCTGATGCGCACTGCCCTGCCCGGCGTTGAACCTCTCGTGCAGCGCAACGTTAATTCACGCAGACTGTTTGTCGCAGGACTTCTTGTAGTCTTCTCGACTGCCGAGATCGCTCCGTGCTAGGTCTTCACTTAACGTAGAGTAGCGCCGCACCCACTTTGACTCCTCTGATCCGTTTATTCTTTTGTGCCTTGAGTGTAATGCCGTTTGTGATTGTTACGAACCTGATATGTCGCGAAACGCGTTTTACAATTGTCTTCGTTCCGTGCGTCCCACTACACGTTAATACATTTCTTCCGAGCTTAAATCGTTGTAAAATACTTGTTGTTTCACAGGGGCCATTCACGGCCCG
>KB663655.1:3091780-3138364 GCA_000349025.1 Anopheles minimus
CGTTAATACATTTCTTCCGAGCTTAAATCGTTGTAAAATACTTGTTGTTTCACAGGGGCCATTCACGGCCCGGTGGATTAAATAAACAAAAAAAAATCTGGCAATTAGGGATTAATGTGACAAAAGCAAAGCAAATTCACTATCCCGTACCTCAGTTACGATTTGATGAATTTCATGTTCGAGTGCTGCACCTCCGTTCTTGATCAGTTTAGCCACTTTTAAGACGACGGATGGGTTTTCGTGTTTCGTCAATGCTAAGTGGCAGTAGCATGATAGTGTAGCCGATGTGTGGGCTAACTGTTCTTTATTTCGATATTGCAACGAAACCGGGAAGCAATCCTTTCGGGTTGACAGTTGAACACAGACTGAATTGTGTGAAGAACTGCCTGTCGCCGGAACGTGTGTGTGCTTGTTTGTGTGTGTGGTTCTTACAATGCAGCATTGTCTTCAGCGGTGCTGTCTGCGCTGAAGTCTTGCGGGTCGAACGATTATTTTCAAGAAATTCGGTCTATTGTTGTGCTGGTGGCGTTGTGGATATTCTGATGGTTTGTAGCCGGTTCGCTACAACGTCATCGAGCGCATAACGCGTCTTAAACAGTGTGGATCATGAGGTTTTGTGTGCAGATTTAATCGATGAATAAAAAAAAACCAATCCCTTGCCTTTTCCTTCAATAAAGCATGTGCTTTTTTTCAGAATGAAACGCACCCTCACATTTTTTTTAATCTAGAGCAGAAGAATTAATCCGTTTTGACTGAGCAGCAGTTAGCATGGGCCGCGAAAGCTTCCTTTAACGGCATTGTGGTGTAAATTTGAATGAAATCCATCAACGCGCGTGCTCCCGCCGTTTGACAGCGTTGTGCACCGGAAATGTCAACCTTTCGCACAAACTTGCGACATCAGCAAAAAGGCGCAAGATTTTTTTTGATTTCACAATTGGTGAAGTAATGCTCTGGTGAGTTAAAAACAGAACCGCTGAAGTAAACGAGTGGCAGAGGTATTTGATTAAACATGTAATTTCCAGAAACTGATACGAGGGCCGAGTGTACAATATATCCCCAGCTATCACTCCAACAAATTCTCGAATTTATCTATATCCTCCGCTGGTTAAAGCATTGGAAAACAACACAACAAGTGCTACAGGACCACTTAACACTACTGGCAACCCTCATCGGCACCCAAGCTGCCCTTTCGTGCAAACGCGTTCAAAGTACATTCAAAAATATTACCAATATCAGCTCGAACCTGAAATGTCCGCCCGACTTACGCATAACCGTGCAACGCCCAAGAAATCGAAAAGCAGCGGACAACGCAATAACGATCCGGGGAAAATTATTTACGGTCCCGACAAATTCGAGGATCGACCAGCGCACTTTTCCGCGGTATTGGTAACAAAACCAATCGAGCTGCAGCTGACCTATAACAGAAACATGGCTCGTGATTTCAAACCACCCATGACGGGGAAGGATGCGAAAAGACGAGAAACTAACAAGTTTAGTTTGCGAATTTTCCGGGCTAAGCAACTTGCACTAGCGAAACTGCTGCTAACGCAAACAGCAGAAGCTGCGGAAGAGAATCAACATTTAAAGCTGTACACAGCTCAACAGTGTGTGTATGTGAAAGCATTGCGCCAATTGCTTGGTATGGCAGAACCAGAATCCAATACACAATCGAAGAAATAAAATAATAAACCGTGTTTTTGATGCCCTTTGGAACTTCTGCCGTTACAATAAAACAAGCGTGTTTTTCTTCCAAGAGATAAATGGTGAATATTTTATTGTTAATTTAGGTTTGGTTTTGTTTTTTTGCTTTTGTTTTCCGTTGGTAGAACCCTTTGCTTGCGGTGTGGTTAGAGTTCAATTTAATTACACAGACGGTATATTCCACTGTTCCCCCTTGTTCTCACTGGGTTTTAGGGTGTCTATTGCGCGGAAGGTTCTTGATGTTTGCAAAAAGAGTAAAATGTTCGTCCAGCAATGATACGAATGAATATAGGGAGAGGTGGTAGAAATTCGTTTTTCTCACACACGGTTAGAGCATGCTATAGCTTACAGGCAAAGCTGGTTGACGGAACACAAGTCTGGTAAACCAATTCGTGGTCAACACGTTCTAGTAGGATCGTTATGCCAAAAAAAGAACATAGCAGAATGGGACGTTTGGTTAACAGGAAGTGGGTTTAGTTAAGTTAAAAAACATGTAAATTGTAGTTTATATATATATATATATATGTATATCAGTAGTAAGGATTCCGCACATCATTTGGAAAATGTCCTATTTATATATATATATATATATGTATATCAGTAGTAAGGATTCCGCACATCATTTGGAAAATGTCCTATTGTTCTTAACATTCTACCTACTGCAGGTGTCACATTATCCAGCTTGTTGTTGGGTGAGTGTATGACTGCGAATACAGGGTTTCGAATCATATAATGGAACTTTTTAACTGTCACGGCCTATCGTTACGGAAGAGAAGGCCCTCTGCAAGCGTCGGATGTATAAAAGGGGAAGGTAGGTTTGGGATGCAACAAGGGTAAGGCCTGGATGTACAATAAATTAGATAAGCTTGCTCGTATCGTTTTGTTGATAGCATTTCGTAATCCCTATCGCCCGTATTTCAGTGTCTGTTAAACGTACATTTTCGCTTTACATGATTATATTTATAATTTGTAAACTACGCACTACTCCCATGCTCACAATTTTCAGCATGGGGAAAATTAAGGGAAGTGTTTTGTATGTATATGTGCCAAGGATTTCTGCCAGGAGTGGGCGGGGGGGGGGGGATTAATCACGTTAAACTTTTCCAAGAATGCTCTACCATAATCGCACATGGTCTGCCTGGTTATCCATCGAAATAGCCCCGTTGGTGAATGTTAGTAAAGCCCCGGTAAAGTGCCTCACAGCAGTATCATCCCGAGAAAACAGACAAACAAGTCCAAATATCGCAGAGCATGTTGGGGTGGCGTAGTTCGGTTAAAGAGGGGTAGAAAGAGAGAGAGAGACAGAGCGGAGCGGAGCGTGGCTTTAAAACTGGAACCCATCCATGGGCACGGACTGGTCTGCGTTGAACTGAAACTGATTGTTATCCGTACTCGGTGCCACCGCCAGATCCTCGTCGTCGTTGCCAAAGTACTTTTGGATGATGCTAAATGCCTTCTCGTAAATATCATTGTTCTGGTGCGATTGTAAAAACTCCAGCTTGTCGAGACCTACGATACGAAACGGGAAACGACCATTGTTGAATACTACACTCGCTCCAAAATCCAAACATCCATATTTCCCACAACTGCATCTCCACCTACCGTAACATTCCTCGATCATTACCGCGTACGGGTTCGGTTTGGTTCGCTGTTCTTCGCCCACCTTCAGAATGTTCTCCAACCCGTTCAGTGCTACAGTAACTATTTTGGGATCCATCACGGTGAGCAGCTCGCACATGGGCGGTATGCAACCGATATCAACCTGCAAACGACGGAGTAACGTTAATGAATGTGATGCTTGCACTATATGTCGTTCGCCACCGGAAACTCTAGCCACGACTACGGGCAAACCTACTAGATACTTGATTTGTTCGACAGTACCACCACTCGTCGCGTTCGTGATTGCCCAGGCGGCCTCTTTTCGGGTTTTGAAATCTGCCTTCTGCAGCAGATCGATGATACTCGGGAAGATGTTGGCATCGATCGCGGCCTGGATCTGATTCCGGTTACCGGCCGCAATGTTCGAGATGGTCCAACACGCTTCCTTGCGGACCGCCTCTTTCGTCGAGCTGAGCAGCTGCAGAATTGAGGGTAAGGCATTGCAGTTCAGGATCAGCTGCGTTTGGGTGTCGTTACCGGTGACGATGTTGCCTACGGCGCGCAACGCCGCCGACACCACATTGTTGTGGCTATGTCTGCGAATGGAAGCGAAAGTGATTACAAGAGCACATATCTCGATGCCATATCTGCTGCAATCATCCCCAGTAACAAAATCCTCCTGGTTTCTCATTTTTTAAGGTTAGATCGTAAGTTAGGCAGAGCGAGATGGCAATTTTGTTACTGAGAGTTATTATCACACGATAACAGTACCAGCTGCGATACGGTGCACGGAAAACGCGGTCAACCATTGTCACACTTACGAAAGAAGCTCGATCAAACGCCGACAGCAACCAGCATCGATAACGGCTTGGATGTTGTCGTTGGAACCATCGGACAGATAGCTGACGGCCCACACGGCGTCCCCCAGCACCTCGACATCGTTGTGAAACATGAGATGGGACAGGATGGGAAGGCATTTTTCAACCTTCGAGAAATCGGGCGGCGGATTCTTACCCCGGCACATGTTTGACAGCGCCCAGACAGCATTGCGCGTCAGTGTTAGCCGGTGAGAGGTACTCAATACGCTGGAAATTTCACTCCAATTAGCGTCAACGTGTCTTGTTACGTGCACTCCTATTGCATAATGCCTAGAATGGACAACTTACTGTAGCAAAGGGTCCAGCACATCGTGATCCAACACACAATCCCGACACTCGGGTGAGTCACCGGCAATGTTACCCAGCGCCCAAATCGCCTGCTCCTGCACATCCTCGTGAGGGCTTTTCATAAGATCGACAAAGATTGGCACAGCGCCGGCCGCTATCACTACGCTCGTTTGTTCTGACGTACCGGAAGCGATGTTTGTGAGTGCCCAGGCAGCTTCGAACTGTAAGTGACCGAATAGAGAACGTTTAAATTGAATTTGCGGTTCGATCTATACCTGTAGCGTGGACCCATACCTGTAGCGTGGAGTTTTGCGAATTTCCCAAAAACTGTACCAACCGTGGCACGATGTTTTCCTTGATCACCATATCGATGGGGGGATTTGGTTCTTTGGAGAGCAACCGACGGAACTTCTGTGTGGCAATCAGCTGTTCGTCGACATTTTCACTGTACAAGGCTTGGATGACGGCCGGCTGTATGAGCGACCGGTTATCGGCCGATGTCGTCTCATCCTGGGTGGGTAGAAAAGCATGGTGAATGGAATCTGAATGTTTTACATTGCACAACCAAACTGCATTGTATTGGTCCACGCTTACCGAAAGAATTGCTTCCTGATCGATCTCGTCGGCCACGTTGACGTTACGACGCTTAATCAGCTGTTGTTCGCGTTTTTGCTTTCGCAACTGGATGCCTTCCTCCTCCCGCCGGCGTCGCATTTCTGTGGAGTCGAGACCAACATTTTTGTACCGATACCGATGCGTTGTGTTGGACATCTTCTGAAGGGAGCAGATGAGAACGAATACAGAACAATATTAATGAGGGGCACAGTATGCGCTTGATAGTAAATTTTCGAAATGCAATTTGGCCGTCTTATTGATTGCACAGTACGAACAGCAGCAGTCGGCCGTCGCAAATGACACAACACCCATCGCCCATGCACACAAACACACGCGCATACACGACTTTCTCAGTTTACGGTGTGCTGTGAGACGATGGGATGACGGTGCGCACTGGGCAGCTGAGTGATTCTCGTTGCTGCAGATGCATTTTTTCGCACAAAACCATATTTAGCGCGTGCGGGAAAGGGCGGACGGTCAACGGTGATGCGAGTGACATTAGTAAATCTTGTCTTTTCTTTTTCATATTGCTCCTTCTCGTCCATTCTAGTTACGCTTGCCAACCCCACTCACTGGCTACGTCGAAATCGTTTTCCACACGGATTGATCTACCCTCGTGTTTCACGACTACGGTACCTAGCAAGGGATTTTTAAGTTCCTGATTATGTAGACTACAGGATTTCGCTGAAATTCCGTAGAAACTGGGAGATTAACGCGCGTGGGAACTTACGTTCGATGCAGAATTAGCGTAGGAAATCTGAAAATTTTACACCACGACTTTCACGTTCATCAGAACTTGTCTGCTGTCAAAATCTCTATTGACGTTTATTTGCAAGTGCACACTGGGTTTGCTGTTGGCCATTTTGTTCACGTTGATATGCCACCAGGGCTCTACGCACTTGACGATGTATGGTCGAAGTTTTCTCCCAAAGAACAACAACCAATTCGAGAACGCTCGCTGGAGGTTTTTTTTTTAACAATGCCAACATTTCACTCCAATTTGCCTTCATGGTCCTCAGAAAAGCAGAGCAATTCTGGACCGTGCCCAATTTCTAATTGTTTGTATAAGCATTCCGGTGAATGACAGAATAGAATTAAACATATCGCCCAAATTGCAAGTATTAATTTTGGGACAGTCTAGCCAGTTCTGGACAGTCTGAAAAAAAAAAACATTGGAGTTGGTCGAACGACCGGTTGGCTAGAAACTGAACCTGTGTTGGATCCGACACGGGTTCAGTTCCTAGCTAACTATTATTCAAAGACCATTTCGAGATTTCAACTGATATGTGTATACACATCTGCTGTCAAATTTCTCAAAACTGATGGTTGAATTTCGAAACACGCATCAACATTTCAGTTAAGCATGGATGCTTTGCAAAGCTTCAATAATTAAGAGCATACAGATTTCTGCATAAAAAGCATCTGGTCCACAGAGCTATTACCATGTGATACATAAAATAGCAGTTTGTGAAAAAAATTGAATGTTCAATTGGTCATCCGGACCTTCGAAACAATGCTTTCACGAACCGGAAGTCTAGCGCAATGGATCGCAAAGACTATGGGCGTGTGGAAATGTCATCTCCGACCATAATTTATTGTTTCGGTTTATTATGTGTATACACCTTGCTTAACAAAAAACTCTCGCGACAAATATATTTTTGTGTGTGTGGCGTGACATATTAATTCTGAGCATCGTGGGCATCGTAAGTGTTTTCGTCCATTCATTTTCTATATCGTTTTATATTACACAGGTGCTTCATTTATCGCTATTGTGTTCAGTTTCAAACCACTCAAATCGTTGCCAGATTGATATTTGATGCAATTGAATCACCATTCCCGTGGGTTAACAAATTTTCTTCCTGCTGCTCTTTGCTGATGCCATGTGCATCGGCCATCATGAATAAGTGGTGCGAATAATGATCGAATCTCACCAAAACTGTGAATAGTAAACTTCTGCGGTGGGAAATTGTTCCAGTTTGTAATATTCAAGCCGTGAATAATGGGTTCATGGTTTCGAAAAGCCTACTCACGTACAGTAAAGATAGAGTTAATATGTTTAATTTGTGTAGATAGTGTACAAGGTTAAAGCAACACAGTGTGTGTTTAGAAAGACGAACATGTTCAAGGGACGAGTGCAGTGCGAAAATTTCCCAATTAAAGAGATAGAATCGAAGTAAAAGGTTTGAACATTTTGTGTAGGATTATATGAATCCTGTTTCGGAACCATTCTTCAGAACGATTGTGTGGTTGCCTTTGTCGTGTGCATGTGTACGCATGCCCATGTACCATGATGTTTCTGATTGGCTTTAGTTGGGAATGTGTGTGTGTGTTTATTTGTATTCGATATGTAAGTTTACACCAATATTATGACGTACTTGTCGGATTCACATTGTTTCAAGCAATGCGACGGAAGATGCGCTACCTTGACGATTATAGGTAATCATGATTCGGAACCATTTCAGTCCGCCTAACCACCTAATTAAGAGCAAAATTAAACAAAGCCTGAAAGTAACGTTGAATGCAGTATGTACAGCGAAGAGCGACTGCAAAGGACAGGAAGTTCGAAGGTATTGGGTGTGTGAGTGAGGAAGCAGTAAGGGTGATATTAGCAGTAGTAGTAGTGAGATTAATAATAACACATACACACACAGAAGCAAAATGGGAGATTCGAGGCAAGAAAGCTCGAGAACAGAAAGCAGCTACCCAGAGTGATTGTTCGTTCCAGACCACGAGTGGATGCAACTCGCGGTTCGTGTGATACATTTTTTTCTTTTACTGGAAGATAAAAGCCCATAAAACTAGAGTGCAGAGTGCTTGAAAGGCAGGCGTATAAGGCAAGGAAATCTTTGCGAACTTAATTTAAAGTTCGTAAAGATCATACATATTGCTGTTGGTGTCTGCCAACAGCGCTGCAGGTAAGCCGAGGAAGAATGAATAATGGAAAAAGACAAATTCTAGAATTTCAAAATGAAGCCTTCAGTGATGTTGAAAACTATAAGTAGGCGAATAAAGGCAGTGTGTTGGCGCTACCCAAGGGAAGTTTAGAGAGGTGTTTCACAGCTTACTGCGTACGCAGCCTTTTGCATGACTCACGGAGTTGGCAATATTTCTTTGGTGCTTATTGATTATCAACATTTCGCCCAATGGCGCATTAACTGCTGATAAATGGGTTAAACCGCGCAGTACTTTTGTGTTACGTTACACACCATTTTTGCTTGCTTCGTCTCCCTGCTGCATCGTAGATAACCAAGTCTGTTAGTGGGTATACAACACATCATTTGAGTGTGCTGCGAAGGACATTTTTGCACTTGTGAAAAATGGTGACATTGGTGTACGTTTGTGTGTGTGTGCTTGAACTATCTTTTTTCTTAAAGGTTGAACTACCATTTTTGTTCTAGGCCCTCCGTATAATACTTTCAGTGATTAGTTTCGAGAAAATAACCTGTGGCGGATGCGTGATGAAATAATGGAACATTGACACTATAATAAACCCCTTCATATGCGAACATTACGGAAGTGAATTATTGCGTGATTCGCCTAGCATTGCTGAGTATTTGCGTTCGGCTTGCGAGCGACAAAAGTGTGGTATATGTGTATGTAGCGAAGGTAGTGGACGTGTGTAGTAGTTGCAAATTTATCATTGTCTAGTTCATCTTAATCCTCGAAAGAAGAGAGAAAACGTAGTGCTTTTTTAGAGTGATGTATTTTTAAACTCGTTCGCACGACATTCGAATGTTGAATGTATTTGACGTATTTGTTTTTGACGTGAATACATCATGTGCAATCGCTATCAATGCCATGAGATTAGTTGTAAATCGCGAGCATGTGCAATTGATGAGTAAAAGCGTTTACACCACGCATGGTTAGCCGTTGCGTTGGTGGATGGAACGCAAGGGTGTGAAGCAAGCGAAAAAACTGTGCTCCTGTATGCAGCTATCTCCCCTTTCCACATCCTAAACCGCTGCGACTGTAGTGGTGTGTTTCTGATTCCAGTTTAATTGCCCCGCGAAGATGAGCGTATGTGTTTGTGTGTGTTGAAGATTGCACCAGAAAGAGAAAGGTGTATGATGCTACACGATACGAAAGCAAAACCCTGGAACAGTAAGCTTTTGTGTGGAATTTCCACAGCAATTGCTTTGGAAGCAATTGTTGGCTTACTCCAAGCTGTGCCAGAGAAGGACGCTTGTTGGAAAATAATGCAGTATTATCTCCAAAAAGTTTACGCGAAACTCCATTTTTATTGTTGACCTCGTTTGCGTCAGCCGCCCTGATATTGTACTTCTTTGTTGTCTCGGGTCTGTTCTTGTAGTTCATTGTGAATCACACATCTTACGGACGGACAGCCTGTTTCCCCCGAATCGTGGTGAATCATGGTTAAGGTGTCAAGGTTTTGTACGACGTAGAAAGCGGAAATTATTCCTTTCTCGGAATATCTTCATCAATGAGCAGACGTGTAACGTGTGTGTACATTTTTGATATAACTGGGAATGACAAGGATTGGTAGTAATGGTACCTATGTACAATCTACTAATTTACACGTTATTGGTTAAAACTGTGGACATGTTCGACTACTGTAATTAAAAAATTAGATATCGTAAATAAACTAATTATATTTCTTATCCTGAAACAACAAGATCGAGGATAGGGCGACTTGAATGAAAGATGATGTAAATGTAACATAGTTTGAAATGATTGTCGCACTCAAAGAAATGCTTGTGACCTGATTTATTAGAGCTATCTAGGTCATAGCGGTGCGTTGGCATTTTTTATTTACATGATTTATTTACGTTGCGGAATTAAAAAGAGATTGCAGTATAGTATCAAATCGTGCTGTTACGTTGTATGTTCGAAGCTAAATAATTGTTATAGAATAATTGAAAATTAATTTTTGACCATCGGTAACATCGGGATGCTTCGATCAATTCGATCATTAATGCAATAAAAATGGAACAAATTGTTATTTCAACAACAACGCAATATTATGGGGATTATAAATGAAAAATTTTAAATATACGATTATCACAATAAAATCATAAATATAACACTATGTTACCTAATTTTTGGTTTAGAAATTATATGATCAATGCTCCAGGTGTGGAATGTGCCATTAGAACTGTGGTACTGTAGTGTAGGTGCACCTTAACCTTTGTAAGGAAAGTAAGAAAAGAGAGCATTTATAGGATTTTGGGTTTTATGTTAAGTTATACACGAAAAAAATGTAGCTGATCAATGAGATGCACAGCGTCACAAAACACGCCTAAAGCTACTGCATTCACATACTAATCGATTCTGTTTCACTAATACACTTGCATGTCCGTTTACAAGTTCCTTGATCTTGAACGGTTCATGTCCTTCAACTCGCCAAACCCGTATTGGGAATAACCCGCTTACTTGCGCCTCGATATACTACATGCAAAGGTAACAGTTACAGAGTGGAACGTCCTGCCCCGTTGTTCGACTGTGACCAGTGAAATGCGCGATTGGGATTGGTGGTGGAGAAATAAATTATTTCATCGTGGTACCATGCCCCCGATCATAGCTATTGTTTTAACTTTTTTTCTCTCGCGGACCAACTCCACCGACTCTCGTGTTACAGTGTGATCTTCCGAAAGACGAAGATTTACTTGCTGCTAGTTTCATCGAAAGC
This sequence comes from Anopheles minimus, assembly GCA_000349025.1. NCBI lineage: Eukaryota > Metazoa > Arthropoda > Insecta > Diptera > Culicidae > Anopheles > Anopheles minimus. The sequence goes on from KB663655.1 coordinate 3,102,509, forward strand.
AGTAACCCTCTTAAGATCAATGGCCAACGACCGTGGAACCCATGTTCTCAAGGCGAAAGAAAAAGCTTTTATGATTTGTTGCGTCGGTGCAAGTCAATGACCGCGCTGTGCCTGATTTGAAGGAATGAGGGAATGAAGAATCCCCAACACACCATCAAGCAAGCACCTTTGGGGGGGATAACACGCTGTAGGTAACAAAACGTATACGCAGGAACAGAACGAATATAGAGATGTCTGTTGGGGGATGTTGCTGAGTATGTAACTAATTTTTCATGTAGGTTAAGTTTAAGCTTATCGGTGACTTGGAGATAAATTGTGACGATCTGTTATGTATCACGAAACAGAATATCAGATTATGACTTATTTCTTGTTTTACTCAATTTCAGGCATAGTGTTTTCCAGCTTATGGTAAAACTATTCTCGGTGTAACGCGTGTGCTTGGAAAACGAAACCGGTCGTGGCTGTGCGATCTAACGATCGGACACGCATTGGTTTGGTTTGGACCAAAAAGCAGGAAGTGAAGGAGAACAGAAACGTGTGCAGAGGCTACGTGGCGTAGTGGTGTGTTCATTCCAAAGGTTGAGTGTGTTTGTACGTTTCATCGTGTATGTCCCCCGCGCATCATTAGGCGTTTTGTAAGTGTGAATTTTTCACTGCATACTCATACAACAGTGGACGCGCAACAAAGAAGCAGTAAAACACGCGAAAGTGCTCTCGTACCGGAAGCTACACTAAACAAACACACACGCACACACAAATTCACTCATTCTTTCCTACATACGCTCCAGAAGTGTGGTTTGACTGTTATTTCGGAAGATAAACAAAGAAAACTCCAAGACGCGCCTGCTTCGGTAGGTTTCTCGAAACGGAAACAGTAGTGGTGTGCTTTTCCTCGTTTTACGAACTCTATTCTGCTGCCGTGTGCGATCGCGCTGTCAAGCGCATCTATACGTGAGTAAAATTCGTTCCCTAACGACGAAAGCTTCGCCGTCTGATCACCACCACCACAGCAAGCAGTACTACGAAGTAACGGGATCGCAGAGTCCTCTGCCTAGCAACGGTAGTCAATTTGCTTCTTCCAACATTCCGGGAAAAATAGAAAAAATAGCGGTTCCGCCGTCGGTCGGGTTGCGGAGTGCATATCCTACTGCTGGTGCTTTGCCAACCTTCAAGACGGAAGACCCGAGGCAAACGGGGACAGAGTCTCGCGCCACGGGGAGGGAAAATCCAGTCCCCCCCGCTAGCCGACGCTGGGTCCCACCATCCCACATACCGCAACATGGACTCACCGAAGAGGCCAGAATTAATTCGGTTTTTCGAAAAGTAAGCATAAAACCAATTCCTATCGCCAGTATATAGGTACATGTTTGATAGCTCGAAAGTTTCTCATGTTAAAATAATCCTTTCCTTGCCCCCAGGTTCGTGGTATTCTAAACAAACTTACCCCAGAGAAGTTCCAGGCCCTTAGTGATGAACTGCTTAAACTAGATCTTAACTCGTCGAGAATTTTGAACGGTGTTATTCTACTGATCTTCGACAAGGCTTTAGATGAACCGAAGTACTCGTCTATGTACGCACAGCTGTGCAAGCGTATACAAAAAGAGCTAGAGAACGATATCGACAAAACCAAATCCAGCGGCTTCCTGCAAATACTGCTGAACGTTTGTCGCGACAAGTTCGAAAATCGCGTAGAGTACAGTGAGAAGATCATCAATTCCGTAAGCACACTAACGGATGATTTGGAGGAGAAGAAAAATGTCGCTAAACAAAAGATATTGGGCAATGTCAAGTTTATTGGCGAGCTTTACAAGCTCGGCATGCTGCGCGAAATGCACCTGCACGAAATGCTTCGCTCACTGTTTATCAACAAGAAATTCAACTCATCGACGGAGAAGAACTGCGAGGACATGGAATGTTTGGCCCAGCTCATTCGGACATGCGGAAAGAATCTGGATACAGAGTTGGGAAAACAGCTGATGGATCAGTACTTCGAACGATTGGAAAAGTATTCGCAATCGCAATCGATGTTTCCACCGCGCATCCGGTTCCTGCTGCGCGATCTGATTGAATTGCGCAAGAACAACTGGACCCCGCGGAAGGTGGCTCTGGTCGAAGGCCCTGCTCCGATTCAGGAACTCAATCATGACGATGATGTGCTTCCGCCCGGACTGAATCACTTGCGAAATCGGGACCGCGACTATCGCAACAACGATCGTAGTGAGCAACGCGATTGGATCGGCAAATTATCGTTTAATTTGCATAATCTGAACGACGGTATCAATTTACTAAGCGTCTCCAGTCCGTCTCCGTTGTTTCCGTCAAGGTAAGTTTGTTTGATTACACATTATTGTTCTCTAAATGGTGCCTTAGCAGAGGTTCAATAGTCGAATTCTGCAATTGCATAGTTAAATCGTCCACAGAGTAATATTATCTAGTGGATTAGGCAGATGACCATGCCTGTCAGATAAAGGCATACTAGACTTGATAAAACCACGTAGTTCGATAGTCAATCTTCTCTGCGAGTTAACGGCCTGGTTGATCCATGTCGATTCATATAGCATACTCCCTGAAGCATAGGGTAATAACTATTGTCGTGTTTCAAGATAAGGCTTGGTTCATTAAGAAATGGGGCACTTTGTTTCGATGACAGTGGCGCACCTAGTAGTAAAAAATTGACTAGCTTGACATCATTTTGTTGAGAGAAGTAAAAATTTCACTTTGTCAAATTTTCACACAATTTCTTTATCAATCCAACATACAACACGTGAATCGAAAATTAATTGCGCACAGTTATCAAAAAAAAAATCCATCAGTGTCAACTCGGGAGTTGGAAAATCAATTAAGTTTACCTAAACCGCAAGTGATAAAAAAGTATAAGGAGATTTAAACGACTGTCCGTACGGTGCCAACTAAGCGACTGGGTGAAACCGTTAACTGACAACTGTGATTGAGGGTCATTTGGAAGATCAAGGCTAATCCAAAAATCGTATTGCTTACCGTTCCACTGTAGGACGAATCCGTCACTGAGATGGATTTAAGTGTTTCCGAGCAAGGAAACATCCAAATCAAAATTTCAAACAACAACAAAAATGTGCTCAAAAGCTGTACGATCAAGTGTTAACCAAAACGCTTCGTTGTATTTTGATGGATCCTACGCGAAAGCCGGGGGATTAAATTTTATAAGGCTTCTGTTCGCGATAGGTCTGTAATAAATTTAAATTTGTTTTCGCTGATAAATTCACAAAAAAGCATTATGGTCAAGGAATCTGCCCGTGTTGCAAAAAGATTACCATTGTTGTGAGCAATAAAATTGGTTTCTTAACCAACAGTTTTTACTATTTATAAGGTCTTATAGTCCGGATATGTGTTGCCGAAAATTAGGAAGCTGCCCTTCAAACATCAAAACATTTGCATACATCAAATTGCCCCCAGCTTTGTCCAATAAAAAGATGTTGAGCAAACATGAAGCAGAAATAGAAGAAAAAGGGAGCAATAATTAAGGACACTGAACCAATGAAGAATTTGTAGAATGTAATGTATTGGTCAAAACTGATACAGTTGTGCGCAGGTTGAAGAGCAGTATCAATAGCCCGAGAATTTCTTCGAAAAAATAATGAATATTTTTGTTTATAATATATCATGAAATAACCTCTGTTTCTTTCTTAGAATGTGTTTCAATTGGAATGATAATATGAAAGGTACAACCAGTACAAAGTGCCCCATATCTAAATGAACCAAGCTTTAGCTCTCGGATTATTCTTTAATTTTGGCTTTAGTCAGGCTTTTAGGTTTATTCTCAAAAAGCCAAAAGGCTTGGATGTATCGAAATTGGTGATCGACCAGGTGATTACAGTCAGTATAAATCAAAGAAGTGGTATTCTAAAATATTCCATTAAAATACACTACAATGAAGAATCACAGCGTTTAACTAAAAATCGTACTTGTTTTAAACTAATCAACAACTATTTTTTCTTATTAGCTATAATCAATCGTCCAACGGTTACGGAGGAAACCGTGATCATCGCGATAATGGAGGCGGTGGTGGTGCAGGTGGCGGCAACTATCGCATGCATAACAACCGCAACAACCAGAACAACTACGGCAACAATAATATGCGCTACAACAAACACAATAACCACCATCATCAGGGCGGTACCGGTGGCAGTATGAGAGATGGTGGTGGCAATGGTTCTCATGCATCGGCGTACGGCGGAAATTCGGGCATGATGATTAACAAAGATCTGGCCCCTCGCTTCAAACGCAATTTGATGACCCCACCACAAAATCCGGTCGAGGAACTGCAGATGCGACCAACCCCTAACAGTTTGTTGTTTAAAGCCAATATGAACATTAAACCACAGATGCCCATGTCTTCATCGATGGGAGGAGGAAACAGTGGCAATATGAAGCCCAATTTCAACGGACCACCACTGAATGAATTTGCATCGCCGTTAACAACTCGTACGCTTCTCAGCGAGCAACGCAATGCTGGACAAATTAACAGTAGTGCCTTTTCGGGAGGCAATAACAACAGTATGGGTGGAAATGGGAACTTTGGTGAATCTGGCAACTCGGCTTCGTCCACCTCCTCCAACATCAACCCACGTGGGGGGGGAATGCAAAGCGATAGTGGTGTAAACATGGCTGCCGGAAGAAATTCGGGAGGTTCGCAACAATCTTCCAATCAGAACACGCCTTCAAACATGATGAATCAGCGCCATCAGCACATGTCACAAGGTATGAATCCACGATCGATGAACCCGGCCAGCGACGGTAGTCATATGCACCTGAATAAGCATCATTCGGATCTGAATCAACATCACCATCATTACCAACCAAACAAACAAGGCCCACACGTACAGGTTCCGGAACACCATGGCGGTCGGGACATGAACGGTGATAACCGGATGAACAATAGCCATTATGAAGCACCACATCGTCAGCATAATAACGAACCGATAAATCTAGGTTTACCGAACACGGCAACTATCGGCACCGGCAATAATAATGTTTCGCTCCTCAACGGCAGCAAATTGATCCAGAAGGATCAGGTTGTCAAACAAACTTCTGCAGATAAAGCCGAAAAGAAGAAGAAAGAAAAGGGTTTAAGTAAGGAATATCATATGAAGCGTATCGCTACGTTCGTCGATGACGTTTTGTTGGAGAACATCAAACAGCAAATCGAGGAAGAGGAACAAAAAGCTAACGAAGGGGAAGCAAAGGATGAAAAGAAAGGAAACGAACCCAACTGCGGCGCAACGGTAACGGAAGTAGTAGTAGAAGTGGTCGATAACAAAGAAGAGAAAGTTGAAACCTCATCTACACCACCACCAACGGATGAAGCGATTGAAACCGAGACACCAACACCTGCTGTCGAAGAAACTCCCCTGATTGAAAATGTGGAATGTATCGAGCAGAAGCTGACGGAACAAGACGATCTGGTGGAGAAGGTAAAGAAACTTGATGACGATGAAAATCGAGCCGTCGATCTTCTTCGGGGGGATGAAAAGTTGGACGTTGGTTCGGAAACGCAGAAGGACGAAAATGATGTGACAACGTTGGAAACCCAACAACTAGAACAGCAACAGGAGTCTACAACCGAGATCGGTGGAATCTCCGATGAAGTGAAGACTCCGGAAGAAACTAAAGATTCTTCTCCGCTAGTAGCCGCTAGCCCAGAGCCATCAGACGTGTTGGATGAAAAGCAAGTATTGAAAAAATCGTCCCTGATGGAAGAGCTGGTTAACGCATTCTGCGAGCTGAAGATTCCGGAAAAGCTTATGCGTGTAGCAATGATTGCAATTCTCAACCAAGTGCTCGATCGCAATGATGCGTACCACGCGAAGACGATTGAATTTTTGCAAATTCTCAACAAGGAAAGCAAACTTTCGGACAGCGCTGCACTGGAGTCGTTCAAATCGATTGTGAACGGAATGAACGAGAAGGAGAAAACCATTCCGAAAATTACGAGCATCGTCGCGTCGCTGCTGGCGAGAGCTGTCGCCGGCAATCTGTGCAATCTGCCCGACATTGCAAACTTCACCGAAAACGGGCAGCACTATCCGCTGTTTCTGCTCGTGTTGCAGCATTTGCACAAGCAGCTGGGTAAGCAACCGCTGCAGGAGTTGTTCAACAAGAGCAAGGTGGATTTAATGTCCAGCCTGCCGGAATGTGATCGTACGAAGGATCGTATGGCTGAAATTTTGGAAGATCGTAACCTCAACTTCCTGTACCCATTGCTGCGCGTGCAGGCCGAACTGTGGAAGCAGATACAAACGGACGCCAATCCGCAGCAGTTTTACAAATGGATCAAGGAGAATGTCGAACCATCGTGCTACGCGGAACAAGGTTTTATCGTGGCCATTCTGACGGTTTTGTTTAAATACATTCATCAGGTACGTGTGGGTGTGCTTAGTTGTATATGTAATCACGTGAAATTATTCTAAAACAATATCGTTTTCTTTTGGCAGGAGACGGAAAATTTGAAGGATGATGAGGAACGCGTCGAAAAAGAAACGGAAATCTTAACCAAGTATTGTCCAGTACTGAACGCTTTCCTGAACGGCAATAACGATCTGCAGTTGACTGCTGTGTACGCAATTCAAGTTTACTGGTACAACATTGGCTATCCAAAAGGTACGAGTGCTGGGTGTGGTCGTTGCCGTTCATCCGATTATGTATAAGCTTATGCTGTTTATTAATAATTTACGTTTGCGTTTGCTTTCATCGTCCGTAGGTGTGCTGTTGCGATGGTTCCGAGCGATTAACGAGCTGAACGTCATAGAAGACGACGCGTTCCTACGGTACAAGGAAGACCTCACCGATATCTATCCAGGCAAGGGCACGGCACTATTTCAGGTCAGTCAGTGGCTGAAGTGGTTGGAAGAGGCGGAAGATGTGGACGACGACGAGGAAGATTGAAATAATCTCTTACTACCACCACCTCTTAGGAGCCGTTAGCACAGAGAAAAATTTATCTGATACACTCTCATTTTTAAATGTCGGGTCCAGAGTATTCTGCGAACTTGGCTTATTGACACGTACTTTTTTTTTTGTTTTAGCAACGTTTGTACGACCGATGTTCGGGTTGAAAAATTATCCATGAATAACAGTAATACGAGAGAAGTGTAATGGTAGGGCTTTTCCATTTTTTAAATATTAAATCCTATGGTGCACGGCCGAGTATAGTATCGTGGAAGACAAGGAGGAAGAATATTGATTTGATAACGATGATGTGAGGAAGCGGCGTCATGCCGTTCCGCTCAACTGATTTTTTTTATAGGAACACAATGCGATCAATTCGCTCTTGCCAAGATGCGATTGGAGGATAAAAAAAAGTTTATCAGTATGCAATAATGCAATATTTGGTTGCGCCTCGTTCACTCTGATTAGATAATTGTATTTGTAGAGAACTGTAACTTAATATAATTATTTCATCCTTACTTATTTACTCCCTTACAAGAATTAAACGTGTGCAAACGATTAGTGCACTGAGTAGAAAATCCGTGCCGGTACTGCAGATAATAATATTCTGCATCAGTAAAATTTTTGGGAAAAAAGATAGAATCGAGTCCCCCAATCATGCATTCGTTCATTCATTTATTTGAGACGAGTTTGTCGATTATAATGCTCTCCCGAACGCCATTATAAAAGCCCCTCTTAGTACTAACGATCGGTCACTTTTCAATCAGGCTTCCAACGAATTGATTATATGGCATTATATAAAATCTAGCGCAAATTCAAACTCAAGAGTTTACAGTTTACACTGGCCCTGATCGCGTCCAAGCGTTCATTGACTGTTAGCAGATAAATATGGGGACTCTATTCTTCGAATTTTTACTCAAAACTCAAATCAAATATTCGAACAATTAATTCTTCTCACTGTTTTGAAGTAAATGTTTACCGCGTGCTGTTAGGCGCAGTTTGGGTTTTGGGAATAGTTTTTACTAGAGAAACGAAAAATATACACAACTTATTGACAAATATGCAACATAAAAACACAAGGTAAACGATGTATGACTAAAAAAAACGAGCGGTGTAATCGGTTCGAAATAAGTTCTTTTCTTGGAGAAATCTAGTTAATGAATAATGGAATGGGAAAAAAACATTGCAATCTAATTTAAGGCTACGATTTGCGTGTCATTAGATTACGTTGCGAGAGGGATTTTAGAATGAGTTTCACTAGTGGCACGAAAAACAAAGAACGCATCGGAAGAAAGCAGCAGCGATATGAGAAGTAAAATACAAAATCAGCACAATTTCTTCTTCATGGTTCTTGATCGTTACGAAGTTCGTTCTTCACAGCAAACAGACAGATTGTTCTCGATGTATGATCTATGATCGTTAGACTGTAGCAAAGTATCTTATCGTGCACGGTAAAACTGAGTATACAAAATGCACACACACACACACACACACACACACACACACATATATACCTTTTCCCCTCCTCCAAACTCTGGTGTAACTAATCTTCATTCAGCAGCTAGTCTGTCTACGATCTTGATACATTACTACTTCTGGTTTTAAATTGCGACATAGGCTCGGTAGAGAAAGTGTTTGAATTCACAGTAAACATAACCATGCAGATGATCCCTACCACCGTCCTTATCCCAAACACAACTTTTGGAGCAACATAATTAGGCAACAAATCATTACTTTGAAGTAGATTAAATCATCATACGAAACAGATGATGATGGCACTCGGGGAAGAAAGGTGTCATCGTGTTCTAATGCCCCATCCATTACCTCCCGGCATATTGAAATAAACCGTACTGCAGGGTCCGCAGTTGTGTTAGAGCAATGGTTCCGACGGATTGATCATCAAGTAATAAACATACACAAAACACAATGCTGTGCACTAAAAGCCTTTTGATGTGCGTTTCATTCAGCAACATGTGGTAAATCGCACGCAAACCAAAATATCAAGCGATAACAGCAGCGTAGATAACAAAACAGAATCGTGTGCGGTGTTTGTAACCGTATCATTTCCAGCAAAAGCGTATGTGTGTGTTCAAATCGATTGGAACATGGTTTACGTTGTGTCTATTTTCAACGTATTTTATTTATTAATAGCAGAATAAAATGTAATCATACAGCGTTGATGATGATTTCTGAAACTCCAATTGAATTGTTGAATGGAAACACGATCGAACACACTCACAACGTGCGTACATTTCAATTAACAGGATTTATTCGTGAATAAAATATTACCCATAAAACATGATAAAAGAAAACGGCAAAACTGGAATTTGTTACAAAATTATCTTACACAAAAAGCATCCGAATCCGCGCATATTGCGCATTGATCTTAGTGATTTCCGGCGTAAGCACTTTAGGTTAGGTGTTTAGGTAATATTGCTATTTCTCCTTATCGATTTCAGATTCGTTAGATATTCCCCTCTACTTCGGAGGGTTGTGCCCTAAAACCACCTGTTGGTATTAGTGGGACATTCCACATGCAAGTCGCAGCGGTGTCCTTAAATGAAGAGAAGCAGTCCCAATCATTGGTTCTTGAGGCATTAGAAGCGAATGAGGCTATAAAGCCCAAAGTCTCTATAAAACAATCAAACAACAACATTCTTGAGGCATTACGTTAATGGATACTTTTGAGATTAAATGAGACCCGTCTCGTCCTCGGTGGAATATTGTTGGTTATCTGGGGAAGCTTCTTCAAATTTTATTCCGGTGTCACCACTTTTTACGATTGTTTGTCAGGGTTATTTTTTATAAGAGCAGAAATATCGTAAAGATGATTCGGTCCATCCCAAACAACCTGTGTTGGGGTAACAGGTGGGACTTATCATCATCATTGGTAAATATTAGTTATTGATCGATTATATACAGTGAAAGGTATCGGACACTATCTAAATTCAGTTAACTCTGCAATGCATTTTACGCTTTTCTAGAATGATGAAACATGAAAATTGTGTAGAGAATAGAAGGAAGCAAATGGAAGCAAGGAAGAGAATAGAAGGAAGGACAATGGGAAAATAGATTAAAAAATTTGTTTGGAATTAACCCAAACCATGTCTAAAAGATTATGGGCTGCAATAGATGCCAAAGGCAATGCTACTAAATATTGATAAAATTTGTGGTTAATTCATTTAAAAGTGTCCGACGCTTGAAAACCCAGCTTTATATGAAGACTTTTTTTCATATGCGTAAAAAGAAATCATTTTTGATCCTAGGAATGCGTTGAATGTTTCGCAAAAAAGTAAGAGTAGCTGAATTACAACAAAATGGTAATGTAGCCATTATTCTTTCCAATCCGCTTGTTTCAGGTTGAATTAATGCTGATTTATTCCTTTCCTTCCCACTTTGTAATTGCATACGGGTTTCATTCAAATGACAATGATGCTGCCAGGCTATGTGATATTTTCTCACATTTACGACACTCCACGTGCGTTACACATAACATTGCGTTAGTATTGTGATATACAAACCTCCGTAGTTATAAACAATCCGTAGTTATAAAGCATCATATTCATATAAAAAATCAACATTTTCTTCCTAGCTTCTATCGTTCCAACCCTTAGCCATATGGCGCACAATTGAATTGTTTCTGACCGTACTTTAGCCATCGATTTTGAATTTTGGATTTCACTCCATCCCGACAGGGTTTATAATTTGAGCCAATTTTTGGGTTGCTGGAGTACCTCAATGATGGCCGCCTCTTCCGTACCTTTCTCAGGGACATTCATGTACTCCCATTTCTGCAATAAAGTAATAACCGACGGAAAGCATCGTCAGGGCTGTGTTGCGATTGGGGTAAACTAGCGCCCGCAATTGTTTCGATTCCAATCAACTTACCGCATTCAGTGGCAAAGACATTAAAATGCTTTCATATCTCGCACCGGGCGTGTACAAACCAAACTTAGTTCCGCGATCATAGATAAGGTTAAACTCAACGTACCGACCGCGGCGCAACAGTTGCCATTGCCGGTGGCGATCACCATACGGGTCGTTCTTGTGTTGCCGAACCAACGGCAGGTACGAAGGGACAACGGAATGTGCGCAGGAAGACACGAAATCAAAGGCTCTCTCAGCATCCGGTCCGTCCAAATCGTCGAAGAAAATGCCTCCAACACCGCGGCTTTCGTTACGATGCGGTATGAAGAAGTACTTGTCGCACCACTCCTTGAACCGTGGGTAGTATGCGGGGTCATGGGGATCACACGCTTCCTTCAGCGTTCGATGAAAGTGCTTCGCATCGCTTTCGTTCAGATAGTACGGCGTGAGATCCGTACCACCGCCAAACCACCACTGCTTCTGACCGGCAGAGTCCGTCACCTCGAAGTACCGATAGTTGAAATGGATCGTCGGAATCATTGGGTTGCGCGGGTGTATTACAGCGCTTACGCCCACCGCGAAAAAGGGTAAATCCCCCTCGGCCAACTGTTTGCCGCGCGAGCGCATTTGCTGTATGGCGCCCTTCGGAAGATTCCCATGGACTACCGATATGTTTACGCCGGCTTTTTCAAACACATCACCATCCTGCAGGACGCAGGTAATTCCACCGCCGCCCTCCTTCCGTTCCCAGCGATCGACAAAAAACTTTTTGCCAAAGTGCTCTTCCGCTTCCAGGGAGCGGCAAAAGTCGTGCTGTATCCGCATCACCAACTCTTCCATGCGACTCTTCATATCGTTCCGGTTCGCATCGAGCACCTGCCGGCTGGTGATCGGTTCAGCCATATACCGGGAAACGCTGGCAAATTTAGCGCTCGAACCGAGGGCCGCCATTTGGACCTCATTCCGGTGCAGCCAATGGTATGCTAATGCGGCGGTAGTTCCGCCAATGCAAACGACTCCTCCAATTGTCCTAAAAATGGTTCCGTATTACGCTTACGTGTGGAGATGGGTATCAGTCGTCATGCTTACCTTATCACAGATGTCTTCTTACTGGAAGTGCCTGCGCTGTGCATTTGCCGTGTTATAAACCGGCTGCCATTGTTACGAAGAAGCTTCACAATCATTGTACACTTTTGTTGCTTAGCAAAGTACACTTATGCACGGCAGTAGAACTCGCTAGGGCTTACCAAAGATATGCACCATTCACTTTTCGAAGATTATTATTTAGAAGTTTCAAAACGATGCAATTCACTTAACAAGCACATACGCACACATAGCTGCGACGTGTTTGCACTCACGTACTCGCATCAAACCTCACATGCGGTTAAACTAACGGCACGTGAAAATGACATTTTATGAAACGGATTCTTATAGCGTCTCTGAAATACGAGTTATAAAAATGTGCTTTACAACTTCCGCAAAGAAAACTGTTTCCTTAATCCTGCAAACATGTGTAAACTTGTGTAGTCGATAATTTCGTAACAAAGCACACCTTTCATATATGTACGTTGAGTGCGATAGATTGGAACGAAACGAAGAAAACAGCAAGAAGCAACGCTGCTAATCATATCAGCTGAAAACGCACTTGCTACTTACTAGTTTCTTGCTCAGCAGATATATAATTGAACCAGCTTCGGTGTGTGGACGAGATGTTTCGCATGCAAGGACTTCCACCAACGGATGCGGCCGAGGAGAAGCGGAAAGTGCGCCAAGCTGTGCAGCAAAATCTGTTCGCTTTTGTAATACTGTGCGTGGCCATACGGATAGGTAATCAAAAAAACGTGCTCCATTCTCGCATTGATTTAATTGCAAAACAAATACCGCGAGCAATGATTTTCCTTTTCATTTGCAGCATCGGTTTTAGTGGAACCGTAGGACTGATTAGGCGAAAACAATGGTACAGCAGTTGCATTTAGTATTTTAATAAAAAAAAGCTTTTCACTCACCACATGGGGTGGTGATGCACATCGAATTGCGTACACACATTATTTGAGCTAAACTGCTCAAGCGGTAATACAGCTACAGGTTTTATTGAAGTACTGTTTCAAATTTGCTACGAATGTCTACGCAATTAAAAACGAAAGAAACTAATAACATAAGCCCAATATCGCTTTGCCACCCCGTGCGTATATAGGCAGCTGTGCGGTTTGACATTTACGCACGTATTTTTGTCATGTCATTTCGTTGCTTCATAAATTTTGATCATTCTATCGGCGTTTTCCGCATCCTTCGGAGGTCGGTTGTCTTTAAGTATTTGCAACCCAAAATTCACTCTCAGTGCTTTTGTGTATTTTCCTCCATTTTATAAACTAAAGTTCTGGTCAATTAGCAATATTCAATTAAGCAGCAAGCATGGGCTTCAAGCATCTAATCACGGTCAAAGCGAACGAAGTGATTCCGGTTCATAAGTACCGTTCGGATCGCACCGGGCTCACCGTGATTGTCGGTGAGGTTGAAGGCCCGGTGGTAAATGGTTACTTTACGCTTGCAACCGAAGCGCACGATGACGACGGGCTACCGCATACGCTGGAGCATCTTATTTTCCTCGGGTCGGAAAAGTATCCGTACAAAGGCATTCTCGATTTGGTCGCGAACCGGTGTTTGGCGTCGGGTACCAATGCTTGGACGGATCGGGATCACACTTGCTATACGATGACTACTGCTGGTAGTGAGGGCTTTCTTTCGCTGCTACCGGTGTACTTGGATCACATACTATACCCAACGCTAACCGATTCCGGCTTCACCACGGAGGTTCACCATATTACCGGGCAGGGTGAGGATGGTGGTGTAGTGTACTGCGAAATGCAGGGACGCGAAAATACGGGTGAATCGAGAGTTAATCTGGAAATGCTGCGGGCGGTATATCCGGACTGTGGGTACAGTGCCGAAACGGGCGGAATCTTAAGCAACCTGCGTACCAGCACTACCAACGAAAAGGTGCGCGCCTACCATGCGGCTTTTTACCGTCCGGATAATCTGCACGTCATCATCACCGGGCAAATCAAACCGGACGATATCTTCAAAGCGCTCGAACCGATCGAGGAGAAAATTGTGTCCAAGGGTGCACTGCCGCCGTTCGAACGCCCCTGGCAAACGCCGGTAGAACCACTAAAACAGTCAACTGATCTTAAAATAGAGTACCCGGCCGACGAGGAAGATTGCGGGTTGTTTAACGTAGCATGGCGCGGTCCGAAGGCTACAACGGAGTACGATACGCTCACTGCTTGTGCGGTGCTGCTGCGCTATCTGACGGACACCTCCGCCAGTCCGGTTCAGCGGGAGTTTGTCGAGGTTGACGATCCGTACGCAAGCCGCGTTAGCTACAACATAGTGGAGAATTCCGTTTCGTTGCTGTACATTTCGTTCGAAAACGTTCCGCTCGGTAAGGAAGACCACATCTTTGCTAAACTTTCCCAACTGTTGGCAAGCATCGCGGATGGGAAGGAAAAACTGGACATGCAACGCATGAGGAACGTTATCGAGCGCAACCGGCTGGAAGCGCTCAGTAGCTTAGAATCGAATCCGCACGACGATATCGCTTTTCATGTCATTGGAGATGTGTTGTATGGGTCCGATGAAAATGAGGTAAGATTTTTGCGAATGCTTTCACTTTTCTGCTGTTTTTTTTACATGTCTAATCTATTCTCTATTGACCACAGTTTAATAGCCGGCTGAATGTGAATCGGTGCTTGCAGATGTTGAAGGATAAGGAGGACAGTTTTTGGCTAGCCTTGCTAAAAGAATATATTGTAACGGTGAGAAACTTAACGAAAACTATATCCCAATGTGTTAGGAACAGCCTAACCCACTTGATCTGGGGTTTTTTTTTATTCAGAATGAGCACGTCGTAGTACGAGCAGTTCCCAGCATCAAGGAAAACGTACGTACGGCTAGTGTTGAGCAGGAGCGGTTGGAAAAGCAGCGGGAAGCACTCGGGGAAAGCGGGCTCAAGGAGAAGGAGAAAATGTTATCCCATGCTATGGCATCCAATGAAACAGCCCCACCGGATGAGATGATAACCTCCATACCCGTTCCCTCTACCGAAGGTATCAAATTCTATCCGGTTGAAGTGTATTCGTCTGGTGTGGAGAAAAACCCTCCCGGATTGCAAATGGACCATTTGCCAGTGTATGCCGAAGCGTATGATTTGCATACGAATTTTTGCTATGTAAGTGAAGGTCGGAAAGATTAAGCTGTGTAACGTTGAAGGTTTGTAATGGTTATATCGGTACTTCTTTCAGCTTAAAGTTACTATGAACACGGAACCGTTAAGTGTGGAATTGCGTTCGTACCTTGTACTGCTACTGGAGCTGTTGACCGAATCGCCCATCCGTCGTGGCGATACGTTGATTCCGTACGAGGAAGTCGTGTCAACTCTCGAGTCCAACACGGTCGAAACTATGACCGATTTGGGATTCAGTTCCTCGAGTCGCTTCAGCGTGGGTGCATACTCGAGCACGGCTACACTTTACATGCAAGTTGTGCGGGAAAAATACGCCACAGGCATTGAGCTGATTACGGAACTGTTGCACCAAACCGAATTCACAGCAGAACGCATAAAAGTGTGTGCAACCAAACTGATCAACGAGGTTGCCCAAGCAAAACGGGAAGGAAATTCCATCGCGAAGGATATTCTTCGTGCAATGCGGTATCGCGACGAGAGTAACGTGCGCATCAGTTCGCTACTGAGGCAATCGAAGTTCCTATCGTCGTTGCTAGAGATGCTGGAAAAACCAGATTCGGCCAATACAGTCATTGAAAACCTCAACAAGGCACGTGCGATCATTACACTGCCGGAAAATGTAGCCATTCACATGGCGGCCGATTGGAATGCGATGAAGGATCTTGGTATTGATTTGATCACCCCCTGGAGCCGGCTTGTACAATCAAGCCAGACGCAGAAAATACCAAAAAGGTTTGCAATTTTTTAGAAGTGTTATTTAGCACTCGTGTAGACCCTCGTTGATTAATTTTTGGTATTTTCCTTGTCGTTAGGTTAACCAGCATGCAAGATTGGGAGCATATGGAAAAAAATAACGAATCCCTCAAACCATACACGGGCGTGATCGTCGGGCTGGGCAGTGTCGAGAGTGCGTTCCTATTCCGAACATGCCATTCAATCACCGATTTTAACGACCCGGATCTTGTGCCGCTTTTGCTATTTCTGCAATATCTAACCCAACTGGAAGGCCCACTGTGGCGGCAAATTCGGGGCCAAGGATTCGCTTACGGGTATAACATCGTACCACGGCCAAACGAAGGTCTGCTGTACTTCACGCTGTATCGTGCGTCAAATGTTGTTGCTGCCTACCAGGAAGCGGTATCGATTATGGTACGAGTTTTGTACGACACGAGAATGGTGGACATTTTAATATCCTTTTTTTATTTCCCTTCGCAGGAGAAGCAAGTTGGTGAAGCGGCAGAGTGGGATGCCACGCTATTGGAATCAGCGAGAAGTTCCCTGATTTTTGAAATTATTGCACGTGAAAATAGCATCGAAAAGGTGGTCAACACATCGATGCTGGCCAGCTTCAAGGGTATACCGGTCGGTTATAACCAATCATTGGTGTGCCAAGTTGGCAAGGTGACGAAAGATGATTTGCAGCGTGTGGGAAACCGCTACGTGAAGCATCTGTTTTCCACTACCGACACGTGCACTGCCATCGTTTGCCACCCGGACAAAGCTTCCGATGTGGCGAACGCTTTCAAAAACTTGGGCATTCAACTGAAAGTGGAAACAAGCCTTGAAGAAAGCGTTTTAGCTTAAACGTATTCCATGGGCCGGGAGTCTTAACATAAATTATGTTTTGGAGAAAAAAACACATTTGCAACATATTTCAATCTATGCAGTAGGAAAATAAGTACAATTTTTTGTTTGATATTAGCTATTTTTGGTTAAAGAATATCGGATCTTTTTCCGGATTGTAGTTTCGTAACGTAACTGATTCAGTTCCCAACTGTTGAGTTTCAGATATTGATATTTGCTCATCGATAATTTACATTAGCCATTCAGATGTGTGCATTAAGCTGTAATCATTTTATATTCTCCTATATCAATAATCACTAGTCTGATTTGTGACTTCACTTTTATGATATACTGGCATGGATGAACCATAGAGTAAGTGAACGAATTAAAGAAAGAAAAATGTTCCACATGAAATTGTGAAACGCACCAACTCACCTCTTATGTATGGTTTAAATTTGGGTAAACAAAGAACTACTTCCGTTCGGTGCAATTCGGAAAGGTTGAGCACGGGTACGTCCGCGAAACGGTTTAAGAAAGCTTTTGTCCTGTGTAAACTCGGCTGGAGTGTAGTAGGGCCCTTCGGTTTCAAGGTAGATGTCTAAGCATGACATGGCGCGTTTTAATTGTTTTGGCAATATATCGAACGAGTTATCCGCTGATGACAAACTGTTGCACCAGTATTCCATTTCCTAGGGTAGAGAGAAAACAAGACGCAATTTCAATAATTCATCAACGGTAAAGGCTTTTTCTGCCGCTTCATTAGTCTACATACCCTTACTGAGCTGTTACACGATGATGTATGCTTTCCATTCCAGTTTAGCGAGAAGGACCATAATGGCGAATTGTCCGGGAAACGACAAGGTACACAAATGTAGCACTCAAGTTTAGCCGAGCCACGTATGACTATTGCACGGAAGTAGAGATCACTAGCGGTGGCCATCGCATCCTCCAGGAACATTTTTGCAACCCCGGACGAAACATAATCCTCAAAAGATATGGAACTCCACTGCAACACTGTACTGGAGATGCGTATTGGATGGCCGCGCTCATCGTTAATCGACGTGTCTACTACTTTGCTCTCTAGATCGTGTATCTGTTTGTACAGCTTTATCCGGGCCTCCCAGCGCGCCCGGACGGAACGTATGATGCATGGAATCGTTTCATGCAGCTTATCTGCACCATCTTGAAGATCATTTCCAGCTTCCGGACCGGTACGGACGCACGTGTACGCGGTCAAAGTGTGCTCCAGCCCGCAAAGCTTCTGCGCCCACAGGAAAGGCTTACCAAGGTCCTTCCCCTTTAACATGCGCACCAATTGGTTGATTTCGATGGAAAGCTCTTGCAGTTGATATTTTATTTTCGGATTGGGACATTCTTCACCCTTATCACCACGAAACAGTTCGGTCAGTACGCTCTCGGTGGACAACACATCGCCAGCTGCCACACCTGATGAGTGCAAATCTACCAGTGCAACGTTCACCGTTACCACCTGCATATTGGGCAAGTACGAGAAGGTTAGCGAAAGTCCGGGCCCAGCCTGACGATCGACGGACAGCTCTGGAGGACAATCCTTGGCGCGAATCGTTATCATAACGCTAAGTGGATGTGGTTTGAAGAGTTTCTCACGCCGCTGTTCCTCCAGATTCGTTTTGATGTGCCCCCGATGATGGCGTTTTTTCATACCCCGGTCTCCTTCATGCTCGTTATCATCATTGTCCGAATCGGCACGATCGCGAGAATTAGTGCCAGAATCGCTGCCACAGTGAGTTTCCGATTCGTACGAATTTACAGCCGCAGCTAGTTGTTTTGCTTCCTCTTCATCACCTTTTATGGATGTTACGAGAAAGTTATCTGTTTTGGAGTATAAATAGAAACAAATATTAGCGATATTTATACGCCATCATGAGTTTTAAGCACATTACCGCAAGCTTCTCCATAAGCAGTTACATTCGCATAGAGCAGATATAACGGTTGTGGCAGCAACCGAACCGTTTTGCGTATCTTCCAGCCTTTCTCGATAGGCATTTCGAGAGCTTCCTGTAGTGGCCGGGTTGCGATTAGTAAATCTCTTAACCGCGGTCCCAACGAATCCAAACGCGCAGTTTTAGCGATAATATCTTTCTCGACGGCTTGCTTTAAAGTTAACAGTTCCTTTAGATGCGCATCCAGCTCTTTCCGTTGCTGAAGTTCCCACTCCAGTCTAGCGATGCGACGCGCATGTTCATCTGTCTTGGTGCTTTCTGGCCGGGACACCGATTCTGGCGCTCGTTCGTAAAACTCTTCCACCGGCACGAGCTCGATCTCTTCATCTTGACTCTTGAACATATAGCACCGCTGCACTTCCCGTTTCAAATGTTCGGCTTCGTACAGCAGGTTTTGCAACTGCAGCCGATTGCTGTCGACACGCAGTTTTTCTTTGTGCAGCGCATCACGGCCCTCACGGATGCGCACCTTATCGAGACGATTCAGCTTCTTCAACAACACAAACGCTAACGACCCTTCGATCCGTTTGTCTGCAATTCGCGTCTTTGCATCTTCCGAACCGTCTGCCTTCAGCTTAGCGATGTCCGCAAATATTGTTCGTAGTTCGTCGCACGTTGCATGGAAAAGATTGGCGTCCTTCACCGGCGAACGCTTGCTGGCTTCCTGTTCTTCAAAGGCGATTGTGTTCTGCGGTATATATCAAAAGAAAACATGTGTTTTTGGCCATGAAACAATCCACAAAATGACCGGAAAAAATAGCGTCATACCATGTAAACATCCTCCTTCGAAATTTTGGCACTCGACGAAGAATTATCCGTGGCGTTGGAATTACTTGTCTTGCGGCGTTTTTTATCGGTGACCGTTTCATTATTCTCAGGTTTACTAACCATTTTGCAGATATTGAACGTTATAATAAACAATAGAAAGTGAGTTTTTCTTTTATCTCCAAATGAAGTTCACTGCGGTATGAATGTATGCGAGCTTCGTTCGGGAAAGAAGGTGTCCAAAAGATAGAAACAACGGGAGGAGAACGGGAGCTAACAGTTGACGTTTCTTGAAATTGTTTTTTTCCCGGCTTGCACAGGGTGATCGATGCCAGTTTGAATGACCAAGATGTACGTATTTAGGAAGTGATTTTTTTGCTACTGATTTCCGAGGGCGAACGCGACTACTAAAACACACTTAGGGACTCGATGTTTCATGTCCGGGACGCCTAACTTGATAGGATAACGATAGGAAAACAAGTCAAACAAACGAACAAATAGTTGTTGAACACGATTAAATTGCTTTTGGTCAGAGCATGTAACCATCCACTATATTATTGCAGCTAGACAACGAGCTTTTTCAAGGTGCTTCGAGTGTAGGTGTAACAGATTGTTGAAAAGAAAAAAATTACAAAGATCTGTTTTCAGGAAAATCTAAATTTCTTCCATTTCAATTTCACGATTTTCCTAATTCAATCATGAGATGCAATTTGGGCTCACGAAGGCAATGTAAATTAAAATTTTTTCACGAACGCCAAATTGATTGTTTCCTTTTTAGGCACGTGTACACACGGCTTATGCTGTCAACGAAAGGCTCTTGGGAAAGCGTTCGATATGTCAATTTGTTGATACCAAGCAGGGAAAATGTTCTAGCTTCGGCAGGGTACGAATCGTAGACAATTTTAAATATTGTGTCCATTTCAGCCTTTTGCTTTACCATACACCTTGTGTTATCATGAGTGCGGAAGGTGATAACTCTTTGCCAAATGAATCGGAAAACGTGGAAGGCACAGATAATGCTGTTTCCGCCAGTGAACCAGCGGTAGATTCGGCAACGGAGCAACAAACATCTCCTTCGGAAGTAGACTCCAAAGTGGAGGACAGAAAACCATCCCCCACCAAGAATGGTGCCGGGCTACTCGGTTCTGCTCCATCAAAACCGACCAATTCAGTTGTTACTGTGAGTATGGTCTAACCAGGATCTGATTCGTCTAACGTCTCCCGTAAGCTTCTTCTTATTGGCAAATATGTTCGTCTTACACCGTAGGATTTGTGGGTGGAAACCAAAACGGCAGATGGCAAATCTTATTACTACCATGCAGTAAGTCGTGAAACCACTTGGACCCGCCCGGAAGGTCCGAACGTTAACGTAATGACACAGGTGGAAGTGGAAGCCCTCAATAAGCAACAGCTACAACAACCAAAGTCTGCGGAACAAAATGTTGCTGAGGCTATCGCGACTACCGCATCATCAAGCGTACCGGTTAGTTCTGCAACCATACCCCCGGTTATTCCGCTCCATACTGCAATGACGCGTTTCACAGGACCGCCACCATCGTTTGGCATGGCTCCGTTCGGTATGCCTCCGCCCAATTTTACCAGCTTTCCACCGTGGAATCCACCAGCGGTAAACAGTGGACCAAATTGGTCACTTGGTCAAACGCTCTCATTCGACGCTACCAAGCAGGCCATGAACGAGATTAAGCATAGCGAAGTTGATCCGTCGATCGTTGCGAAAGCGACGGTTTGGAGTGAACACAATGCACCGGATGGCCGTATCTTCTACTATAACGCTTCCAAGGGAGAAAGCGTCTGGGAAAAGCCGCAAGCGTTGCGTGATTTGGAAAGTACGTTCTATATTAGTTGAGTTTCATCCTTCGTATGTTGATACGATGTTTCTATTTCAGAAGCGAAAATGGCGGTATGGAGCGCAAAGCAGAAACCTAAAGTACCTCCATCGGTTCCACCTTTCCTGGCTCCACCGATCCCACCGCAGATGCCCATCATGTCCTCAATGCAAACACCTCCGACTGCGGGACTGAAGATACAATCTTTTCCATCTCCTCTTGCTACAGCCGCCCACCCGAATATCGGCGCTATGTCCACCTCCGGGGTCCGTCTACAGCAGATACCGGTGGCTGCAGGAGGAGTCGTGTTCGATCCGATTTCATTTATGGCCAAAAATGATAAGACCGTCGCGGAAGAGGAGCGTAAGCGAAAGCTGGAGCAGGAGAAGAAACGTAAGGAGGATGAGGAAAAGGCCAAAGCAAACAAACCGCAGGACAAAAGTCGTCCAATCTCGAGCACCCCAATCAGCGGTACGCCATGGTGTGTGGTGTGGACCGGAGACGGGCGCGTTTTTTTCTACAACCCTTCGACTCGTACTTCGGTTTGGGAAAGGCCGGAAGAGCTTAAAGAGCGGGCCGATGTCGACAAAGCAGTTCTCGTTCCTCCCCAGCAGTTGCTCGGTACCGTAGCAGCGAAGGAGAATGAAGCCATCAGTAGCAAGGCACAGGCACAGGTGGCGGGGACAGCAAATGCCAACAGTATCACTGCGGCTGAAAGTGATAGTGGCGGCAACGCTAACAGCAGTAACGCCAATGAGCTGAGAACTGTCCCAACAGACACGGAATCTAGCGGAGAAGATGATGGCGAACAGCCGAGCAAGAAATTGAAATCTGATTTGGAAGCAGTGATGAAATCATCGAATTCTGCCGGTAGCAACCGTTCCGGAACTGATCCAGAAAAGGAAGCCATAGCGATGGAGGCTGAAGCTAGGGCCGCTCGGGAGCGAACGCTCATACCGCTGGACGTGCGTATGAAATCGTTCCGTGAAATGTTACGCGAGTTGGATGTATCCGCATTCAGCACCTGGGAGAAGGAGCTCCATAAAATTGTGTACGATGCACGTTATCTGCTTCTGACTTCCAAAGAACGCAAGCAAGTGTTTGAGAAATATGTGAAAGATCGGGCAGACGAGGAACGGCGTGAGAAGCGCAACAAGATGCGCCAAAAGCGTGATGATTTCCGTGCCCTCATGGAAGCAGCTCATTTGCATGGAAAGTAAGTTGAAGGTTCACCTTGTGACCGTACGCCGTATTGTACTTTTTCCCTTTTTTCAGATCTTCATTTAGTGAGTTCGCCCAAAAGTATGGCAAAGACGAAAGATTCAAAGTCATCGAGAAAATCCGTGAACGGGAAAGCTTGTTTAATGAGTACATTGTAGAAGTTAGGAAGCGCGAAAAGGAGGAGAAACAACATCGCAAGGAACAGGTAAGAGCTTTAAAATATTTATCAATCCCCACACACTGTGGTAAGCGCCTTTTTTCCTTTCAGATGAAAAAAGACTTTCTTGCCATGCTTCGCGAACGGAGTGATATTAATCGCCACACACGGTTCAGTGACATACGCAAAAAAGTAGAGAGCGATAACCGATACAAAGCAATCGTAGAGCACTCCCAGCGGGAAGAACTGTTTGAGGAATATATCAAGCTGCTCAAGGAGGAGAAACGGAAGGCAAAGGAGAAGGAAAAAGAAAAGGAGCTGAAAGAACGCAACAACCGCAGTGAGCAACAACGGGGCTCGCGAAGATCGAGGGATCGGTCGCGCGATCGACGTAGTCGCTCGAATGAGCGCGAAGCGAGCCAAACGGCAAAAAGCACCAGCAACGAGGATGGCCCAGCGAACGATAACAACAATGACGAAGACGAAGGCGAGGATTGCAACACGTCCGATGAGGATGAGATTGAGAGACAACAGAAGGAGCGGGACCGTAAGGCGCGAGCTGAAGCCAGTATTAAGGAGCGCGAGAAAGAGGTGCAGCGAACGTTGGCCACTCACTTGCGCGATCGCGACAAGGAACGGCAGCACCATCAGAGGGATGAGGCGATGCGCCATTTCAATGCGCTATTAGCAGATCTAGTCCGCAATGCAGATCTTACATGGAAGGAGGTTAAAAAGCTGCTCAAGAAAGATCATCGATGGGAATTGATTTCCATGCTTGATCGAGACGATCGTGAAAGGTACGCATATCTGCTACAAATGAAACAACAAGATACTAACCAAATAGCTCCAATTGGCTCTTTTTTATCTTAACAGGTTGTTTAATGAACATATTGCTAACTTGGTGCGGAAGAAGCGTGACAAGTTCCGCGAAATGCTGGACGAAATTCCGTCGCTTGAGCTAACATCGCAGTGGAAAGAGATTAAAAAAAATATTCGAGACGATCCACGGTACCTTAAGTACAACAGCAGTGAACGGGTATGTAATAATATCGTTTTTCAATTGCTATACAAAAATTGCAACCGGAAACGTTATCTTTTAAACATCACCAGGGTGAACGCGAATTTCGGGACTACATCAAAGACAAAACGGCCAATGCCAAACTGGCATTTCGAGAGCTGCTGCAGGAATGTAAGTTTATTACACACAAAAGCTTCGAGCTTTATCGCGAAAATGCTAATCATCTGCGTGAAGTGGAGGATATTTTGCGCAACGATCGTCGCTATCTGATACTGCATCATATAGCTGGTGAACGTACGCAGATGGTGTTGGCTCATTTGGAAGAACTGCATAAGCGTGGACCACCGCCACCGCCAACAGCTAGCGAGTCGTTACGGCGCAAGTAAGTGGAGCATCATCGGGACACGTTAGATTGATTGGTGTAGAGTAATTAGCAAACCAAGTATGACATTTGTGTGGATACAATGATTAAAAAGGCATTGATTAAATTAACAAGGTGGAGAAATTCATTCGCAAGATGACACATTGTCCACCCAGGTAATACCCCCGGACCGTGCTTCTTTTATGCGTAGCACAATGAGGAAACTCTCGTATAGGGCGCTCAACTTTATAGTCAATTTTATTGATGGTAACAGTAAGCACAGTTGTACGATCACTTAGGGATTAGTACCAATCTTCTGACATCGAGTGCGATTGAGTTGCGTTTATGGGGTGCATACAGTGAATAAGAATATGATGTCATTAGCTTGAACGCGTTCGTAATAGCAATAAATACACGCGCAGGCCGTTGCGTTAGTACAGGTGACAAACATATCTCAACGACACAGAGGTTTTTTCCAGGTGTGGTTCATTTGAAGGACGCAATACGCTGAACATACGGTGAATTTGCGTTATCCCATTTGGGAATTAGACAACGTAGCTATCGGGCAACTCGAAGCTCACGTCCAGGTGTGCCTCACGCGCCAGATGTACGATCTGTGCCAGGTGCACGGACAGCATGGCAGCTTCATCCAGATCGTCCTTTGGAAGGATTCGCAGCTTCGACTTCTTGATGAGGTCCTTCGCCTCGTTCACGTTGGTGCCCTGCAGCCGCACGATGATGGGCATTTTGATGTTGAGCTCCTTGGTCGCTTGGATGATGCCTTCCGCAATCACATCGCATCGCATAATACCGCCGAAAATATTCACCAGAATGGCGTGTACTTTCGGGTCGGAAGTGATGATTTTGAACGCTTCCTTCACTGCCTTTACGCTTGCGCCACCGCCAACGTCGAGGAAGTTGGCTGGATCGCCACCATGCAGCTTGATAATATCCATCGTGGCCATGGCAAGACCAGCACCGTTCACGAGACATCCAATTGAACCGTCGAGGGCAATGTAGTTTAGGTCGAATTTGGATGCTTCAACCTCCTTGTTGTCCTCCTGCGTCAGATCACGCTTGGCAAACAGATCCTTCTGACGGAACTCGGCATTGTCGTCGAAGCGCATTTTGGCATCCAGAGCGAAATCTTATAAAGGAGGATAATAAAGACGAGAGTTAATGATTTATCCTTTCATTACCGGGATGCAGGTACGAACAATTGCAGGAAATATGTAAACATCAAGCGGAATAGACAATCAAACTGTTTTTTTCCTTCTTCTTTTTAATAATTAATAATTTTTAAAAAGGAAACAAAATGCTCTCTATTTGCAAAGTACATAATAGAAAACTGTTGCAATTGGCCACACAGACAGTTTGAAATGACTATTCGGAAAAAGCAAGAGATAATAGTAAAAAACTAAAACACCGTGTAATGTTTTGAAGAAAGAGTGAAACTAAACGAACAAACAGCCAAACATTAAATCAAACTTAAAAATATTTCACAAATTTACTCATTAGCATTACAATGAATTAGACTACCACTAGCATAATGGAAGGTGGGTGATCATTTTGTTGATCAAGTATCTAAAACCAAATAATACTTTCCTTAAAGGTTATAGCAGTAGCTAGCAATATTTTAAGATAAAGCTTTCCAAACTCATGCAATACACTGTATGGTATTTGAAGATTGTTACTTACACTCTTCACCTATCGATGCGTGATGGTATGGTAAGTTGGTGAAACGTTTATTGGTATTTGTATGGTGTTATGGTTGAAAAAAGAGTTATCATATAAACAGAAAGGATTAAACAATTCGCCAATTATTTTCATATTTTACAGCACACTTCAATATTCAAAACATATTATTGTACACATAAATATCGTGTTTTATGTGTATGTTTTCTACAGTAAGTTCGGCAATTACAGGTTTTGTAGCCTTTTATTAGGCGATATACATTTGAATGATTAATCAACATGGAAGTCCTGTTTGTTTGGGAGGCTCGATCTAGACGGACAAAAAATTGTCATGAATTTTCAATAAAATTGATTTCGAATCATGTAATAAAATTCTTTTCGTTAGCCGACTACAGCAGCAAACGCTAATGTAACGTATGCGAAATCAATATACTGTTTAAAATAACACACCATGTAATTTTCAACACATTTTCCATTTGATTGAGTTTTTGATTATTTGGAAACATCAATTTACTCAAAATTTAGCACAGAAATGAGTTATTATTTGAAACTGTACAAGTAAGGCCATGGTACATGAGCATTATGTTGAAAGACGAAGAAAACTGTGTATGTTCAATCAACTCATAGATGATCATGGGTCGATCGTATAGCGATCGCATGGATCTCTATTAAATGAAAACGCATTATTCCTACATCAGCAATGAAACTGATTATGAATTACAAAAAACTTTAGCTTCTTCGACGTGGAAGTACGTGGAAGTGGCACATTATTATCTGGCCGTTTGAATAACACAGCCAACAAAACCTGTTAATACTTACACGTTTCGGCAGCATCCTCCGCATAAGGATTAATTTCAATCAGCAGGGCATCCTTCTTGACGAACAAATCGTACATGTTGAGTAGCATTTTTGCTGTTTCCTCCAGTTTATCGTTTAGCCCAACCTTCTTGGCCACCTAAAAAGGACGACAGGAGTGTGTTTGTGTCACAGTCGGATCTGAGCCATGTTAAAACACTGATGAGGCACCATACCTGGATGGCTTGATCCTTTTGCAGGCCTTTGTTAATATCGATGGGTTCATACACAATGGCATCTGGGTTTTCAGCGGCAACCTCCTCAATATTAACGCCTCCTTGGGACGATGCAATCAGAACGGGACCCTAGATAACCACAGTGAACTTCCGTATTTAATCACACCACATACGAGAGCAAAAGTGAATGAAACAAAACATACGTTGAATGCGCGCTCCATCATCACTGCAAAGTAGAACTCGCGCCGGGGAAACTTGCGTTCGGCCACCATAACGGAGTTGCAGATACGGCCCGCCGCACCCGTTTGTTTCGTGACGAGTAATTGATTTATCATTTTGCTAGAAATGTCCTCTGCTTCCTGTGGCCTAAAAATGGTACGACAAAAAATTACACATTCGGCTTAACTATGCTGGCGATTGATGGAGGATCATTATACTTACGAAAACACCACTCGCACACCGCCTTTCAATCCATTCTTGAAGCTACCCTTACCTCGTCCACCGGCCAGTACCTGGGCTTTCAACACCAGATTTTTAGTGTTAAGATCGGAGGCAATTTTTTTCGCTTCCGCTCCAGACGTTGCCACTCCGAACCTGGTAAGTAAAGGGAATATATGTAAATGTATAAGTGGGAATATATGTAAATGTATTTTGAACTTTGGAACGCCAAATATAACAACAAAATAGCATACGCCACTGATACGACAAGGGTTAACGCGGTGAATAATGAGTTCATAGTAAAACGCTTGCAACATAGGAAGAACAAAAGGTGATAAGTTGATGCGGGTTTTGTTTACAATTCGACCTAACCCGCCCGCCGTGAGCTACAGCATTGCGATAAGGACACAATCAGCTACAGTTTCGACTACTATCAGCCGCATCCCACCGATGCCCTAGTGATTTGTTGTTGCGACGAGGAATTATTTACATACAAAATGCATCGTTACTTCAGAATCTAATTGATCATGCACATACCGGTTTTACTTACTTGGGCGTAGGGATTCCCGCTTCATTTAGAAAGGAGTACGAAACGTGTTCCTGCACATTCAGGTGGCGCTTCTGGCATCCACTGGCGAGCACCTAAAAACGAAACATGAAATATTTGATTAATTTTAATTGTAGCTTCCGTTGCAGCATAGGTTAATTGTGTTCACTTTAACACATGATTCGTGACGTCACGGAGGTTCGAACAGCTAAACATCTGGGGTCGATGATATAAAAACAAACTGGTTCTTTTGGCGGTATTTTCACTAACGCTCAGCAGGCAGCAGCAGTCGGGCTAGTATCTACCCTACACCGCTGTTGGAACGCAGGATTTGCTATAGAAAACATTGCATAATCCATTACCTTTCACTGCGTTCGGCCGAAAGGAACACAATCACGAATGGCGTAGGAACTTTCTAATACGCTCCTAATCGTTCTATTTATATCCATGATATCTTTTATAATGTACTGTCCTGTCTTAGACGCGGAACGATTTCACGGTCATCATTCGTTACATAAAATTTTGCTCCGGTACGAATTCTAGCGTAGAAAAAAAAACCCTACACCCTTGCACACTTTGCATGCTGCTGTTGATGATTCAATCGTATACTGGTACCTACCTTTGGCGAAGTTTTGCTCGCGATTTCGGCCAGCAGCAGGCTCGATCGTCGAAGGATAGAAGCCATTTGGGAAAATACGGCGATGGTAAAGACGGCTGATGAACGCGCACAATAAGCTCTTGCAAAGATTTCTGCCTAGAATGGTACTACAGCTCGTTCATCCGTGATCTTCCGTTGCAAGCAAAGTGAGTGAAGATATAAAGGAGGAGCAAAGTAGAAGGTTTTGACAAGAGCATCCGCAGAGAAAAAGTTGAACGTCAACAGATGCCAAAATGTCAAATATGCGAATCATATAAACCTTGAATCATGTTCGGCGTGGCGATGTTTTTTATGTTGGAAATAAATGTTGCAGTAGAAATAATTGAAAACGCCGTAATCAACTCTACATGTTGATGAATGAACATTATTTTGAAGGGGAAGAGCAGGCAAGATTTCATTTCCGCTCCAGAACAAGATCCAAAGTTTCTATCGTTTAGTATGCAACATTTTCGGTTTTCCATAAGTTTCTCGTTCGACTGCAACATTGTACTATGCTAACGAATCTCCCTAAAGGATGATAAACATTTTCGAACGAAAGAAGAGCGGATATCAGCTGGTATTTCGAGTTATATTTTTCGTTTAAACGACTCTCTTCACTTCAAAGAAACGCTTGAGATAATATATTTGCCCCACAGTCATTACTATGAGTACAATAGCTTCGAAGAAAGACCACATCACGACACGGGAGTTAGTGCTTTCATTGATGGAGCGATGGATACGATCGCGTACCTGAAAGTGAAACCACGTTTTTAACCATTAAACTGCTCATTCGTCAAGCGCAACGAAACCGCACTACTTACATGCATATAATCTTGCTCGTGCTTAATACTGGTCAGGGTACCGGAAAGTTCGCGTATCATATCTTCCAGTTTGGTGTGACCGGCTTCGCCTTCGTTTACTGCTCCTACAGTACCTTTAGGGGCCTCTCCAATTTCCATAGAAAACATGACCACCTATCAAACACATGATGATGAATACGATCAGAAGGTGGATACGATTATATAGGACACACATCATGGGTATAATATACCAACTTACCTTCGGCGTAAGTGTAGACATTTTGTTGCTGAAGCAGTAGTGATAGATTCCGGTTTCATATGCGGAGAATGTGTACTTCCCGGAGGATTCTTTCTCGCCCTGGTATATGACTTTCTGGTCTGGGCCACTAATGCGCACCTCAATGTCGAGGAAACCTCCTTCTACTGTTTCAAACATAAGTCCTGGAACAAAGTTTCAAACACGGCATATCAATGGTACAGAATGAAATAGTGCGGAAACCATCCGTGTGGTTCCTTCCGTAGATATCACCTACCTAATTTCGTGCCTGCTTCTGCACGGTCGAAAAAGCATTCCTCCGAGTGTGGATCCACGGTAATGAAGTAACCATTTATGTGTACTACACATTGAAATAGCAAAAGTGTGAGGAATTTTAGTAGAAAATTCATTTTGTTATTAGCGCAGACTTGTTGTCGTAGCCACGTAATTTGACGTCTGACAACAGCGGTGATGCGATCCGCTGCTATCGTTTCTTTTTTTCCGAGAAATGTCAATCGTTTGCGCCCCGGTGAAAATACTCCAATGTGAATCAGGGTATTGTTGCTGTTATTCGAAAAGCACTTAAAATCAACTATTTGACTCAATAAGCAAGCATCGATATGCAGTTCAACCATTTTTTGAATGTGGTATGTTCCAATTGAAATCATAAATAAAAAATAGTACTTTCAGAACCTATGCATACAAGGCCAGCAAACGGTGGAACTTTACTGCTCGTTAACGATACATGGCGGTCGTTGGTGCTTCATAGATAATTGCCTCTCTTGTACTCATCACAATAGGGCATCTGCTAATCAGCGGTACCATTTTTGCGATCATAACCTGTTAGTACCTGTAGTATGTAAGAAATGGCTGCCATAACTGGTTCAAGATACTTTCTTTTACTGAATTCGTTCTCTCGTGAAAGTTGAGCACTCTTGAGGAGATTGGGTAATATGCTCAGAGATCTTGGTTTGTATTTGCATGTACGCAACATTCAGAAAACATGTTTGATCTCACTCTAGACCAAGATAGAAGTGTAGACAGGCTAGCACATCTTCCTGGCACCGATCCTTGGTGCAACCAAAACATTTTGAGATTTTCCTAGCCATCTTCACCTATAATTTAACATTGGTAATTGTCATTCTTCATGTTGGACATTTTTTTACTAGGTGTGTTATAGCTTAACAGCAAAACCCGCCCCAAAGACAGATTGGAGCAAAGTATATTTCTATTGTTCTTTGAATGATGGAGAACAAACTTATTTTTGCGTATCTTGCCCGAACAATGGTTCCGCATCCAGTTTCCAATGCTCAAACACGTATGGCAATCTTTCACTTGGTTCCGTACTCCAGTGATGGATACGACAGCGAACCCGAGCCTTTTCCAGGCTGTTGATTGTGACCGTGCAGTAGAATTCTTTGTTTTGCTTCAATAGATCGGGTCCAGTAATGGGAGTTTCTGGGAGGGTTATGGCATGTTCCGGCACATAATATCCGGCTTTCCGGAGCGAGGTTTTGATATGCCACGGTTCGATTACCCAAGCATGATCCTTGTTCATGACAACCGCCAGTATGAGGCTTTCCAGTTTGTTCACCGTCTAAAAAGAAACCCATATCAGTAATTACCCGAAAACAATAGGAACGTTTATCTTTACTCTTTGTGCATATGCTGAACTGTGCACTTCCGTTTCCTTCTCATCCTTTTCGGTGGCATATTTCGCTACACTTTCGGGTGTTTTGTAGACGGCCAATCCCGGCAGCAGGAGTTTGTTATATGCCACATTTGGCTTCAGTGAAACTACATCTCCCTTCGAACCTATGCCTTCGACAAAGGCGGTAAGTACGACCTCCAGGTTTGGTTTTTTCTTTATCGTCGTATCCTCAACCAAATCGTACACATAATGCCGTCCACGTAACTTTCCCGACTTTTGGTTCTTCTTGTACAGATTTGGAGGAGTACGACGCTTCAGCACAAACGTATTCTGGAATGAGGAACAGTAGTTCAACGCAGTTGCATAATAATCCACTATCTCCATTGCAACAGAACCTTTCACTTACCCTTGACGATTGTAGCAACACCGATTGTGTGGTGCAGAGTGACGAGCATCCGAACAGTTTTACAACGTTGCCCAACATTTCGGTTGCTGTGGTTGGAAAAACAAACTCGCAATGTGTGTGTAGAGCAGCCGGCGAAATTCCGGGTGATCACAAATGTTTTCAGTCTATCCGCGTGCTGTCAAAGCTTGACTATCGATGACAGTTCGCAGTTTGGCAGTTTTTTGTCGTGTTTATTTTGTGTGCATGGTCGACGGCTGAACCGAACGGTACACGGAAGAGGTTTGTGTTTACAAGCTGGACTGTTTACGTGCATATTTTGAGGCAGTTCCGTTGTAGGAAGATTATTTAGAGTAACACACGGCTCGTAATGACGATCTATAATTTGTATATCTTTGATAAACTTGGCACTTTGCTGTACTACGGGGAATGGAACCGTCTGAAGCAATCCGGAATAACAAAAGATGAGGTAGGTATGAAGAAAACTTTTTGTAGTTTGTTCGACTTGTGCAAAGAAAATTACCATTTTTTACGGTAGTAGATTGCTCGGGAATATTTTAATGATTCAGAATTTATGTTCCAGGAAGCGAAGCTCATGTATGGGATGTTGTTTTCGATCAAATCGTTTGTCAGTAAAATATCGCCCATTGAACCGAAGGAAGGATTCCTGCACTACAAAACGAACAAATATGCACTACATTACCTCGAGGTTCCTTCCGGTTTGAAATTCGTTCTGAACACAGATAACACGTCGACCGGGATACGAGAGTTTCTACAGAACATTTACACGAAGGTAAAACACTTCTACTCTAAAGTTACTTCCATTCCGTTTTATTAATCTTTCTATGAATCATCAGATATGGGTTGAATATGTCGTAAGGAATCCTCTTTGGACCATCGGGACGCCCGTCACATCGGACATTTTTAAGGCAAAGCTGGATGATTTCGTGAAACAATCGCCTTTGTATGGTTCAAAGATAATTTAATCAGGTAATCAATGCCACCGAATACGCCCCTTTTGATAATCTTGCAAATACGTTCTAATAAACTCTCTGCTGCTTCCTGTACTCATCCAGCCACTTTTGTATGTTTTTGACGTGTACTGAACGGGCGCGTGTTACTGAGGCTGGGTCATTCGGGTTCGACGCACGCAAATCGATATGGTGAGCACCCTCGGGAATAAGCACGATCTTGATATTGTCATTGGTTGAACGCAACACACCGCCTCCGGACCAGGGGTCCAGCAGCCCATTGCTGAAGACGATATTGGTGATGCTCCCTCTGAAATGGAGGAAAATTTATCCAAACTTATGAGTATATAGTTTATTTAAATTGTAGTCCCAAACAGTCTCTCAACATGATAACGATAGTTTTTTTTTGGTGGAAGACGGAATTACATAATCCTACAATAAAATGCTACGCGAAAAATACTCACTCGAGAAACTCGCCACCGTAGTTCAGAAGCGCGTTAGCAGGGTGCGGATGGACGCCGTATTTCTTGAAGCATTTGTCCGAGTAAGTTTGCATGTTCCATTGCTGTGGCGGGAACATGTCATGCACACCGTCTGAACACATCGGCATTACCATTTCCGTGCAAGCCTGAAAATCCCATCCACGATCGCCGATGCCGCTACCATCGTACGAAGAGTTGATGTTGAGACAAGTTGCTTTGCCATCGTAGTTGGTGTAAATGGTCAACGCGGATTGCAAATGATCTAGCAACTCGGCACCGGTGTAGTTTTTGTCCAGACGGCCACAGAACTCTCGCACTGGATAGGCAGGTACCGGTGCAAGGAAGTTTGACTCGTACGGATAGTTAATCATTGCCAGATTCCCGTACACATCGGTCAGATAGTCGAAAAACGTCTCCGTTACATCGGTAGCCTTTGTGATGTTGGTGCAAAATTTAAACTTTTCGTTTAACACCCGCAGCCCCTCAGCGGTGGATGAATAGTTTTGCAGCATGGTCCACGAGCGGCGTATATTGGATGCGCACTCGGCGTTGTATGCCACCTGATACACGGATGTAAGAATTTGGTTGAAGATTCCGCATTGTGTTACGCCCTGGAATTGACGGATTGGGGCCGATGCGGCTATTGCGCCCGCCACTAGATGCGGATACTTGATACGAATCCAGGCGGCCAGCATACCACCGTAAGATCCTCCAAATGCTATGACTGGGCGGGCCCGGTTCGTACCATTGATCGGGTTAAGCGTACGCAGCACCAGTGCAAAATCAGCCAATGCTTGTTCGGATGTCAGATAGCCTAGATTCTTCGGGGAATCGAACGACGCATTTCCGAACGGAAGCGATTGACCGTAGAACCGATGCTCTATAAAGAGCAGTGATGCCTTCAGCTTCGGTGCCAGCTCCCACATGAAACCGGTGTTTTTGGCAAACAGTTCGATGTCACCCTCATTTCCAGCGTAGAACAGAATCGGCCGGTTTGGATCGTTGGTGTTTTGGGCGAACGTCTCGTTGATCAAGTAGCTGCATCAATGAATGACATGATTACCAATGCGATCGTTTTACAAAACAAAAAAGCTGACAATGCAGCTACGTGAGATTAAATTTCGCGCAAAAATCCATACATACCGCAGTTTGAACGTAGCTTCGCTTGTGTACGTAAAATGGTCGATTGGGACGTCGATCGTTTTAATCTGATACTCGTAAGCAGCCCCTGCACAGAGGATCGTTGATAGACCCAAGATAAGCACGACCCCCGACGCAGCGGTCATCATCTCGCGTCCGTGGTTTTGCACCTTTTTTTGCAGATGAACTTTAACACCGAAACTACGAAGTATGTAGCATCGCAATATATTAGACGAAATGGATTGAACGGTTAATTAATCGATTAGTGCTTCAATTGCTACGGAACAGAACACGCTAAATGAATTGTGCCATTGTTTACCAAAGTGATAAGAAAAGAAAGGTATCGAAATAATCCGTAAACCCCACAAACAAACACGAAATCATATATATGCACCTACCGTTTCACGGCACCTAGCACAAAACCGTTCACAGTCTGCTACTGCTGTCGATCGATACTAGCGACTGGCCGTACAGAGCTTCTTGATGAAATACGGAAACTAGCCGTCAATATTTGTGTACATCGCAGTAACGACAGACGATCGTTTACGCTGCATTCTTGAGCGATCATCTGGCTGCCAAGAACGGTTCAATTTGAATGATCGCGAAAACATTTTTATTCCTCCAAATACGCCCTATTCGAACCTAATCGATTACATTCGGACGACATTATATTCACCCCCATATCAATTAGTAACATCTTTTTGTGATCGTAACATATTTAAGGAACTTCACTAATTAAAAATTTTTGATCGTTGATGATTTTAATTTTTTTTGTAAATGGCGGAATGAGATGGACTAATCATGTATGTGTTAAACTGCACCAACCAATTATAAGTTACCCCATGGTAGCTCAGGCGTCGTCCACAAATTACGTAACGCTCGATGGAGTGTGGGGATTTGTGCTAGCGTTACGATTTGTTACATAGGGGAGAGGGGGCTATGTGTTACGTAACATTAATTTAAGTGCTTGGAAATCTCGTGTCTTGTTGTCGTGTCGTGTTGAAAAACTTTGCATCTGGTTGCAAAATTGAGTAATTCAGTTATGTTTCGTGAACGTTTGCGATGTACAGTTCGGTCTGATTAATTTTCTTTGATATTCTGGCAATATTTTGTATGGGGAATTGAACACTCAGGTCGAACAGAAGGAAGCATTGAGAACAACGAAACTAAGTTTCAGCGCCCACCAGCTGACGAACGACAAAGGGCACCGCCTTATAAATCTTTAATCGCCTTGATGGAAGACACTTCTCGAATATTATATACATACGGACCTACAGAGTAGTGAACGTCGACTCAGACCATTTCCTGGTGATGGTTAAGTTACGCCAGAAAATCTGCGCAGTCAATAGATTGCCCATCAGCCTACCAAGAGGCTCAACATAGATCGAATGAAGCAGGCTGATGTGTCCCAAATACCCTTCTGCAGGCTCGCGCCTCTTGCCACAGATTTCGACGAGAGTTATCAGGCTGAATTTGTTGGAGAGACAAGCATTACTCGGTATGGCCACCGACCAAATTTTCACTCTACGGCAGATCCTTCAGAAGTACCGAACAAGATATCGGAATCGTCCGAATCTCATCGGGGGCTGATGCAAGAGGATGGGCTCTCCTGTTTGCTATTTCACATTACTTTGGAAAGTGTCATGCGGGCTCCGACATTTTGGGCACGATTTTTACCCGATCTCGGACGAACATCTGCGGCGATGTGACTAAGGTGTCCCCGACGCTATGCCGATAGGATTGGATTGAAGATCAATGCGACAAGTACCTGCTTGTTGAAGGCTCCGGCCGCGATAGTGCTCGACTGAGAAGCAGATTAGGATATCAAAAAAACCAGCGGAATCCAAAGGCGCATTT
>KB663655.1:3156753-3213628 GCA_000349025.1 Anopheles minimus
ACGGGGGAACGGTCCAGATGGGATTTGAACCCCGGTCCTGCCGTATGAGACCGGCGCCGCTTATCTCCTCGGCCATCGGACCGCCCCATAGCTCATTATGGAAAGCTCATATGACCGTTAGAAAAGCCATGTCATGGCCAATCATAATCCAAGGTTGTAAACAACAAGTCAAGGCAAATACATTAGGTGAAGATGATTGTATCACTATGGGGCAGGCAGATATCTAATCAAATGACCTCTTTTCCCAAATAGATCCATTTATTTTTCTTATTTTTTATATGGACCGCTCCCCCGTCCCAGAAACTTGCTACGTAGTCAAATTAAGTGCACTAAGAAGTGACACTCCCAGGTCAGCCAAGCCATGAATCAAATAAATGTTTAGATGGAATAATTGTATATTAATCAATATTGTGTTTTGGAAGTTGCAATGGTTCTGCTCCATGGCACATAGACCGGGTACAGGTAAATACCGTAGCATAGATATACGGAGGCGATTCGGTGGCAGAGGTGATACCGGCGCTGGTCTTAAACGGCAGTACCAGGGTTCGAATTCCATCCGGATCGTTCTCCCGTAGTAAAGACCAACTACGTGGTATCAATAAGTTTAGTAAGCCAAAAATGGTAGGCATGAGTAGGTCGTTACGCCAAAGAAGAAGAAGAAGATATACGGGGAAATCCACCCCTTTGGAAGGAAACTGTGTACATGGAACTGCAGATCTCTCAAATCATTTGGAAGTACTCGAATTTTCTCAGACAAGGTCCCGCGGCTTGAGAATAGTAGCATACTTCAAGAGGTGCGCTGGAGGGGCGTTATAGAGCACACTAACCGTAGTGATTGGAGACAAACACGAACTTGTTACGGTGAGAAGAACGTTGTGCGATCCGGAATGATCCAGCGTTAGACCCGACAAAACATAGAACCTATACACGACTGAGAAGGCACCAGATGTGACTCTAACAGGGCAAGAAGCGCATCCTCGTAGAGTCGGTTGAACAGCATGTATCTCAGTCGAAGGAAACACGCACGTTCAACTGGATGTTAAACGCAGCGCGATGCGGTTTTCTTCCGAGATCGCTCTGTGTCGTAACGATGAGAGAAATATCTTGTTGGCCGAGGGAGAAGTGATCGACAGGTGGAAGTGCTATTTCGACAGACACTTATAAGGGGCAGACGCAGGAGATACTGGCGCAGACAGCATTACAATGACGAAGCACCCCTGCCATCCCTGGTGGAAGCCATCGGTGCCATCAAACAGCTATAATGTCATAAGTCAGCTGGCAGCGATGATTTGATAACAGAACTATTCAAGATAGAGCCGGAGGTACTGCAGACTAGCGCCCATTGCTACAGGCATCGTTGGAAGCTATCAAGCTAAATTTGTTGGAGGAAAATCGATCACCAAACAAATCTTTAACGTTTTGATATAAAGCCGTGTAGTTCGTCTTTGTATAAAATAAAGAATCTACGAGAGATCCTACAGCAGTGCCGGGAGGATCAGATCCCCACGGCCTACCATAGTTTGGACAGAACTATGGAACATCATGCAGCAGTACGGATTTCCTGCGCAGCTGGTACGCCTACTTAGGGCAACTATGGACGGTGTACAGAACAAGGTGAGGGTATCGAACATGTTGTCGGAATCGTTCGAATGTCGTCCGGCGCAGAGGCAAGGAGTCTGACTCTTCTATTTGTTCAACATTGCTTTGGAGCGAGTCATGCAAAGCACAAGCATCGACATCCAGGGGCACGATTTTTAAGCGATCTTTCCAATTCCTTGGCTATGTGGATAGTATTGACGGCATCGAATGGACATCTGCGGAGGTATGCGTGGCTGAAACGTGAGGTCCGTAGGATTGGACTGAGATAAATGCGACGAAGGCAAAATATCTGCTTGCCTATGATCGTGTGTTGTGGACAGACGAATTGTTAGTTGGGGACTCCTCGTGTGACAGCGGATGCTGTCACCGAAGGATGTCCCTACGACAAGCGAGTCACGATCGGGCGGCCGACTGGTCAACAAGGCGAGAGGTAGCGCTCTCGCCTAAAGTGATTATACAAACCAAATTCATAACATCGTGATATAGCTCGACTAGAATGATCGTATCTTGGGATAACAATATGACCACTCTCTTGCTCACCACTCCCACGAGTCACTCTGAACAAGGATCTTGGTGTGTGGCTCGAAGACAAACTGTCGTTTGAGCTACATATCAATGCAGTCCTCGAGCGAGCTATCAAGGCCCCATCATGGGCATGGCGTCTAAGGTCCGTGATCCGCTGTGCCTGAGGACGTTGTATTGCTGCTGAGTCCGTCCTATTTTGGACTATGCCAGCGTCGTTTGGTACCCTGCAGGCGTCACCTCTATGGATAGGCTGGAGAGGGTACAACGGAAGTTTACGAGAATTGCCATCAGGCGCTTCCTAAACGACCCCAATTGCTAGGCATTGCCAAGCTAAAAGAACGCCATGGTTATGCGCGCAAATTATTTATTGCCAATATTTTCTTTTTATTCATCAATTACGGCCAGGCCGTATTGCTTATAACTATTATCTTCAATCTTCTTCTTGGTTGGCCTGCCCTATCGGGCACGTCTGGTAGACATGGCCTGGTCTAGACTTTTCGTTGCGGTGTTATTAGAGGTGGCTTGCAAGGCCTCTCCCCCAACCTCCTGTCTCGTCGGAGGGCCAACGCTTCCTAGCTGTTTAGAGTCCCGTAGAAAGCCAGGACAAAAGAGACAATCAGCCGCTCCTAACATGGAGAACAGACGCTGATTATCTCCCTCCTCTCAATTTAGCCATATCACCCATCCTCCCAAGGGGTTGGGTTTCCCCGTATACCCAAGCTCAGATATTTGGAGAGACATGTTACCGCTCTGTACGCCGGGGACGTATTGAGTAGGAGTAGAGTGTGGAGAGCCTTTGTTATCCTTCTAGAGGCTTCGGATCCATACCCTACCAGTGCGGTATTTCTACCACACCAGCTAACAGAGCGGTGTAAAATCTTAAATCTAAACTTAATGTAATATGCAATTCACATTGGTTGGGAGACATATCCTTCTCCGAACCGTGAAAGGGCACCTTATCCCGGGTGTACTCGATTGGTATTGCCAATATTCTTCTATCCAAAATTGACTGTCCTACCCACCTGTCGATCATTCCCCTTTATATCCCATCGTAACGCTCACGCGTCCGCCCACCTCTCCGGATCCCCTAGCGACGCACGCGGTTCTCCCAAACTGATCCTTGGGTGCGGGCGCTATTAGCTTTCAATTCTGTGGGTGATCTGTTTGACCACAATGTATCCTATGCTGTTTTCCGTTCCCGTGTTCTGACACCGCTTCCTCATGTGTCTCTTCTTTTTATTTCCCTTGACGCTATTGTAAATCTCTTGATGCAAACAAAATTGAATAAATAAATTATAAGTAACCAGTGGAATCCGGAGGTGTTTACTATGGACTCCATAAACTCATGAGATGCAAGAGCAGCGTGTATTGCACATTAGTACGTCCGGTAGCCGTCTAAGGACACGAGTCCTGTACTATGTAGGTGAAGAACACCAATGCGCTCGCCATATCCGAGCGGTAAGTGCTAGTGACCACCTAAGCAGGACGTGCGGAGAAGGAGTCACGAGGGGCCATCCTAGCGTTAGCCAAAGCAGAAAGGATGCGTTGGTTGGAGCACGTGATTAAGATGCCATAATGAAAAACGTTTCACTCATTTGCGCGACTCCACACTGGCGTATAGCGCCAAAGCTTGCGGGGGTCTATCTTCCCAAGGTGACACCCGCCAATCTCCATTTGGTATCCGCTCGCCGATACATAACAGAAATTTGCCCGTGAAGCGGATGCTTTACAAGCTGATTGTCGAAAGCTTGCGGGAATTTCCCCAATGGTATCTGGCGCCATTTAAAAGAAGGTTGGATAAAGAAATTAATAAGGTAGCTTCCTTGATTTCGACTAGTATTCTGTAAGAATTATCACGAGTGAGCTTTCAACTAGACTAAGTGGTCTGCATGGCGGTACTACTGGACAAAGAGTAGCCGCTTTAAGTTTTCCAATTGCTTGGAATGGTATTTATTTCAGTCGCTTATAACATTTTGTAGGTCATATTTAATTAGCAATGTGCATGTATTCCTTTGCTCGTAATAATCCACAATCCTTCTAAATATTTACCCCAAATATATCGATAAAAAATAAAAAGGAGAAAGCAATTTCTCCTACAATTACACAAATGAATTTAAGATTGAATGAAATGTTCTGAACTATTATTTTAGTTGTTAAGTCTAGCCTTTAAGATATATGGAATTGCCGTCATTACGAAGTAAAAAAAAAGAATAAAATACTTTTCTCTTCGAGCCTTAAACTCTGATCATATAAAGCACTACTCTCCACCCAGGAAACAGGACTACGGCTAGTGTGAAGGACTACCACGTTTGGAATGGTAGACTATAGCCAATTAGACTTCAAGGCCCAACTAGCCCTATCTCCTAAGCTTCCCGTTCACGTCTCGTGTCTACTTAACTACTAGGTCACACCCTCCTGAAATACCTATCGTGATGGTTACCACAGCAACAGGTCTTTCCCTTATATCATCAATTTCATTCTTCATCAAATTAATGAACAGACATGGCCTGGTAGGGTAATGGTAACGAGCCCGTCTTTACACGATTGGAGCGGAACTACTATTCCATTCAAACCATTCTCTCGCAGCAAAAGGACTGATTTTCCTGTAAAGTACTAAAAATAAGTCAAATATCATACACCTCGTACTTGTATATTATAGTAATCAGCTTTAGATTTCCAACAACATTCGTCTCTTAAAATGAACTTTAGTGTATGTAATTACATTAATCGTCCATTTATGCATCGTCATGTTTTGTGATAAAAATAAGCGAGAAATGCTCAAAGAGAGCTAAAAACAACAACTGTATTATTTTGAAACACAAAAGGAAAGGAATCTGTGGTTGATCATATTTGCTGGAATAACCAATTTAAAAAAAAATTCGGCCCACCAAAATACTCGCATGTCATATCGGTAAATTCATGGCATAAAGCCAAATAGCAAAGCGTTGATCGTTAGTTTTCGTTGAGCTAAAAATGGTCAACGCAAAGCAAATGCCCTTCGTAAAGGTGTTGCTAGCGGACGTAACATTTGCTTTGCATGTATTTAGATTTCCCCAAAATACTTGAAAACGGCCTATAGAAAATCTCATTGAAATGTGAAGTGATAAGAAAACCCCAAGTATCCGTTCAATTGACATTCTTTTTAAAATGAATGAATGTAAAAACGATAATATTTAAAAAACCGCAGACAAGCAGTTTAACATAAAATAATCCTCGGAATATAACCCCAACGCTGAAGTTGGACAGCCCTGCAGTTTATGACTCGCTGGTACGAGAAAACGCATACACACACAAACAACTGTACGTACAACACGCACGCTATGAAATCAGCTGCCTCGCGGACATATGGAGCCGCTGCGTTGTGTTTGCCATTCAGTACGTACGACGGTGACGGTGGAATCGGTGTTCGGAATCGCTGTAGCAAAAGAGATAAACATCAGTTCTGTGCCTTGTTGGATTGTTCAGCGCAACGTCCTTTCCTTATGGTAAATCACGGTATAGTTAAACGAACTCGAAGGAAAAAGGTGTTAAATGACTTTCCGTAAATTCATTCGGCTAAGAGTGTAGACAGCCCCCCTTCCTTAAGAACTGTTTTGGTTTTATAGTGCACAAACAATGTCAACATCTAGTTGGCATGCCGGTGAAACGTGGTACGGACTATTTTGTTAGAATCACAAGCCAACGCTGCTCAGTGTGCTATAACTTGTTGCATATTCTTCGGGATCAACGGAACGGAGCTTTGATATATTGCGTAATACGCATGAAGCCATCCGTCTTTATTCGGGACCGGGTTACCCGATCGAACTAGCACCGCGCCATGCCTTGTAAGATACACAGTCGGGAGAAAAACTACTGCTGGTTGTATTAGTGCTAGCGCTGAGTGCAGTGGAAATCGCATGACAGTCAAAGGGTTTCTCACCGCACGCCGCGAACAGATTTTTCTGTGCTTCGTATCACGTATTACCAAGAGAGCGGTCCGCGTGGAGGGTGAGGGGTAACCGCCGCAGTAACGCTCTGTTGCTACTGGCTCATTAAGTTGGATGCAGGTGGCGTCCAACAGCTGCAAAAGAAACCAGTTGACCCCAATTCTTCTGCATTTCAATGTCGCACTCGGCGGGGCACAATGATTTTGTCCACCTTTCTCCTTCGCGGAGCTATACGCGTTTCTATGCGATGCGTGTAAACATTTGCCCTGATAATACGCTCGGATCAGTGTGCGAGCTTCAGAAGTATACAATTTTGGATAACGCAAACTGTAATTATTCAACTTGTAGTGTATGTGTTTGGTTTTGTTTACTTCGCCGCGTAAGGGATTTGCCATATGTCCGTCGGTGGATATGACCTTCGATCGAAACGGTTGTCAAATAAAAGGTTATTTTTTAAGATCTACCTCACTGCCATTACCACAACCATCGTTCGTGAGGAGTTCAACGTCCACGTCGCGAAGTAAAGCACGAGAGTTACAACTGGTTTCTACGCGGTGATGTGATTTGTGATGCGTGCCGTGCAGATAACACGTAGCTAATAGTGAACTTGGAAGTTAATACGTAGAAAGAAATGGAATATTTGGAACAGACATTTCGTCATGTCACCAAGTAATACTACTTATTATACAAAACAACTGCGTGCACGATTCTGGCCTGTTGTTGGGCTTAAAACAAATAATGAAAATAGCTTAACCAGTCAAGATGTTCCAAATAGTGCTGTTATGGTTATGAAGTGTCTCATTCTGAGGAAGAAACTATAGGTTAAAAAAATTGAACAAAGGCCTCTATTTACCATGTGTAGATCATTTTAGGCGTATGCTACTATGACTATGTCGATAGTCAAAACGCCGGCGTACTTAGTTAAATTCATAGAAAAAAATAGGGGACAGCTCGAACTAACAAATTCAATCTAATCAAAGAAAGCGTAGAAGCGGCAACATCTTTGCACAACATGGAAAGTAATAAAACGCCAATAAAATTTGGAGCTATTACGAGTATCATCGGACAAATGAAGGTTATATGCCTTTGGTGGTAGCAGCACAGTAACATCCGGAGAGTGCAAGCAACATGGCCCCAATGAGTTGAAAGATTCGTATATGTACAGCTTTCCCAGGCACTCGTAGAACCAGAGAACACCATTGGCCAATGTACATTGTGTGTCAGGCTATTGATAACGATTGAAATCCGTAGCTGTTTTTCAATTCGGATTCCAACCTATTTTTCTACCGTCCAGTCAACACGATTGCCACTGTTGCTGCCTAGTAGCCCCCTCTGTGTCTGTGGCAATGAATTGACCGCCGTGTTTAATCATAACTAATCAATTTCAACTGATATTTTCAAGGCATTAATGCTATTTATTTATGAAAGTGTAACACGGTCCACCATCGTTATCGCCAATCGTAGGCTCGATCCGATCAATGATACAACGTGCTCATAATGATAGTGGCCAGGCCACGGACATAATCTGGGACCGTTTTTAATTTGTTCATTTTATCGTTTATACCGTCGATGGTTGAGTAGCGCAAAACGGCGACACTCGTATTCGATAGGGTAACTCCCCACTAAATGTTTACCGGCTTTTCATAGTGCATTGTTTACGTAGCTTAAACGAATGAAAAAGAGCATCTCTTAGTACCGCGTTTCTACTGACCGAAGAAACACTTCTTCCTACCTCTTTCCAACATAGTGATCAGCTGTTTCGTGTTTATACCACACCAGCAGAAATTAATATCACCAGAACCACAAAGCAATTGTCGCTAGGCTCTCAAGTTCATATGTGGTTCTTAAAGTGTGTGCGCTTTTTATTAAAATTTTGAATAGTATTTGCAAGATCAATAAAGATTTATAGATATAGATTTTTTCATTCATGAAGAAAGGCCAAGCCGCATTGGTTTTTACAGATCGCTTAAAACAATAAGAGCTGTGTACACAAGTATCCGTGCATTCAGAGAGCTAAAGACTAGCACTATGTACCGAAGGCAGATTGATAGTTGATGTTACTAAACACATTATGTAACCCAACAAATCAGCAGGTTTTTCTGCGTTGCGAACTTCATCAAAATTATGCTAGCTGCACTAAACAGTATTTGCTGCTAGATTCGTACAAAATAGCAATATATGTTTTTAAAACCATCGCAGTTATGATTACCTAGACTGCCCTAGGTTATCAACAACACGAGCAACAGAATAAACACGGTTTGCACTTTGGAACGGCTAGCTAATTCCTGGAGGATGTGCATATGTAGCACTCTTCTTATTTTATTTACGTACATAGCTTGGTTCCGATGAATGAAAAATTTTACCTTTCGGCATTCTATTACCACATGCACTCTCGACAATTTATTTCCTTTGTGCGAAAAATCATAAGTTCCAATTCCTCGAAGGTATCGTTTGCATTTAAAAACTTGATTTCTTTAATGGTGATAAAAAGAAATCTAGCACAGATAGATAATTGCCTTTGAAAAATTTCTCTTGAAAGGTAAGCTAATTATATAAGCTTCTTTGCAAATTCATCTCAAATTCTACCTTGGG
The DNA here is from genome assembly GCA_000349025.1 of Anopheles minimus. Classification (NCBI taxonomy): domain Eukaryota; kingdom Metazoa; phylum Arthropoda; class Insecta; order Diptera; family Culicidae; genus Anopheles; species Anopheles minimus. The sequence continues at coordinate 3,165,396 of KB663655.1, forward strand.
AATGGCTGTCGTCGGTTCACGAAGGAAGTGAACCGAGGTGAATTACGAAATACGAAGTGCCCAATGCTATACAGGGTGAGATAGGTCTTGTCATCCATCACTACCGCCATATCGCGATTTGCCGGGAAAATCGAGTAAGTCATCTTAACCTACAATTGCTACTGCGGCATTGCTAGCAGCTCCAAAACCCGTGAACGCTACTTCCGCTTCTTAACATATATGTTCATGTAATCCACGCGTTTTTTAACTATTTGGCCGGTTGCACCGACTTTCCGGTTAAGCGCACGCAGCAATGAAGCTACTTTTCCCTCGGTTTTCCTCTTTAGCTTCCTTTGGAGCTTCTTGTCGCTCAGGGCCGGGAATCGGGCGTTCTTTCGATTCTAAGATATTGGGCGGTCCGGTGGCAGAGGAGATAAGCGGCGCCGGTCGTAAACGGCAGGACCGGGGTTCAAATTCCATCCGGACCGTTCCCCCGTAGTGAGGACTGACTATCCAACTACGTGGTAGTAAGAAGTCTCGTAAGCCAGAAATGGCAGGCATGACCGAGCAGGTCGTTAGGCCAAATAAGAAGAAGAAGAAGAAGAAGATATTATAGATGCCAGAACGGGCGTATCAGGCGTCCACAAAGTGCGGCAATATGTCCGCTTTCAACGCAGAAGGGTATCGTTCGTTGCACATACAAACTTCTGAACGGAGTTGCTTCACTTTTTTGCCATCACGGTTAGAGTTTGATTGATAGAGCGATCAGATTTTGTCTGCTAATTCACGAATTACTAGATTGGATGCTGGATGGGTAGTTTCGTCCAGGTGGGTGAAGTTAAAACCATGAACAATCTTATCAATTGTTGTTCATTCTTTTTATGCAAACGTTACTAGTGATATAAAATATGTTTATTTATAGAACGGTACAAATAAATTCCTTCCTTACCGGTACTTTCCGTTCCAATTGGTTCCACTCGGAACAATTTCTAGCACTACAATCTCGCAAGTCTTCGCCTACCACATCTCGTTTTCTTGGACTTCTACATAACCGTAGCAATGGAATAGAGCGTCGCTCTACAGTTCAATCAAAGAAGGCGTATTAAATTGCAAAAACACATTTCTTTGCTTTTATCTTCTTATTTAGCGGAATAGTGATTGTAAAAACACCGTTCATCGTCAACAGATAGATTAGCCGACAACAGTCCAGATGCAGCTGTTCAGTGCCCAACTCGCAGTAGCAGGGCTACGCCGATCAAATCGAGCTCGGCTGTGGGCCATAAGCAAAAATGGCTTTGCAAGCCAAGTCGAGTATAAACCCATACGATCCGTGCTGGTTGCGAATCGAGGTGAAATTGCTATTCGAGTGTTTCGTGCTTGTACGGAGCTGGGAATTCGCTCTGTTGCCGTTTACTCCGAACAGGACAAAATGCACATGCACCGTCAGAAGGCAGACGAATCGTACATGGTAGGAAAAGGGCTGGCCCCAGTGGAAGCATACCTGAACATTCCAGAAATTATTCGCGTATGCAAGGAAAATGATGTCGATGCCGTCCATCCCGGGTATGTATCACGAATCCGCCAATTCGAAACAGTGGAATTCATACCTTTCCGTGCTTACTGTTTATTTCAGTTATGGATTTTTATCAGAACGATCTGATTTTGCCCAAGCTGTAATTGATGCAGGATTACGATTCATTGGCCCATCGCCCAAAGTTGTACAACAGATGGGAGATAAAGTGGCGGCGCGTAAAGCTGCCATCGAAGCCGGTGTTCCCATCGTACCAGGCACAGACGGGCCGGTAACTACCAAGGAGGAGGCAGTGGAATTTTGCCGCAAACACGGTCTTCCCGTCATTTTTAAAGCTGCGTACGGTGGTGGTGGCCGCGGTATGCGCGTTGTTCGCAAAATGGATGAAGTTGAAGACAACTTTATGCGAGCCAGCTCAGAAGCCAAAGCCGCTTTCGGCAACGGAGCAATGTTTATCGAAAAGTTCATTGAGCGCCCACGGCACATCGAGGTACAACTGCTTGGTGATAAAGCAGGCAATGTCGTGCATCTATACGAGCGTGATTGTTCCGTGCAACGACGCCATCAGAAAGTAGTCGAAATCGCTCCGGCACCCCGGCTGTCGATTGAGGTGCGAGACAAAATGACCGAATATGCCGTTCGTTTGGCGCGCCATGTGGGTTATGAAAATGCCGGAACCGTCGAGTTCCTATGCGATGAAACGGGCAACTTTTACTTCATCGAAGTGAATGCCCGACTGCAGGTGGAACACACCGTTACCGAGGAGATAACCGGCATTGATCTTGTACAGTCGCAGATACGCGTTGCCGAGGGTATGACTCTGCCGGAGCTGGGCTACACGCAGGAAAACATCAAACCACAAGGATACGCTATACAGTGCCGTGTTACGACGGAAGATCCAGCAAATGATTTCCAACCCAACACGGGTCGTTTGGAAGTGTTCCGTTCCGGTGAAGGTATGGGCATTCGGTTGGACAGTGCGTCGGCCTATGCTGGTGCGATCATTTCACCGTACTACGATTCACTTCTGGTCAAAGTCATATCGCACGCCTCTGACCTACAGTCGTCGGCAGCGAAGATGAATCGAGCTTTGCGCGAGTTCCGTATTCGTGGTGTAAAAACAAACATTCCGTTCTTGCTTAATGTGCTTGAAAATCAAAAATTCCTAAACGGCGTCCTTGACACGTACTTTATCGACGAACATCCGCAACTTTTCCGATTTGCCAAGTCGAAAAATCGTGCACAGAAGCTTCTTAACTACCTTGGGGAGGTATTGGTAAATGGTCCTACTACGCCATTAGCCACCAAACTAAAGCCCGCTGAAGTTCAGCCACACGTGCCGCAGCTGCCATTGGGTAAGTTGAACATGACCGCAAACATTTAACACCAATACTTAGCCGTCCAAATGATCACGTTGTATATTTGTTGATTCTTTTGTGTGTGCGTGTCTTGTTTGTATATTGTTTTTGCTAATCACTTAAACGAAATGTGTTTTTTTAATCTATATATTTTTCCCCCTTTTTTGTCCTAATTTCTTGTTAAAACGTACGTGTGCTGTTGGTTTTCTTTATGTGTTGATTAACGACTTCGATTATAATGCAATGAATCGGCCTTTGCAACAAACGACAACGACGACGACAACCACTATATGATGACGATCGGTGTGCTGCTTTCAAATCCCATCTAAACGCAATTCCTTTTGCCAATTTTTACGCACAACTCGTGCGCAAATTCCAAAAATCACACTCCTGCGCACCAAACGCACTATTGGCGGAATATGAAATATGCTTATAGATCTCTCACCGGAGGCACTGGCCGAAGAGGAAGAGGGTACAAGAAAAGGTACATTGTCGCTCTTTCCTGCTTAATGTAAAAAAGTAGCTTTATAAGATGCTAATTGCCTGTTAACATGACAACACTATGCAACACAATGACTCTAACATACAGCATTTGAATGCGGAATTAACATCTTAAAAACACACGAACACATTCACGAACCGAAACATGCTCCACCATTTTACCGAACCAAAAAATACAAAAATCTTCCAACACAAAACGCATTCCAACACTAATCTTATGCATGTGGCAATCGGGTAATAGTGACAACTATTTATTTAATTTTTTTCTAATATTGCAACAAACATTAAGTTCTAGAAACAACACATGGTTCACATTTATAACGGATTTTAAAACATCTAAAAGTGGAGATATTCACCGGATAGTAAATATGATCCTTTTCATTACTTAAATACGAACGATAGCATTATTAAGTATAAAGTGAATACCCCGAATTTATGATCCAGGTTTGTAGTTGGTAGATACAACATAAAGTAGTGACAACAAAATATATTGCTCTCATATAGGGTCAATATCTCGATTAATTAATGGCCTAAAAGGAATTTATTAAAAGTAACATCCACATTTGTTTGTAGATTGCTATAATTCTTGCAATATTGAAGAAAACAGAAAATAATCTAATAATAATTTTATCATTCAAAAGAACTGTATGACTGATTTTGATTCAATTTTGTCTATATAAAACGAAATACAATCGTAAACTACGTTAAAAGTTCTTCACTAATAAGGTAAAAAATGCACTGTAACTTCTCCTGAACCACCTTGTCGGTGCAACTAATCTCTCTCACATTTGTCATTTAAACAAGATTATTACGTGTTTGTATTTCGTTCACACGAATCCTAGGTTTAGCTAAAAACTTAAATGACAAAAATCAATAATACAAGATTTTATCGTAGAATATTTGAAAAAAAAAAATGAATCAATGTACTTTTGCAATTTGTTTCAAATTTATTTTTTGTGAAATTTAAACACGGCTTGAGTATGGGGATTAAGGTTTCGGTGTACCGAAAGGTTGCACATAACCAATAACAATGATTAATTTTAAAAGCTGCACACTAACATTTAAATTGCTTAATTTCTTTCCCTAGAATTGCCAACCCCCACATTTACACTGTACACACAGCATGACAAATGTTTTGTTTTCAAATCTCTTTTCCCACCATAAACACGAACATCTCGAACAACATGGGCTCAGGAACATTTATTAACTATATACAAACAGTTACAGAGCCACCGCGTGGTTTCAAACAAATTCTGCAAGAGCAAGGTCCGGAAGGTTTTGCCAAGGCGGTACGGAAACAAAAGAGTCTACTCTTGATGGATACAACGTTCCGTGACGCTCATCAGTCGCTTCTGGCCACTCGTGTACGAACACACGATCTGCTAAAGATTTCTCCGTTTGTTGCACACAAATTTAATAACCTGTACGCGCTAGAAAACTGGGGTGGCGCCACCTTCGACGTAGCACTGCGATTCCTGCACGAATGTCCATGGGAACGGTTGGAGGAAATGCGCAAGCAAATTCCCAACATACCGTTCCAAATGCTATTGCGCGGTGCGAACGCCGTTGGATACACCAACTATCCGGACAATGTGGTTTACAAGTTCTGTGAACTTTCGGTGAGTACTCTCTATGGTAGCGAATATAAATATTGCTGTCGAATGTTCCGAAACGAGCCTTCCGTCAAATGACAAGATAAATAATCATCATATGCGTTTGTGTTGTATATGTAGGTACAATGTGGAATGGACATTTTTCGAGTGTTTGACTCGTTGAATTATTTGCCAAACTTGATCCTCGGTATGGAAGCGGCCGGCAATGCCGGTGGTGTGGTCGAAGCCGCCATCTCATACACTGGAGATGTTAGTGATTCGAAAAAAACAAAGTATGACCTCAAATATTACACTAACCTGGCCGATGAGTTAGTCAAAGCCGGAACACATGTTCTCTGTATCAAAGATATGGCCGGATTGCTAAAACCACAGGCAGCAAGGTAAGAGGAATGGGTGAAAACTATTATCCCAATTCATTTTCTCTAGAATAAATCATTTTTGCATATTTGCACAGGTTGCTCATTTCGGCTATACGAGAAAAACACCCGGATGTACCGATTCATATTCACACGCACGACACTTCCGGAGCAGGGGTAGCTTCCATGCTAGCATGTGCCGAAGCTGGAGCAGATGTAGTTGACGTCGCTGTAGATTCTATGTCAGGAATGACTTCTCAGCCCAGTATGGGAGCTGTAGTTGCGTCGCTGCAGGGCACTAATCTTGATACTGGTCTGGGACTGCCCGATATTAGCGAATATTCTGCCTACTGGGAGCAGACTCGTACACTATACGCTCCATTCGAGTGCACAACTACCATGAAATCGGGTAACGCCGACGTTTACATGAACGAAATTCCTGGCGGACAGTACACGAATCTGCAGTTCCAAGCGTACTCACTCGGATTGGGAGACTTCTTCGAGGACGTCAAAAAGGCATACCGTGAGGCGAATATGTTGCTAGGCGATATCATAAAGGTAACGCCATCGTCAAAGGTCGTTGGTGACTTGGCCCAGTTTATGGTTCAGAACCACCTGACAGCCGAACAAGTGCTGGATCGGGCGGAGGAACTTTCCTTCCCGAAGTCGGTCGTCGAGTTCCTGCAAGGAGCTATCGGCACACCGCACGGTGGTTTCCCCGAGCCGCTACGATCACGTGTGCTTAAGGACATGCCACGCATAGAGGGACGCCCCGGTGCGCAGCTCGCTCCGCTCGACTTCGATGCACTGAAAAAATCGCTTCAGGAATCTCATCCCGACATCCAGGATCGTGATGTCATGTCGGCCGCACTCTATCCTCAAGTTACGAACGATTTCCTCAACTTCCGCGACACGTTCGGTCCGGTAGATAAGCTAAACACACGCGTCTTCCTCACCGGTCCGAAAGTGGGCGAAGAGTTCGAGGTAACGATCGAGAAAGGTAAAACGCTCGGATTTAAGACGCTAGCCATGGCCGAAGATCTCACCACCAATGGTGAACGCGAGGTGTTTTTCGAACTTAATGGTCAGCTGCGTTCTGTACTGATTCGCGACAAGGAGGCAGTCAAGGAATTGCACATTCATCCAAAGGCTACAAAGGGCAACAAGAATGAAGTTGGAGCACCGATGCCTGGCTCTGTTATTGGTAAGTATTCGATGATAACATCCGCTCAAACGAGTTTCTAATGCATCTCTCTCTTTCTTTCTCCCTCCCCTCTATCTCTATTTGTCCCTCTCTTTCTCTTATACAGAAATTAAAGTGAAAGTGGGAGATCACGTCGAGAAGGGCCAACCACTGGTTGTACTGTCGGCAATGAAGATGGAAATGGTCGTCCAGTCGCCCCGAGCGGGTGTCGTGAAAACACTGGATATAAGTAGCGGCATGAAGCTGGAAGGAGAAGACTTGCTGTTGACCCTTGAATGAGATGTAACACAAGATGATATGCCTTAGAATCGCTACTTATGTACTTTTTTAGTCATACAAATGAAAGCTGTTAAGAAGAAAGCGCCTATGAAGCCGTAATTTAACGATCTGTGTTCAGCGTCCGTTACTAGCTTATGTACAAGAAGTTAGCTTACACATAGTCATACAAATCAGGCTTTTTATGATGAATTTATCTTTCCGGTTTGCGTTTCGTCTGGTATCACGTTACTGGTACCGTTAAATAACCTTTGCATCGTGCTCTGTGAGAACTGCATTCGCTAAAATATTGAAACCTACATCACTCGGAGCTTAGCTCCACTGACCACTTACTACAACCCATGTATCGTCGAAACTGTAGCAGTTGATAGATGCGGATTTATTTTGTTATTAGATTAGTGTTTATTAGATTTTGCTTTGTTTTGGTTCGGGAAGGGATTGCAATAAAAAAATGCTTTATATAAAACGACTACGTGCGTTGAGTTTTGTTTTTCTTAAACAAAATTAGCATGCAAAACAATAATGTTACTCTACTTTCGTATACAGATAAATGTACAAAATTGTTTCCCGACCGGTATCTACTGTTTGTGTTAGTATCTGCGTCGAAGATGCACATAAATATTGCGTGACATCAAGAGGAATCTATGCATACCAAGAAATGTATTCAACACTTCCTGTATGTAGATATTTTGCTCGAAAAAAAAATAGCAGACTCACCAACACCTCAGACGTAGCACATGGTATGATAGCATCGATTGACATACAGGCGATAAGTGATAGTGTGCACCACGATCATATCACCACGATCTTTTGCCTTTGTTTGACAAAGTCACATGCATATGTGTATCGCATATATCGGTTTCACCACCAACATAACCCGACGAGTAATGCACCAAAACCAAGGATTATTCAACGTCTTCCCAGTTGAAGGAAACCCATACTGCCACCTGTATTGTGGACAGGCTTCATCCTCACGCACAAGGCATATCAAAAACAATCGGACAGTTAATTCATCTCGCATGCTACCTTACCTCTCGTCCGTGTATGCATGAGTGTATTCCACTGTCCGCATGTACCGATAACATCGGTCCTAGGCGATGAGATTGCCGGCACAACAACTTTTTCCACTTGCTGCAACCTCTGGCAATGGCTGGGGCCCTATTTCCGATCTAATCGAACGAAGGCCTACAGCGGTGTAGACAGATATAAGAATGTTTCCCCAAGTGTTTCACCATTTTCGTTCGGTAAACCTGCTGTTTCGCGCCTACTTGCTGCAACGCTACGCTGCAAGTCTCATTAACTAGCCTTCCACAGAGAGACAGAGAGAGAGATAGAGAGATCGTTATGGTTCAGGATCGTAAGACAAGATGGTACACCGCACTAAGATCAATGAAGCAGAAACAGTGGTCTGAATTATCCGTGATTTTAGTGATATTGTGCGTCTGTATATGCACGATCGGTAAAGTAGCGTGCAGTAACGGAACGAACGCAAAGGTACGGTCAACCATGCCAACGCACCGCTTGTGCACCGTCGAACTTTTCCATGCGCGTTCAATATAGTGCTATCAACATTTTCAAGAACAGCTCACTGCCATTCCCATCCCCAGGCACAACGCTCGGTCGACAACGCGCGAATTGCTGGCCAAAATCGTCAACGGGCAAACAGCACAGACGGGTCAGTTCCCTTGGCAAGTGTCGATACGGGCAACACTTGGTCGTTCGGTAACGGTCTGTGGCGGTTCCCTGATTGACGCACAGTGGATTCTAACGGCAGCCCACTGTGCCAACGACTATACCGTCTTCCAGATAGGGCTGGGATCGGTTCATTTAAACATGGCCCGTCTAACAATGTCCACGGTCAGCAAGTTCGTGCATCCCGAGTTCGATCCGTGGAAACTTACGAACGATCTAGCTCTTATCCGTCTGCCATCGCTGGTGCCTTACAGCTACGAGATCTATCCGATCAAGCTGCCGATACATTTATCACCCACAGATCAGTACGTTGGCCGCGAGGTTACGGTATCTGGATTTGGACGAACATCTGATGGTAGGCTGTTATACTTCGGGCCAACTAATATGCTGCACTTTCTCAATCACTAACACCCAGTTCTTGCATATCTCAGCTCTCCAATCGATATCGACGATACTGAAGTACGAGCGAATGCGGATCATTTCAAACGCCGAATGTTCGACCGTATATGGTGCGTCCATCATACGTAACACCACGCTCTGCGCAGTCGGTTGGGAGCGCTCGTTTCAAAACGTCTGCCAAGGAGACTCCGGAGGCCCCATGGTAATGCAACAGGAGGACAGCAGTTGGGTGCAGATAGGCGTTGTTTCGTTCGTATCCAGCCGGGGTTGCAGCACCGGTGATCCGTCCGGATACATTCGTACGGTTAATTATCTAAGCTGGATAGCGAGAACCACAGGGCTTCGTGGCTTTGCGCCCATCGTGAGCTAGACACTGATGTTTACTCAATGTTCATTCACCGCCACCATCCTAGCAACTCCACCGAATCCCGAAATAATGACTATAGGAAACACCCTACTCTAGCCCCTGTTATGATATTGATCTACAAGGAAATGGTAGAACGTTTCACACTGAAATGCGACTGCTCGGAAATTTTAGTATGCCCCGACACTAGTTTTGCCACACCCCCGCTGAGTCTCTTTCTGAGTGGAAAAGCAGGGAAACAACACTGAACTTTTCTATTTAGTTACTTAATACCTAAAATAAACTATACCAATTATTTTAACTCGCTTTCAACAGTTGAGTTGCAACGAATCGACACACTATAAACGAAATCACGATACGAATGAGTAAATCAAACCATCATCAAGCAAATAAATTGAATTTTTCACCTGCACGACGCCCAGTCGCTAACGTGGACCCTGCCATCATAGATGAGTCACACCGTATGCCCCCATTGCTCCATTTCGAGCAGCATCCCCATTAGCTCTTCTTTTTTCGACCAACAACTTTACTGAATCAATCAAATGTATCGGTTGATTAGATGTTCGTCCGATGATGTCTACGTTTACGGTAATGTCAATAATAAACAATTTAACATTGTACACCGGATGTGAGAACCTAAGTTCTGCATGACACCTTCTAGGAATGTGTTGATATCAAACAGGAGAGTGTCTATCTTTGCCTCTGGTGCTTGTAGTTAAATGTTCTTTAATAAAACTCTGCTTCATAGCTTCCGAAACATGCACCAAGTAGCACAAATTACAGTTTTTGCGAACTGTTACTTGCTTTATATCTTTCTCTGCTCCATTCAGGTGTCCATCGAGGTAGTATCTTGGTCCAACATCTTTGCCATCAAATGAATCAATGATACTTATCATGCTTGATATTCATATTTGTCTTCAACGGTTTGTTAGTGTATTCAATCCCCATGGAAAAAAGCTGAATGACTTCTTTCCGGTTTACCATTTTAAGTGATACTTTTCCAAACGAATGTTCCATCGCTCCTTCGTCATGTTGCGCCGTTGAGGTGTTTTGTTTCGAGATTCCAAATGCGCTCTTAAAGTGTATAGAAGAAAAAAGCTGTTTCCCCTTTCTTTCCATCTCTTTGTTCGTCTTCGCTATTCAGCCATATCACCCACCTGTTTCAAGGAGTAAAGTTTTCTCGTATGCTCATTGGCGGATTAACATGTGAACGGAGTGGGAAAACCGCCAGGGGTTTCGCAAGAGAGTCATTCTAGACAAATGATCAAAAAGCAAAGCTTTTGTAAATCTTTTTACGAATTATTTAAACGCCAACCATGGGCCTCATTACAGTCGAAGATCTCAGAGAGTCTCAAACATCAAAGAAAGGCCTCCACCTCTAAACAGCTTGGTGTGCGCTACTACTTAGCCTAAGATATTTGTAAAACTAGGGTTGGTTGGTTTACTAGTACATGAGGACTTTGAGTCATTGGAGTCCATCTCCAACAATTGTCTTGTTTGGCCGGTCCGGTGATAAGCAGCTTTTTAACTGCATGCTCTGCGACCTACCCCTCGCTCGAGTCACTTGGCAAAGGACCTTGGGGTGTGGCTTGACGACAAATTGCCTTTCGAGCCACATCTTAATTCCCAACAAAGTGTTGTGCCTCATCACCCACATGGCCTACCGAGTTCATGATCCGCTGTGCTCGAGGGCATTGTTCTGCTGCTTGGTCCGTTCAATTTTGGACTACGTCAGTGTTATTTGGTCCCCAACTCAGCTAGGGATAGGCCGCTTTCTAAACGGTCATAGTCCTCTTCTTATTCAATGCGGTGTCAACTGCTGGACCTGGTCAGCATCATGGATCGCCATGGTCATGCGCGCAAGTCAGTCCGATCCCTGGGTGCGCGCGCTATCCGATTTCTACTCCGTGGGTGACATGTTTCACCACAAGGATTCTTTGGCCTTTTTCCTTTCCCACCTCTTGTCTATTCCTTCCTCTATTCAATTAAGATGACGCAATTGTACAGCCCTTGAGACAAACAATTTTAAATAAATCTTAATGTATAAATACACCCTGTCCTGGTGTCATGGGATGTACACTGCCCAGTACCGATCATGGCTGTACTACAACCCAGTGGATGACCAAATTACTCATCCGGTGACATTATTCCGTGCAATGCAATCATAGTTACGTAGAGCATTGGCTAAGTATTGAAGTTTTCATACCATCAATCATTAAGCTACCTAGTCATCCAAATCTCAGCTGGAGGCGCCATCTTAAGCCACGTCGATCGATCACTGCTTGCAATGGATTTACCGTCACACCCTAATTGTTAGCTATAGCCATCAGTTGCTTCACTCTAGTCCCAATGCCTATTCGTGATATCACAGCTTGAAAAATGAACGAGTCATTAAGGAAAGGCTGTTTAGAAAAAATATGTATAAAACCCCATTTCTAAATAGTAAGGTTTAGTGTACATGGGAAGATGTATCCCATCTCATCGCACAATGCGTACAATGGTATAGTTGAATGAATGTTACATGTGAATGGAAATGCATCAGATAGAAACGAAAAGTGCATTAGTACCAGCACATGTCTGGCTAGCAAATATCATCCAACTCAGGTGTTGTGCCTGCTTTATGATTGATCTCTTATCGACATCCTACACATTCGACAGCGACAATATCGAATTGTAACACATTTGGGCGGAAACATGATTGATAAAAGGGAACGAACCGTTATAGACAGTTTTACCAAACACTTATCGCGTGAAAACCCCCAAACCGATCGACAACGAAACACCATCAGATGCCGGCTGTATATAAGGGGCACCGTTTCCCGATTGACCTCCAAACCGAGTGGTTCTGGTGCTTTGCAAGTTTACCAATTCGGAGCACATACAACCAGTACAACCATCGTCGTGCAGAATGAAAAGATTCGTTGGATTATTACTTGCAGTTACGCTATGTTGCGTGTCAGCACTGGAAGTGAGTTTGTTAGGGATTTTTCGTTTGTTTGCCTGCTTAACCCAGTGTTTCATAAATTAACGTGTTCAATTTTTTCATCAGCTGCAACCGGACCGCAACCCTCGTATCGTTAACGGACTAAACGCTCCCAACACTCCGTTCAACGTCTATGTGCTATATCTAAACTCAGGCAACTCTGGGTTCTATGGTGGCGGATCATTGATCTCCGATCGACACATCCTGACAGCGGCACAGAACATCGCAGGTTTCGTTCGCTGGGACGTTGGACTCGGAAGCACCGTGTTTGGGCAGCTAAACATGCAAACGTCCACCCAAGCCATTGCCCATCCGAGCTTCAACATGGCAAATCGAGCGAACGACATTGGATTTATCATTATGCCTCAGCCAGTTACCTTTACGGCTCTGATTAGCCCCATCCAGCTCCCCGTCCAAGGACGCAACCTACCGTACGAAAATGAGGAGGGCATGGTCGTTGGATTCGGCTTCAACACAGTCGGAGGTAAGCGCCAGAGAGTGAATTATGATTCGATGAAATTTTGTTTTAATAAGCACAACTCACTAACATACATACCTTATCCTACTACTAGGGCAAACACGATCCGACTTCTTGAAGGTTGGTTACCAGCGTGTGATCAGCGACTCGCGTTGTGTTGGTATTTATCAAATTACGCTCCCGAACCACTTCTGCGCCGAAGATGGCATTCAGCGATCGAATGTGTGCAATGGAGATCTTGGAGCTGGCTTCGTCGTTTCAGAGCGACGCATTGACACGCTGGTTGGCGTTGCTTCACTCATCACTGCTTCTTGTGACTCTACGACACCCACGGGATACACGCGCGTTTCGCAATACCGTCAATGGATCCGTGACAACACTGGAGTGTAAACCGAGCTCCTAGAGCCTACCGTTGTACTGTGTTTTACTTTTTGTCACATAGAAACATTGCAGTGGCTATTTTACTGAATAAACAACAGTTTCCTTCTTACATCTACAATTTTACAATAAGACAAGTTTTTCACTCGATGTATGAAGATGCTTGGGACAGGGCATTGTAGTAATAAAGGGATTTGTGATTTTACAGAAAAAGTTATTAAATTCTTGAGTGGTTAGGACGATACGACGTTTGCGATGAACCGCCTGTTTTATACACGATCCTTTTCCTTTTCAATGTTTACTTCGTTCACAAGCGAACCTTCTGGGTATAGGATAAAACTACTCTTTCTTCTTCTTCTCCTCCTATGGCACTACAACCTCAAGAGATCTTTGCCAGCAATTTCTGGCTTCGTTGACTTCCATTTACTCACAACAGGAAGGTCCATCCAGCGTACGGTGGAACGGTCTGGATGGGATTCGATCCCCGGTTCTCTTTTTTCTGCCTCCGAGCCGCTCCCTACCCTTCACACATTTACAACCCCGCACGAAATTTGATGAACTTATATAGCCAATGGGTTGTCGCGCAGGAATAATCGAACACTTTTCTTGAAGAGGCTAAATTTTATTTTATTCACATTTATCAGGAGCGTTCACATGAGTAATATGTTCGCGTGCGCGGATGGAAACTTAGTGTCCTCTACTGTTGGTTTGATGTGTGCACACACTGCGCAACGTTCACGGTTAAACTATGGGCTATTAATAGTTAACAATTGTTAAGCGCTGGTGCTGGTATGGTTTCTCAGAAATCCTGCGGTAACTGTGTCGTGTTTTTGGTGTTATTTTGTTTATGTGAGGCAATGTGTGTGAATGTTTGTGGATATTTCGCCACAAACTTATTAGCTGCATAAGTGCGAATATGATCTTCAGGTTGACGCCGTCTCTTACTGTGTATCCTGCGGAAATTCAAGTGCTCATGGTTCCCTGTCCTTTGAAGCCCTGATCGTAGATAACGGGCATTTCTGTGCGAAATATTAGCACAGTACTCGCTATTGCACCTTTCAACCGCAAACATACCTCACACTTACGAAAGTGCTAATTATGCTTTTAAGAAACCTTGTGATGTCGCACTGTTTACTTACTTTTTATCAGTGCTCATCATCGCCATGCGATCCACAGCTTCAACAAGCAAGCATGGCTCGTTTGTGTTAACCTGATTGGTCTGGTCCATTCTGCAAAGGATTTAGGGCAACTGGAACTTCATTCGGATCCGGATCGAATAGTAGTGCCTCCAAGAATTGGACGCAGTGGTCCTTCTAGTGGATTTTGTCTGTTAGCGCCCATTTACTATGTTAAAAATTGTTTTCTCAATTTGCAGCTGCAATACGTCCGGGTGAATTACATTTCAAAATGATTCCTTTTTTCGCTTTGATTTCCATTTTGTATTTCTTACGCTTAAAGTATTAATTCTTGTTTAACATGCTTGTTGTATGTTTGTGAAATAATTCTAATAAAAAAAAGATTTACACATATTCTGCTGCTAAGAATACGTTTCCTGCCATCTGTCTCTTAAGTTGAACATTTGTAAAATGAAGGAGAGAATTTGCAATGGTGAATGCAATTGTTTGCGTTCTTCAATTGATACCAGACCAGGTAATTACTGATACAATGGTCACAAACTGCTCGTAAAGTTTCCATAAAACCTTCACTCTTTTGGATCATCTACACTATGGGTTTCTTCTTGCAATGGATGGACAATGGAACGAACAGTTAAAAGATTTCTTCCAAACAAATCGTTGCATTGAATAAAATCATTTGCCAACCGATGCCATTGCTTCAAATGCTATCCCTTCACACATCGTTACATCTAGTGGGGTAAAATTCCGATCCTTCCTTACTCAGCTGCTACCTCCACGGAGGTATTCTTATCTTTCTTCTTTTTTTTCTTTTTCTCCTTCTTCGCATCATCATCACCTTCCGTTTGGTCCATCGCTTGTTCCACCGCTCCTGCATCGGCTTCCGTGGCTTCATCGGCATCCTTCTTATGTTTCTTCTTTTTCTTTTTCTTCTCCTCTTCATCACCAGCCACCGAAGCCGAGGAGCCTTCCGCGTTGATATCGCCAATGCTGAGTTTGCGCTTGCCACCGCCAAGATCATCCCCTGCCGATGTACCATTGCCATTCGTTTGCTTGCTCGACTGGTTAAAATCGGTGTAGCTGTTGAGCCAATCCTTCGGTGTGTTTTCATTCGGTTTACCGTACTTATCGAGCTTACCCGAGGCTATCAACTGTTTCTTCATCAAAGCCTTCGGACCTAGGCCCCATTTGCGTGGGTACGTGTCGCGCTCCATGATGACGCGTTTAATTTTTGCAACGACTCCATGATCACATCCAGCCATCGTGGCCGTCGTCATGAGAGCAATTCCCAGTGCAATTGCTTCGCCCTTGGTAGTCACGATCACGATTTCTTGATCGATCTCGATCCCATCCTCGTACCGCAGTACGCCGGGCAGTAAAATTTTCGCCCCATAGCACACCGCATTCACCGAGCTGTCTTTCATGATGATGCGCTTGTGGCCAATGAGCAAACCCTCCAATGGTTTAATAACACGGCGTAACATCGACTCGTCCTTGTGATTTTCGTACATGTACTGTGCATCAAGCACATCGTGCATGGTCACAATACCGTCCTTCTCCGACTGGATGCCGGACCGGACGCGACGAAGTTCAAGCATCTGGCCACCGACACCGAGCACAAGGCCCAGATGAACGCACATCGTTCTAATGTAGGAACCGGCTTCACAACTTACCCAAAACACACCTATATTACGCTGGTCGTTGTAATCCAACAGCTTCGAATCGTACACGGTTCGCACACGCAGCTGTCGCTTGACAGCAGAAATCAGCGGTGGGCGCTGGAACAGAGCGCCACGCAACTTCTCCAAACCCTGGGTCACTTTAGCAATCTTCTCCACGGCCGAGTGCAGCTTAAAAACGGCCACATACTCCTTACCGGCGCTCTGTTGGCTCTTCACCAAACGCGTGGCACGATTGATGCACACGATCAAGCAACCCGTGACCTTCGGATCGAGCGTTCCCGAATGGCCCGTTTTGTTTACCTTCAGGATTCGTTTGATCCATGCAACCACTTCGTGCGAGCTAGGATTCGACGGTTTGTCCAAGTTGATGAACCCGGCCGATACATAGTCGTTTATCTTGCGATTCAACGGGGATGATCCGAAGGGTAGTGGCGTGTAATGGTTAGTGCGCACGTTCAAGCGGTCGAAGTTTTTCAACAGCAGGGGCCATTTCGACGTGTCCAAGGTGGCAATGGCAGATGAAGGTTTCAATTGAAAATCGCCAGACTTTTGAATCTCACCCAAATTTTCAATCTCCGCCTCCGGTTCTTGTTTGATTTTCTTCTTTTTCTTCTCTTTCTTAATTGGCGACGATGGAATATCTTGCAGGGATGGAAACACAATGTTTGAATTCATGTTTTGCTACACGAAACCGATAATACGGTCTATCTTAACTAGTCATTCAACTTACCCACTTCCATGGTTAAGAAAGATGTATATTTCTTTCTGCAGCAAGCTAAAATCTGTTCAGATTCTCCGGAGGTACGTTCAATCGTACCGAACACGCGGTTTGTATTATCAAACACGCCGGGCACGTTTGACAGCTGATATATTTGAGGTTAAAAGTGCCATAAAAGTAAGCAAGGTGCGTACAGAGGTGTGCTGCAGTAAAAATGCATTTCTCATTCACAATGAATAGAAATTATTTAAAATACTTTTTAAGCACTAAAATTAGTGGAAATGATTTTCCATAATTAAACATTGCTAGAACCAGCGAAGTAGATGTGTATCCTAGAGTGTGCTCTGTATAAATAGACCAACATATATGCTTGTTTATTTCCAGAACTGTCAGCCACATTGTCCAACGGGCGTCCTAAGTGTGTTGCCATGTTTGTTTTGGATCTCGTCGCAACATTGGAAGTTAATTGATACCTAGAAATTTTATTGATTTTCGCTAAAACGAAAAGTGGAAAACAACTGTTCGCGTTCGTAAACTATCTCATCCGGAAGTGTCGCAATAAGAAACATTACTTCAAAGGCGGACGATTGTTTGGCATTCTTAACCAATAGTAGCTATTAATAGTCAAAATGCCTGCAGACAACGATCACCATGAACCGGAAACTCCGGCCACGCAACGATTGACGAACGATGATTTCCGTAAGCTGCTCATGACGCCCAGAGCCCCACCCGGTTCAGGACATGCCGCTGGATCGATACGTGATGCGATGTCCAAGGCGTCATCCGCATCGTCTACCGGAGCGGCAGGGACGCCCGCATCGTCATCGTCCTCCATGAAGCCACCGTCATCGGAAAGACACGAAGCTCGCCGTAAAAAGAAAAACTTTTATGCACAGCTCAAAAAGCAGGAAGACAACAAGCTGGCAGAACTGGCCGAAAAGTACCGCGATCGAGCCAGAGAGCGACGGGACGGGGCAAACCCAGACTACCAGAATCTGGACTCCTCTAGTT
Organism: Anopheles minimus; assembly: GCA_000349025.1. Taxonomy (NCBI): domain Eukaryota; kingdom Metazoa; phylum Arthropoda; class Insecta; order Diptera; family Culicidae; genus Anopheles; species Anopheles minimus. The sequence goes on from KB663655.1 coordinate 3,183,052, forward strand.
CGACGAGCGCTTATCGTGCGGTAGCACCCGATGTCAAATCAGGCTTGAACGCGGCTGAACGACGTCGGCAGCAGATACAGGAATCGAAATTCTTGGGTGGTGACATGGAGCACACTCACTTGGTGAAGGGTCTGGACTACGCGCTGCTTCAAAAGGTCCGTAGCGAAATCATGGCCAAAGAGCACGAGCAGGAAGAAGAGATGGAAAAGCTCGTCGACATTGAACCATCTGCGGAAGTGCCAATCCCAGCATCGGGGCCCACAATACCACCCCAACGGGCTAGTGGAGCTAATAACGCCGAAAAAGAACTACAGGATGATTTAGAGTTTCGAACCGTGCTCGGTCAAAACATTTATCGCACGCTGGAAAAGCAACGGTCAAGAACGATAGAGCGCAATGAAATGTTTGCACCCGGTCGAATGGCGTACCACATCGAGTTGGAAGATGAGAATGTCGACTCAGACATTCCGACAACCGTGATTCGATCAAAGGCGGAAGTGCCTTTGGATGTTGGGGACACACAAACGCTAACCACGAACGACATTGTAATCAATAAGCTGGCTCAAATACTGTCATATTTGCGGCAGGGTGGAAGAAGCAAGAAAAACAAGCGACGTGATAAGGATAAGCCTCTTTTCAAGCTAAGCGATGAGCCCGGGAGCAAAGGCATGGTAGACGATTCGATCTATGGCGAGATTGGGGATTATCAACCAAACCGACGATATGAAGACGTGGCTGGATCATCGAAACTGGAGGGAAATACGGGACGTCATAGCTACTTCGATAAATACAACGACGATACAGCCGCAGCACGCGATTCTGCTGCCATACCGCCTGTTCCGGCGCCACCGAAACTATCCGCCCAACTGATAACTAAGCTGACGGCGGAACCGGAAGGTTACGCAGAATGCTATCCGGGATTGCAGGAGATGAACGATGCCATAGATGATTCGGATGACGAGGTCGACTACACCAAGATGGATCTTGGAAACAAGAAGGGCCCCATTGGACGGTGGGATTTTGACACGCAGGAGGAGTATTCGGATTACATGAGTAGCAAGGAGGCGCTACCGAAAGCTGCCTTCCAGTATGGGGTAAAAATGCAAGATGGTCGCAAGACACGGAAACACAAGACGGAGAAAAACGAAAAGGCCGAGTTAGACCGGGAGTGGCAGCAAATTCAGAACATTATTCAAAAACGCAAGTCAAAATCTGGAGGTGATGATGATATTGATTTTAAAAAATCGAAATACTAGTATACAACTTAAGCGAGGAAAAATGTTTTAAGATATAAACGATTTATATTCTCTTTCGTAATATAATACTAAATACAATATGAAATATCTCAGCAATCATGTTGTTTTTGCTTTTCAACAAAACATGCCCAAAACGGGATTTATATAAACCGCAGTGAAAGTAACTTGAGCCGTAAACTCGACAGTTTTATAAGCAATAAAAAGGCACGATTTGTTCGTTTTCGTCGGAAATGATTGGTCGTCGTTTGGCTTACTAGGGCACTAAAGCTAAGGCACCTTAAGCAGTATCATGAGCTGTGCATGCACTTTGTACGTCATACTATGTATCATATACATCTAGCTGTTAGCCTAAAAACTTACTGACAGCATATAGTTGGAAAGTTGTGCTTACAAACATATACAGCTGAGACGGATTCACGTCAGCCTAGTAGAAATGGGAAGGATCGAGAAAGTGGTACATGATGCCGGCGATCATCAATAGGAAGTAAATCGTTACAGCACACCACCACAGCTTACGCTCCCAGGATTCGACTTTAAGATTCCGCAGCACTCCAATGCCAACGAGAAACCCGGCAACGGCACCACTGGCATGGGCAATGTAACCTACCTTATCGAACGGATCGTTAATACTGTTGTATATAGAAACTCCCAAATCGGTAACGCAAAACACTAAAAATACAAACAGCTGCACGATGGCGTATTCCATTTGTTTCCAGTTCTGTGCGTTGAAAAAGTAAAATAAAAAGGTAACACAAAAAAGGGGAATAATATAAATAAACGCCGTTTGGTGGTGATTGTACGGCAACCTGTTCATCGTACCATGATAATCGTTGCAATGTGAGCTGTGATAAGCGCGTAAACGCCGCCGGAAGCACCGGCGAGAAACACACGCGGTGTAAACAACGAGGTACCCATGGAACCAGCAATGACACCGGCAAGGTATACCAGTGCCACACGCCACCAACAGTGCACCAATTCCAATGCGACGCCCAGAAAGATTTGCACCAGCAGGTTCATTATGAGATGCATGAATCTGTTAGTTAATAAGATATAAGCAATTCAGCTAGCAGCAAAAATCTCATTGATACATGATATGGACCCTAAAGTGTGTGACTCACCCGATGTGTACGAACATGTACGTAAGAAAACGCCACACCTCGTGCCTGAGGTGTGGATTGTAGATAAACAAGGTCGCCATCGGTCCACTGGTACTAGTACCGTTTTGGCTAGATAACGATATGTGGTATATTATTGATTTTTTTTTTCATAATGAAATATAACTTACTCTTGCGTTTTGACGATATCTACGACGAAGAAAACTACTTCCAGTATTGAAAAAATTATCATCATCAGTGGTGGAGGCCACAGTTTCATGCTTTGCTCGTATTCGCCATCTGAAATAATAATGCCGTCATTTTAGAAACCATAGCATACACACACACCGAAAAACGTACAAAAAAGTACGTTTAGTATAGTGAGAGGAACAGATATATTTGCTACCGAAAGCGTATTATAATCTACATGATAAAGGTTAGACCTTATACGAGCTTTATCATACTACTTTATCATGCCGCAGATCTCAAGTGGTTGTTTCATTATAGCTCTCAGAAACAATATCCGGTTACCAGAAACTTACGTCATATTGTACATTCTTAAACGCACTTTATACACTTAGATAAGCTCACCTAAAACGTCTCCTTCCTCAGCCGCTTCATTACGTTTGGGCACGACCGCTTTACAATACTTGATGTACATTTCACACAGCAAGAACGGGTGCTCGGTGCTGAGCTTGTAAAACTCCTCAAAATCCAGATGGCCATCGTTGTTGGTGTCGGACGCTTTTAGCAGATGAATCGCCAAATCCTTTGGCATATCTGGGCACTTTTTCTCGTTTATCAAGCGCTTCATCTCGACTATGTTGAGATAACCATCGGAATCCATGTCGTACTGGAATGGAAACTAACGATTAGTACAATTCGTTCATTTTAAAAGCAACAATGTTCGAAACGGAGAAGATTAATTATTACCTTTTCAAAGATTCGCCGCATTTGTTGCCGTCTTGCATTTTCTTCACGTGTATTAAGGCGCTGCAACGGTATCGCCTGTACATGTTGCTCACAACGGTCCATCTTAACAACAAACTGAACACTAAATAAAATACTGAGCAGTGTCTGGAACGGAAATTAACTAAAGGAATGTAGGTGGAAAGCAGTTTCCCAGCGATGTCCTTCCTTGGTCAGCTTTCTACTTTCCCAATACCAAATGTGGCCGAGCCGCTTTTCCACCTCGCAGGTATTTGCACAACTAATTCCAAACATTCACGCACAGTGAATCATTCCCCTGCGTTACGTTGACATCAGAATGTTTGCTTTCATTTCGATAGCCGTAAATGACATCTGTCATCTGTGGTGGAATATTTTGACCAAACGCTGAAATCGCATAGTTCCCTGTTGATTGCTATATGCTTTCTCACTTTGTCTTATTGGATTGCAGGTGGGGTAGAAGGAGAACGCATGACGATGGGTTGCCAATGGGTTTTTAACGAAAATGTTCCCGATTTTGGAAATCGAAAATGTTCCCGATGCTTCACTTTTTCAAGTAAACAAATTTGAATGTAGGATCCAATTGGTTTGCATTATTAACGGGAAAATCGTATGACATGTTTTGCCATACAATTTTGTTTTGTAGCTTTTGAAAAAAAGAAGAGTAGCAAAAGTAGTTGAGTAGGGGTTTTTTCCTTAATCGTTACCATAAAGTGTGAACTAAATTATGCAATAGGAGAGAGGAACAGTAAATATGTCTTCGTACTGTAGACATAGATCTACATTAAAACATACAATAAATATAATATTTGTCTACAACAAAAACTAGGTCGACAACAATCGATTTTAAATCAATTAACATAAAATTTTATGCCATTAAAATTATCTCACAACCTATACAAACGCCAATAATGTTTCTAATAGCGAACAAATAAACAATGATGTAGTTGAAACGAAATTCAGATTTTTCTTTGATAGAGAATCTATTTTGATTGATTACTGTTCGACTATTGCTTAACTATATTCGCCCAGGTTAGCACATTTATCACCGGTCACTCCTAGTTCAATATTGTTTTAGTTTAATGCTATTGCCAAGGTGACTGATTTTATCTTCGTCTAGCAAAATCTTTCCGTACGCTCCTGTTCGAAACGATTTCAGCATTAACTTTGCTGCCAGATTAATATCCGGTCTCAGCACACTCGTACCGTCCAACTGTTTGGTACGAATCATTTTGTTCAAATGGATGGCATTTGTCATCAGGGCGTTGGCAATTGAATCGGTTGGCTCAGGCAGACCCATCAATTTAACATAACGGAAATTTTGCTGCTTGTTTAGTAGAAACAGAAGGTAATCCGCTATCAGCTCTTCGCCAACCAGGTGATCCTGCAGACATGAGGCCAATGCCAGGCGAAGCCCTGTTTCGGTATCGGCTACATTTGGCTCAAGAATGCCAGGCGTGTCTAGCAGATAAATTGGAGGTTCTTCGCATATTTTTATGCGGTTCAGTACGCTCCTTGTAATTCCCGCTACTGCGCCCACCTGGCTGGCACCTTTTCTATTCAGATGACGATTGCGTAGTACGTTTATTAGCGACGATTTCCCTACATTCGGAACCCCTATAATCATTATGCAAAATTCTCGCTGGCTGGAACGATTGTACCGATCAGAGGCGTTTATAAGATCCTGTGCCAATGGCATCAATTTTCGAAGACCCCGACAACTTCTAGAAAGAAAGAAATGTACTTTAAAACAATCCTAATACTAGCGAACACCCATACTTACTGGCTCTTGCAATTTGTAAACAAAATGTGCGTAGAATCGTGATTTTCTTGCTGAAGGCGATCGATGATTTTACTTTCAAACTGCTTTTCAATAAGATCACTCTTATTCAGCACCAATATGTGGGGCTTGATACCACTAATTGTGTGTTTGAATTCTGTGTTACGACCGGTGAGCGGTATACGTGCATCGTGAACTTCTATGACGCAGTCAACCTGCTTCAGTTTTTGCTGCATCTGCTTCATACCTTTGCCCATATGACCAGGGAACCAGTTCAGAAGTTCACGAGAAACGAATGGAAACGTCGTACGGAAGTTGTTCATTTTTGCATCTGACTGTATGATATTATATGCCTCTGTACTTCATGTATATTTTGCCAACACAAGAGCCACTTTCTGTTCTTTCAGTGGACTGTTGGTCAAACTTATGTAAGCAATCGCAGATAGGTAATGAGCGTACAATTCGTATAGGTTGACTACGTTACTTTTATACTGTAAACACTAGTAGAAGAAAGGCGTAAACAGCGGAAAATTGATTTCAATTCGCGATTCGCACGCTTTTGCGCTGAGAAAACGGTGTTGATAAGGAAATCAAAACAAAGCTGATGTCAAAACATTCACCCGGTGTTTTCTTTGCGTTCGAGCATTTGACAGCACGAATATGTGAAACTGCTAGATGGTAATCGTTTTCTAGCACTTTTCTTGCAGATTCTAGCAAATCAACACAGTTGGACAGATTTATACGCATTTCGTCCAAATTTCTGTCATGTTAACCCTTATGGTCAACGCGTCCATCTGTCCATCGTCTGATGCATGGAGTATTGCATGAAGGAGATGAAATAAATCAATGCCCATCCAACAAAAAAGATAAACCGGCCATGAGCAGAAAATGCTACTTAATAAAGCTCTAATCCAAATGTATTCTGACATTCATCTTCATCTCCGAAGGCTTGTTTGGGTTGTTTATTCAACCGAATGATACCGGTAATGGAAATGATTCTGCGATTAGCTAAACTAGAAACACAGAGTTTCCATGGTAACATTCCCATCAAAACAACAACGCCTGGTTAACAAGAAACAACATTGAGCAAAGTTCAATTCTGTTCAGTAGCCGATAGTAAAAACACAAGAAAAATTTCGAACCAAGTCATGTTTTCAATACAAAAACAATACAAAACTGGAATTTATCGTACCAGTGGCTCCATATCAAACTTCCGCTGCAGGTTTGTTTCTACTCTACCGACACGCCATACACGATTCCAGAATGCCACTAACGTGAGCTTGTCCTCCCTCAGATTAACCATCAGAAAAATTCATTCCCTAATCGATGTACCCATTCTTGAGGGACTTGACAGAAGCCTCGAAAATAGAGAATCGGCCGAACATGGTACAAATGAAACACGGATTATATGCTGGCAGGAGAAAATATTTAGCCACTACGAGAAGAACTACTATCGTATAAAGGAGAACTGCAAAACGGAACATCATAAAAAATATTACCAAATGCTCAAATCAGAGTCACATGCACCGCAGCTGCTATTTACGTATGTTGACGAAGACAACTACTATCCGGCAGATAACGACAACCGGAATCTTCGGCAACAGCAGCAGTCGCTGGTTCCACCTATTAAAACACAATCGATGTACCTTATGGCTGATTTGGGGCATGAAGTGCTGCTATTCAGCATTATTTGGTGTCCCGAAGAAGGATTATTGACAGTATATCCAGATTTCAACCTTATGACTACCAATCCGTTCTATCACGAGATGCGTGAATCAAACCTACACATGTATCACTACGCGCTGGAAAGGTGTCTTTCGGGAAAATTAGACCCACCGAAGCCAGCGAATCAATTTGCCCTCATAGGCGCTATGCAAACTGTTAGGTCACGACCAGTGGATCGTAAAGAACATTTCGACATGCCGAAGCAACTGCACCGCAACTTGCTATTTCTGATAGAAATAGTAAGCGCAGCAGATTTCAAGTACGATGGAATTCATATACGCTACCGGTTCGAGCTTCCTGCTGATGTAAAGATGGTAAATAAGGACAGTCAACTATCAGGCAGTACACACGCCTCGAAACAGCTCAATGGCTGTTGGCATTTTGCACATTGCCACGAACTGCTATTAAATCTTCCGGACTCGAAAGAATTTCAACATTGCTTGGACATTTACTTTGAGGCCATCGCTATCGACGACTGGTGTCGCGAACGATATTTAGGGTAGGTGACTCAACTCTCCGCTAATGAATGTCTTTTATTTGTTTTTTACACGTCTTATTGCTATGATCTCAGCAGTTCATAATTAGGTTTATCAATTCCAGCCATTCGCACCTCTCCCTACCATTACAACATCAAATGAACGAAACTACAATCAATTTCGTGCAGCTAACTAACTCGGGTGCCCTGGCTGACCGTATGGAAAGGTTTCTCGTGGGTAACCGTCGCCAGGTGGATCTGCCATCATTTTACGGGAAGGTACGATCAATGCATCACATGGTTTGTCTTCTTACGCTCACCTTTTTTATATTGCTTCTCTACAGGCCGGGGTGACAATACTAAACCGATATGCTAACGAGACAATCTCGTCAGGAAAATTACAAATCCGCTTCCAAATGGTGCGACAGCATCAACCCAAAATCATTAACGATGGTTACTTTAAAAGTACGCGTAAAACCAAAAACATTACGCTGAAGGAGCTTATCAAGTCCTACAGTATGGCGCGGGAACGATTGGAAGAATTTGTAGACTTGAAGTATTAGTGTTTGAGTGCTTTACTTGAGTTTAAGTCAAATAAACGGAAATCAAGGCTAACGGAATAGATCCATGCAATAGAATGCTGAGCGATATCAGCACGGTGAAAATTATAATACAAGAAAAACAAAAGTTTGTCATCCGGATGGTTGCGTATGGTTCAACACAACTTGCTCGTAAAAGAATGGTCTCCGTGTGCAGCAGTAGTTTGCCAAAACCAGACAACAGAAAACGATATGCCGCGCACAAAGAAATAACGGTAGCAGACGTCTTCTTCGTCGCATGTTACCGATCAGCAAAAGTTTCATTTCGTAGCATTTTTTCCTATGGAATTTCAATCAAACGCACACAAAATGTAGAATTTCCACCCATCCGTACCGCGCTAGGTCGGCTTCACTGTTTCCTCTTTCCATATAACCAGGAATGGGTTTTAGGAGAGGAAGAGCGCGAAAGTGAAGCGTTACGAGGGAAGGGAAGCTTACCCTACCCCGCCACTTTCCTTCCACTACACAACTACCCACTGGTGAGCAAGTGGGAAAGAAAATTAGTTCCCTTCATCTCACCTTTGCAATTGCAACGTTGCCGTGATTTCTCGCGCTGGCCACTCTGTATGCGATTGCGCTATCCTGCTTTCTCCTGTTTGTTTTCTAGTCATCGTTCGTCTGTGTCTTTTCGACTCTTTTCTACTCTTGGTTACTGCGATGCGTTGGTTTCAGGTTTTCTTCGCAGGTCCATTATACACATTCGCATGTACGGCTTACAAACTCACACCAACACACCGCCCTGTCGAACGCACGCAAGAACGATGGACACACACAGCCAAAAAAAACAACAACGAAAGGAATAAAGAGCAAGAACTGTACCAGCAAGCCGCCGCACGGAGGAATTTGCTAAAAATATATTCACAGCAGTCCACGGGACGAGTTTGTTGCTCGAGACATGTGCGTGTGAAGCTGGCACTGTTCGTCGCTCAGTTGTCTCTATGTGTATATGATGGTAGCGTACAAATCATTCGTTAGCAACGGTGTGTGTTGTTTGTAGACGGCTACGACACGACCAGCAGCAGCCATTGCACCTGTTTGGGGGTTCAAATAAAAGCTGACTTTAATTGATCGGCCCTGGGCCCGGGATACGATACAGCACTTTCTTGCACTCTTCCCACCACACCATGCAATTCCATAATGACTGATGCGCTTTGCAGGGCTTGGGTGGGAACAAATCAATACAAGGGATTAAGTTTCTTCCTACGAACGTATCGTTTCCGTTTAATTTATGTCTGATTCTATGTTTTCTGGGTTATAAAATGAGGTTTCCATTTTTTGCATTGTAAGCCAAAACAGGGAAAGAAAACAATGTTGCTGTCTCTGCGAACATTGTACGTTTCCTAATTTTAATTTTATTTACTTTAGTTCCTAGTCTATGCAAAGCGGTAGTAGAAGTACAACAATGAAACTAAATAACATTGGAATAAATATATTTGCATTGTTATCTGCCAATTGCACATTTGCTATGTTCTCATGTTTTATTGGTTAAGTTTAAAGTACATCAAATTAGCAGATAAAACACAATAACGCAATGCTTGATTCTGCAAGATTTTACACATAATCAATAGACATCTGACGAGGCGTCAGCCAGATAAGAGTCGCGGAAGACTAGAACACAAAAACGAGACGGCAGACGAACGAACGTTCATGTGGAAGCGAGAGCGTATCGATAGTAATTCCATGTCGAACGGAAGAACAGCATCCTCAGCGAAAAAGAAAACCATCGCGACGGGAGATGTGCGACAGATATAGTACGTGCGCTGCGGATAGAGCAAGAGAGCAGTTAGGAAAGGTCACGCGATGCCCGATATAGGATATTTTGTTGTTCCCGCAACGAACCCGCGAAATAATAAGCAAGGAAAAGCATTAATGACGAAAAGCATCCGGCCGGGGAAGGGGGAGCGTGCGAGGCAAGAGCGATTCTCCGGACGACGCGGCCCTACGCATGTCATTGCCACGTAATGGAACAATGTTCGCTCGAACAAACAAACCATACGTTCGCCTGTGCCAGAAAAGGAAAGAAACAGCAGCGCCAGCAAGAGAAGACAACGAAGTCGATACGACCTGCAAAAGATGGCGACGATCGGGTGATGAAACTAAAATACGGGCGCTGCGCGTCTACGGCCGAATCGATCTTAAAGCTGATTAAAGTTGTGACGTTTTGCCTGCCGCTACCTACTGCCCCGTACCGCACGGATTTTTGCGCTGTTGTTATTCCCATTTGCTCCCTACTCGGGGTGGGTATGGAACGAGCCATGCGTGAAGGATGTGGATGAAGTTATAGCAACGGACGGTTAGGAAGGGGGGTGTGATTAAATTTGCGTATTGCGTATCGGCGGAATGTTCCGGTGAGGTGGCGATGGGTGTGATGGGATGGCTGTTTATATTTGGCATTCACCCCGCTGCTGACACTGCTGTTGTCCGGTTGTTGTCTTACTGGCCCGTGTCCCTGAATTTGTACATCTCTAACACAGCAGACTTTTTTTTGTGTGTGCTGTTTGCACCATTTCACCTACATAAAACGTGGAAACGATTGGGCCACATTACAACCGTTTTATGTGATGTGCTCTCGCTCTTGCTCACGCAGGAACTGTTTTGTAAAAGAAATATGCTTCCTACCGTAGGTAAGAATTATGTCGCGAAGAACCGCAACGCAAAACGATTGCAAGAAGTGAGGTAGAGAAATTGTTAAACTTGATTGTGCGCTTCAAGGTACGTTTGTAAAGAAATGGATATGCGTAGAGAATCCAGGATTTTTCTAGTTTATAAAAATTAATGTACGCAACCACAGTCAGTGGTAGTTTGTTTCGCCGAAAAAACATTGTGCTGCTTGGATGAATTTACATGGCTATCCAGAACACAAACCCGTGGGTCTCGAAGGTAACATCATCTTATGGGCTGTTACACTTCCCATTGGTACATTAGTGCGATTTTTTTTTCACTATGCCGCGAATTTGTAAGCCAACAGCATTGGTATGAGTGCAGCCGCTCAATTTCATGTTTTATTATGTAGCATAATATCAGCCATTTCGCATTGTCGACGTTTACGCTGCACAGGCCAGAAGTGTGCCCGCTGCTTCAGTGGTGTTATTGAGCTGTACCGAGCGCGCTCGGCAAACAAAACATTGTGTATAATTGTTTCCAGCGTCCTATAGTTATTAAAACGCGCCGCAATTTATATTAAAATACGTAGCAAGTTTGGGAAAAATCGAACAACGAACAAATTCAGCAGTGGAACATCAGCAGCGGAAACGTTTACGGATCGAATCGAAACGGCACCAACACATAGGCAGCAAGTAACACGAAGAACAGATTGTATGGTAGTGTTCGTTTGTGTGTGTGTACTATTTCGTTAAAGGCGCAGGTTAAAGATGAAGTTGGAAGAGAGAAGAAACCGTTCCGTACGCATATGGGACGCAGAGAGATAGGAATGGTAACGATTTTTTTTACCCCCTCGTTTTCATTCGCGAGGATCCGGAAGAGTAGAAGGTGCGATCAACACAGCATGATTGGTCTTTGGCGGTGCGTGTGTTTTTCGTAGCTGAAGGAGGACAATTCGGAATAGCAGAACGAACGCAGTTGCGAATACACGGTCGCACCGCAGTAGGAAGATATCCAGAAGAGTGTAAGCGTGTGTGCGCGCGGGTATGCTCTCGGCACAGGAGTAGTAGTAGTGGTAGTGGTATGTACGAAACCGAGCGCGTGTGGGTAATGTGTTACGCGAGAGAGAGAGTGCGGCCAAGTGTGTTTCATGGGAAAAGAAAATGGCCGCTGTCGCGTGTGCAGCACCAGTTCTGTAGTGCTCCTGCATAAATCGTTCAATTTCGTGCGGTAAAGAGTTTTTTCGGGAATTCATTTGTGCTCTTCCGGTAACTTAAAGGGTTACGAATAATTGGGCGTATTCATATTGGCGCTGGTACGGCTGGCAAAGACAATACGAGCGAAAATGTAGAATCCCATCGTCATCATCGTCATCATCATCATCATCCGTCACCGCCGTTGCCGCTGCAGCCGTCTTTTTCGACGTTGTCGTGTTCGTTTGAAGTGGTTAAGAGGTCGTCATCGGTGAGGTGCAAACCGTGGTGTGTTCCTTGAAACTGCCCAGTTCCCAAATGAGCAGAATAAAGCTATCCTTTATAGGAATTCGCAGCGCAAAGTAACGCCGCACATCCTGTGCTCTTAAAGCAATCGGGCTCACAAACCATCGAATGGTTCCACGGGTCCAAGCTGGATGCTTTTTTTCGTACTCGTTAGGTTGTGGTGTTGTGTCGCTATCGTGAGTGAATCTGTAGGCGGATGCTATCATCCAGATGGTGCGGCTATAATCATCTCGTTGTTCGGGAAATGAGTGACCCCAACAACATGTGCCTGTTCCGGGAAAGCAAAAATGGCTTGCAAAAAAAAAAAAATAGGTGTTAGCTCCCCTCCTCCCTTTTCGGGGTCGAGTTTGCATTCAAAGTTCAACAAAGCAGGCGGTATATGTTCCTTCTACCTGATTGCTGTGCAACTCAAACGCAGGGCTGTATGAAGAAATCGAAAGCTCCTTCTGGTGTTAGCGCCTAGATGTGTGTATGCGTGTGAATTGTGAATGTGCGTTTTCTAATTTCAAGGCTAACGATGTCAAGTAACTTCGATGATGCATTGTATATTGGAATGCAAGGTGCGAGCCCCAAACTAAAACCTCCAGGATTTTCGTTTTGGACATGTTTATTAACATGGGATACTTCCCATCCAAATGTAGAGTCTGTGCGACGAATGACGACGTAAAGTCCCCGATACAAAGAATGAGGTCTGATGATGTATGGTACTTTCCACAGAGTTTGGTTTAACTGTTGCGTATAGTGAATGTGCGTTTGTTTTAAAGGTTTTTTTTGTTTTCGCGAATATACAACTGTACTAAGAAAGATGGAATGGGCGTCATTCATAAGTACAATTGTGCTTTACAAATGCTTTAGAAATTTCGAAACATAAGCCTAATGTGCGTGATGTTTCTATGGCTACATAAAATCAATTATGTTCACATTTGAACAGTTTCCGTTTGGTCGTATCCGTTGTCCGTGTCTAGTTAGCAATAAAACAGTATGAGATAGGTGCAATTTGCTTGTGTTCAGCGACGCACTCCACTACAGTGTATGTCATAGAGATTACGAGCACAAACGTACATTTATCGATTATTCCGGACGACGTCGTACAGCTAAAGTTGGAGCCTGCTTTCTTGGGCGGCTGTACAGGAAGAAGCCCTATGTTACAAACTGTTTTTTCCCATATATTTCTCCTTGTATGATTCCTAGACCACGGAGCGGTGGCTCCACAAACTACTTAGCCACCGCTCATGCAGGGTGTGTCTCACATTTTCCCAAGCAATATTTTCTAATCTTTGCTCTTCTTCTTTGCTCATCGCACAAGACGGTTTTGGAACATAAAATTGATTCTCTCCATCTTTCTCTCCCAGCGCGCTTCTCTTTTACTCTTGCTCGCGGATCGTTCTGGGTTGTTCTTCTTCTTTAGCACCCAGATTCGATCGAATTGTGTAAATGATGGCTCCATTTAATTTGATGCTGAAAGTGAAGAAAAAAAAACTAAAACGAAATTCTGAAGAGTCGTAAAGAATAGATTGACGTAATGCGAAATGTAACCTGGGTAGAATACGATTTTATCTGACAAAATTTAGTAAGTAACTGAAGGTTGCTGCAAATTTTAAATCAAGAATCCATCTGCGTTATTTAGCGCATCTATGTAATAGACCGTTGATGTGTTTTGGCTTAAAGTCTTTAAACTAACTAACCAACAACCTTAATGCATAAATGTGCACAACAAATCTGTTCATCTGGAGAGAGATATTGCATCACTGGAAAACAGGGAAGTGATCCTTAAGGCTTGCGTGGAGATAGTCATGCAGTGGAAACACTCCGGAAAGCGTTTGAATGTAATTCGGAATAAATGGGTATAGGAAGGAAGGTGCCAGAAGTAGCCATAATTTGCAGATGAAAAATCGCAAAGGCGAACAGTGTTTGTGTGCCGGTTTTGGAAATTAGCAGAGGTTTTATGTTCGGTTTTCACGTGTTTTGCTTATGAGCGAGCGTCAGTGCGTTATTTGTGTGTGTTTTTTTTTCACGGTGGGCAGTGCAGAAAGCATGATTAATTTTGTTCTTATGTTGTCAACTTCTTCTTTCAGTCATGTGTAAATTTACGAAAAACAACTAACATTTTTTTCATTGTTACTAATGCCGTTATGAAAATACAAGGGAAAAGGCGTCTCACTAGGTTCGAAGCTAAATGTGTATGTGTGTGTGTGTATGTGTGTTTTAGTTCATTGATGGTATCATTACGGAGAGCTTAAATTTACATCAGCGGTATAGTTAGTGTTTTGTGCTTAGCATTGCTCGCTAAGTGAATTCTAAATAAGGCGCTTTGTAGATTGTGTGTGTAAGAAAATTTGCGTTTTGATTGCCGGAAATTTGCGTACCGGGGAAGGGTTCATAAAGAAGATATCGTTAAAGTGTGTCACCATCAAGGAGTGTGCGGTATTATAATTCTGCAATTTCGCAGCGCAGTGTAGTTTTGGAATGGAGCGCAACGAGAAGGAAAAAAAATATAGCAAAGCATACTAGTGTACTGTTCTACCGAAAGATGGTATGTTAAGTGGGCAGATATTGAGAAGGAAGCCTCTATATGTGCAGTGCATCGTCGAGCATAGCAAGCCGAGTAGCAGAAGGAAGAAAAAAAAGTGCTGGTAGAAAATCAAGTAGCAGCAGGAGCATTGTGTTTCCTTTCACCCGCATTAGTGGTGGTTGTGCACGGTCGCACACGCACACACACATCGTAATACGTATAAGTGAAAAACGGGGTGGGTAGGTGAAGGACCACAACGTGTGCTGCACATTGCTGTGAGCGAAGGAAATCGTCGCTGTTTTCCGCTGCCCCGCTGCCCTCGCGCGATCGGTCTTCTGCTTTTTCTGTCTCGACGACAGCGCGAGTACAAGCAATCGTGTGTTTCTTGTGTGTTGGCACCAGCCCCGTTGCCCTGTTTCCCGTGTAAGCGTGTGTGTGTGTGCAGTGTGTTGTGTGTGTGCGTGTGTTGTGTGTGTGTGCGTTGTGCATGTGCTGCGTCCGGGGCAGTAATTTTGCGAGCGAGATCGAAACGATGCGCTGAAGATATTATCGGCATGAGATGGAAGCAGCCACCATTCGTTCAATGCAGCAGGTCGGGCCAACCGGACAACGGGCCGACTCTGGCCCTTCGCCTCAACCGCCGCCGCCTGGAATGTCGTATCAGCAGCGCGTCCAAACTGCGACCGCTGCTCAAATTCATCGGTAAGAAGACTTACGCATATTGTTTTTTTTAACGTGCAGAACATCGGAATGAACTTTTTGCAATCGATAGTTGTCTTACGCTAGAATGCATTGCAGGACGGAAGAATTTAAATTTATGAGCTTTCATTATACCATTCACTGGCTCCTTGGTAACAATAGCGAAAAATGTTCTGAGATTTGGCTTAAATTTTGTTTTCGTCGTTTAACGTTATCGATCGATGAGTTTTTGCTACTGTCGTAACAAATGGTCTGATTCGAGCTAAGATCCTGATGGACATTAACCATTTTGTTATTTTGTTTAGGAAAAGACGGCTAAGCGGTATTGTTTCTATTGAGCAGTAAAGCTAAATTTTTGGAAAATATCGTCGTTCTACTTATATGGTCGATCCTTTTTTCGTCCAAATTTGGAAACGGAATGTCGGATGAATCAGGAGCGAAGGCAATAAATATAAATCTGACCTACATTGAAACACAGAGGCAGTAATATGAAGGGGGGGTATAAATTTTAATAACACATATTCAAAGCATAAACTAAAACATTGACTTTAATGTTACAATGAATGTATTTAGAGAACGATTGCGTTTTTAAGATTGATTCGTTGAAAGTTAATGTAATATGAATTAATTTTAAGTGGGTTAAACCCTCTCGAGGTGGACTCAATATGATTAATAATCATAAAAAACCGTGGAAGGGCAATTTATGCCGGGTGTGTTGTTGGCGGAAATATGTTATTAAATGTAACAAACAAAATCTTTTTAGCCTTGCTAGTGGATATCCAAAAAATTTTAAGGATTGTTGAATAGAAGGACACTTGCAGGATTGCAGAATAGTGATTACTTAGTTAATATTTTTAACTATATTAAAAGTTTATTATGGCTTTGATTGATTTAATAGGCAATCGTACTGTCAGGAAATATTCAGAGAATTGGCAACACCGTCCTGCCATATGAAATCCAATTGTTTGCGGGGTGGTGTTGGTCATTACAGTAAAATATTGAAAGTGGCAGAGTTTTGTGGCTCATCAGTGGCAATTGGCTCATCAAACTGTAGAACATTTGTTTTTTCTGTTATCATGAAGTAGACGCTATACTGCGTCAATTTGTGATAAACAAGCACATTTTTAAACATATTTTGGGCAGAACTGCGCTGTTTATCATACGAAAGAAGTACCAGCCAAATTGACTGGTCCCGGCAGAATTGCTCATTTTGGGTTACTCAAAAATGAACATTCCAGGACGGCCCGGCGGGGTAGTGGTATCGACGCTGCTCTCTCACACGACAAACCAGGGTCAAAATCCCATGCGGACCGCTCCCTCGTAGCAGTGATTGACTATCCTGCTACGTGGTAAAATTAGTGTAATACGGCCAGGCCGTCATACAAGAAAAAAACATTCCATTGGATGATGTGCAAAAGTTTATACATTAACATTGGTAGAATTGTGAATTGTAGAACGTAAAAAAATAAATGTGATTGAAAAATCATTTTGAAAGGTCTGGTAGTTCTAGAATTAACTGCGTAGTTGAACTGATCAAGAAGTATCTCGCAAACGATTCAGAATTTTTGTCAAATTAGAATTTTCCTTGAAATCATTTGTTTCAATATTCAGCAAGATGGATACGGGGGATAACTCTAATGAACCCTGCGTATTAACTGTTTATGGTGAAAACATAACTTTAATACAATCTTTAATACAATAATATAATCTTCTTCTTCTTTGGCCTAACGACCTACTCTCGGTCATGCCTATCACTTCTGGCTTACTAGACTTATTAACACCACGTAGTTCGATAGTCAGTCCTCACTACGGTGGAACGGTCCAGATGGGATTTGAACGCCGGTCCTGCCGTATGAAACCGGCGCCGCTTATCTCCTCGGCCACTGGACCGCCCCAATAATATAATACAATCTTTGAATATAGTAAGAACTTCGCTGAATATTTACCGTTTTATATGTGCATACAAAGTTCTGGAATCTTTCATTGTTGTCTGAATTTTATGCTTGGCATAATGACCTAATCGGACGTGCCGGATATCTAGCGGCTTATTAGAAATATTGATGCCACGTAGTTGTATAGTCTGTACTCACTACGGAGGAACAGTCTGGATTCCAACAGATTTGGTCCTCGGTGCTTCCATATGAGAGATGAAGTTTTTACTCAAACCAAACTGTGACCATCCACAAAGAGTTCTGTTTCAATCGGTGAGCAATACAGGTTCTGTCGTTTGAATTGTCATCCACCACCGGAACATCGGCATGAAGCTATCGAAGAACTGAGCGCTTAACGTCTTTGGTTATTTGCTAACTTGACATTGATCTTATTTACATATCAGCGATAGATACTCAGATACTTGTTGGTTTTTCTAGTCATTAGTTGCTAACCTAAGGCTCATATATGATAACCAATTTAGGCATAAACACTATGTCTGTGTGTGATATAATTGTTTAATATGATATAAGATCATCCAAGAAATGGCTTTATGAAACCAACAATCTCAATCAGTTGTCCAGGCTGAACTGAGTCTATAAAATTACACACTACGCAAAGAAGAAATATAACTTTGATCCATTTTTCTAACAAAAAACAACAATAGTTTCAATTAAACTAAATCAAAGAAGGGACAGCATGTTATATTGGTCAAATGATAATTACTATTTTATCTACTGCAGGGGTGGAATTAGGGCTTTTAAGCGCAATTGAAAATGTGGCCTATAAATGCGATAACCTCGAGGCCCCTTCCGCGAACGCTAAACCCGCTTACCACTGCTGGTCTAGGGCTAATTTTGTGTTCGTTGGTTGTGAATTTTTTACGTAATACTTCAATAAGTTTTGAAATTTATGAATTTTTTTGAATTTATGAGCCAAATTTTGCGTACGGAAGTATTAGGTGGTTGGTATTTTGTACCGATCTCGATAGGTCTAGGCTGGTAATTTCTGACATTCAAGACTTTGTACGCGGACGACAGGATAGTCGACGTATCTGCGTACCGGTTGAGATTTTGGATCGGAACTGTCGTGTGAGATAGGTGCTGGGCCGCTTTGTAACAACTGTTATTATATACGTCTGTAAATTTTAATCTAGAATTCCTTCTCCACACCGTAGAAGGGCATCTTATCCCGGGTGTAGTTGGTGATAGTTTCTACAATCGATAAGAATTATTATTTATAAAAATTCTGTTAAAAATCGAATTCGAATGCTTGTTTAATTATCTTCTCCTTCGACTTAGTTTAACGACTTATTTAGTCATGCCTAGTTACTTGATGACTTTCTAGACTTATTGATATCACTTTTTTTGATAGTCAGTGTTCACTACGGAGGAACGGTTCGGGTGGGATTCGATGCTCGAATTTGCTTTTTTAGTTATATTAATGTTAATTTTTATTGGTTTCCCAAAAGTTATCTACAATTCGTACCAAAGAAGCCAATTTTCTTCATCATGTATACGGACAAACCGTTTTGCTTAATTTTAATCATGTCAAGGGTTATTGAAGATGCCTTTCATTGATTGAGTATAGAAAGTTTGAACTACAAGTATTGTTAATTTTTTTGCGAATAATAGTATTCATTCGCAAGAATATAATTTTCAAAGAAAACTCAAATTGCAATATGGAAAAAAATTGTATCCAATCTATATTTTAAGGCATGAAAGCTTTGCTAAATAAGATATTTTGATTTTACGTTATGTTTGAAGCATTGTAACATAATTTTTTTTTGTTTTCATCATATTTTTAACATATTTTTACCGGGATAAGTTCGACATATCCGTTGGCAATAACATATCTGTTTGACTGCTTCGCGTTTTTGCCTGATTGAGGAATATTTTGTCTTCTGTCTATTTTGAACAAGTGTCCATTTTGGTTGACCTAGGGTAGATTTGAGTGTGCTCTGATACAAGATTAAAATACATTTTATCATTCTTTTAAACACGGACAAGTACGATCTTAAAAAAAAACTATCGTAAATAGATACATTTTCTGATGTTCTCCATTAAAACTCTGGTTTCTGCTTTTTGCGAAATAAATTCAAGAAAGGGCATCATTAATCAGCTCAGAAATATGTCCTACTCGGGACAATCATCGAAGGTAGTCAAAGGGGTCTGTAACTGCTGCTTTCCTTGACTTGTACTTGCAAGTTGCAACATATAAGTCATCTTTGTGAACACGGGGATGTGGTTTTGATATATTCAGTATGGATTTATTAATTTCCATTTGATTGATTCATCCTCTGGTGTTAAGTCAATGCATGGACCTGTGAATACTACAGTTACGGGACCTGAAGGGGATCTGGGATCTCAAATAAGGCCAATAATATAATCTTCTCTTCTAAATCTATATAATCAAAATACAATAGCAAGAAAATTTGTCTGAGAGGTGAAAGAGGTCCAGGCGACCCAAAATCTCTATTATCATATAAACAAGAACTTTGTCTGTTGTATGAAAAATTCCGAAATAAGTTGTATAGTTTCTTTGTTATCTAATACAAATTTGAGACAGAACGGTGGATTTACATGTTGTGCTATGTTACCAATAGCTAATTCCATCCGGGACTTCCCGTGTACGCAGGGATAACCAGCTGTACATAAACTCAAGCCAAAGAAAGCCAGAGCTGGTAGTAGTCCAATACCTCTGGAGGTGGCGGTGTCACAAATGCAGAAGAATACTTGTTTTCAGGAACAGTTGTTCTAGAGCAGCGATCGGCAAAATCCGGCCCGCAATATTTTTTCGCTATTAACTAACAAATAACATGAATTCTCGACACCAGATTTCTCTCGTTAGCTATGCCAACTATATCAACAAATTTCAATGATATTTATTTTTGAGCAGTTCAATAGTTTATGAACGACGCTTTCTGGAGAATTGTACAATGTCTGCAAGGCTGAAGCCATTTGGGTTAGACTACTCCCCGTTGACAAAATCGGTTTGCGTTCATTTTTTTCTAATCATTACATTACATTTAAAAATGCTATTGAAAATGATAAGAACAATATGTCGAGCAAATTATTTGTCTCATAGATGCATAATTTAGTTATTTTCAAGTAAAAACCATAGAGTGAAGAATATTTCAATCCATTTACGAACAGGTTTAATGAAACGCATTTTAGTTTTATGTTCCATTATTCCATCATGTCCTTTTACTTTGTAAGTTATAATGAAATTTAGTGTAAGTACGAAATTCAAAACAAACACTATAACATTTCTTTTCGGCCACCGAGCTGCTGGCCGCAGGACTGACTTCCATGTTCTGAGTAATTTCAAGGCATAGAACCCAGAAATGGCTGGGAAGAGTTTTGCGAGGTTGTAGTGTTATAAAAGTAGAATACAGAAGGTGTTCATCTAATATCACTTCACTATATTACGGTTTGCAAAAATTACTTGCATAATTTATTGGGGTTATAACAAAAATCCATATTGAGATTGAAAAAAAGAGTATCTGGCCAACAGTGCCGTTCTTATTTTACCGTCTTGCCCTTTTCAAGAAAACTGTGCCGGCCCCTGATCTAGAGCATGAGAAAACTCAATACATTCTTTCCTAGTTAATTTAAAGATCCTGATTACTCTGTCGCATTTTTTTGATATCACATACTTTTTTAATAAAATTAATACAAGAAGATAATTAAAATCATCAAATCAAAAGCAGTTTCTTTTTGTGAAACTGTATGTCGCTTGTGACCGTAAGGTAATCGTCTACAGGGCACATACGAGCACATTGGGTTGAATATTAAACTGCATAATACATTTTTAAGCAACAGAGGAAGTAAAAAATGAATAGTTTATTGTATTTAAAATTGATTCTTTTCACTACTAAGGTGTTAGTGTTTTTGTTATACTAACATCTATGTAACATCTAGGTGATTAACATGAACAAAAGCACCTAATGGAAGATTGATAAGTATGATACTCCACTATTGAAGCAACTAGCAGATAAGTACATATTTTCTATTAAATCAATAAAATCGTTATTGGTCTAGGTAGGTTAGTTAACATATAATGTTAATACTTGTAGGGCGGTCCGGTGGCCGAGGCGATTACGGCGCTGGTCTCATACGGCAAGACCGGGTTCAAATCCCATCCCGACCGTTCCCCCGTAGTGAAGAGTGACTATCCAACTACATACCACGTAGTTAAGTTAATACATTAAGTCTAGTAAGCCAGAAATGGCAGGCATGTCCGAACAGGTCGTTACGCCAAAGAAGATCAATAATACTTGTAGTAATCCATGATGGTCCAAGTCGAGAAATTATTACAGCTCCTGGCGTGTACGTGTACTTTCGCTGTGGATTTTCGTCCCCAATAATTTAATGATATTCAATTATGAATGTAGAATTTATAATAATTTAGCAAAAAATCAGGTCTTTTTCTGGGCTCGCTCAAAAGCTTAAGACTTACAGTGGGTCACAATTAAAATGGGACACTTTGAACTGTGAGTCGCGCGTGGCTTGTACGATCGATATAAAAAAGACATTTAGTAGAAAGTATAGTAACATATTCACCACTATTATAATGAACTATATTTCATATTAGTGATATGGACTCATCTGCATCTAGAGCAAGACTACTACTATTATATACAAATAAAATTCGAATTAAACCATGGTTCGATAAAACTGGGAAATATGTCATTTCTCAGTCGTTCTACTGTGAATGAAGAAAACAGAAAAATTACCAAAAAATTATGAAATTAACTGTTTTTGGAACGTGAAATATTCAGTGAATTTAGTTTCTTTCATTTTTGTTATAATATATAACAAATATATATTTTGTTAGAATATAATATATTATTGTTGCGGGATATAATTTAAAGTGTCCCAGTTTAGCTGTACGTCATAGACTGAGAAATCGTGTACTAATAAATCGTTGGTTGCAGGCTATTCGTATTAAATACTGTTAATACGTATAAATGCTGTTCTTTTGATATATTACTGTTTCACCTAATACACATGGTTGTTGAATTTTCGTTTTTCGGAATTGGTAGCTTTCCGTTACATTCTATTCTTTATTACACCAATATACGGGACCGATTGCAGAAATCGGTTTTTGGCCCAGGATGACTAATCCTGTTGGGAAAGATTACAGCTTTCTACATGTGTGTGTGTCTGTCTCTTTTTCTCCGCAAACACATAATCATTCGTTATTATTGATTCTGCTATTGCATGTGACAAGATTGCTTTGATGCCACTGACTGAAGTCACATGTGTTGTTAGTTGTTTGTGTTGTCTTTAGTAGAGACAAGTGGGTTACAGGCTGTGCCGTGTGCTGCGTATGCTTCATGACTGCTTTTTCAGCTACTTGCCTGCCTAAAACGATGTGCTTCCAGTTGATTTGAGCGCCACCATGCGCTAGTGTTGTGGAGCGCATCGAAACAGCTAAGAGCAATTCAAACGCGCCAAATGAACCACCACCACCACCCCGCTTTTCGTTTCCTCAGCCTCCATCGTTATCCGTTACGGTTCCTCGGCTGTTGGGAGTATTGGTTAGATTATTTGATGTGTCCGATGGAAGTGATGGGGTATAGAGGGCAAGCAAGCAAATCACAACGTTGTGAGGCTAACCGCCGAACAGAGCAAGCGCTGTTGCCAAGTTTGCGCCGTAGTAGGCCGTGCGCTTGTGTTGCTTTTTTTCCATTTCGTATCAACATTGTTTTCCTTTTCGTCGTGTTACTGTGGAGCCAGCGGTACCACGCGCCCGTCGCAAATAGTGTAGTATTGGTAGAACAGTTAAGTCTCTCCCCGGTATGGTGTGTGTCTGATTGCCTGCAATGCTCTTCCCCAGTCAACTCTTCTCCTTTCATGCGTTCGTTTTACGCTGTGTCTTCTCACAATCTTTTTTCTATTTATTTGTATATTAAGCACTAAGATTAGTTTTTTTCTTGCGGAACTAGAATAAACTATCATAGTATAAGATGGTGATTGTGTCGGTGGGATCTTATTTTATAGATCGATGCAGGGGCGTTGCATAGCTTCCTCTTTTGCCACCCGCTATCGCTTTCACTGGATGACACTCGACTCACAATTGGTACTCATTGTGCGATGTCGAAAAACACGTACAGTGATAACGTTTTGCTGTAGTTTTAGACTGATTTATTTGATTGTGAACACTTTTAGATTCTACCTTTGGCTGATGATTGGGTCACACACTGTGTTGCTAGATTTTGAAAGCTATGAATTTAATTGATTAAGGTGTTTTAAGCTGTTTTTATAATGATACTACAGCTTCGGGATGTTGTAATGCTGGCATCCTTGATATGTATTTACTTGCAGCAGGCTGAAGAATTCGAGCATTTGTGACATACATTTAAGTCCTGTGTATAAGGAAATATTCCGGATGGGATTGTTGAAAAGTTCTCGCATGGAAAAGACACCGGCATAGTTATGGTATAGTATTTTCAATCATACCAATTTCAAAACCAAAACAAGAGACCATGCTTTACATGTCAAACGTGTTGCGTTCAATCATTGTGGCACATGTATTCTGCTTTATTACAAAGTAGTGAGTTGCAGCAACAGATACAGCAAACCTTTTCTGTTTATTCCTTGACTTGTGTTTATTTTGGGTTCCTTTTTTTGTCGTGTTTACTTTTCCAAATCGTTCTGCCATTTGAGAGTAGTACATTCAACATTTTTCCTTTGCTTTGGTGAAGTTTGTTTCAATTTCTATTCATATATGTTTATATTTTTGTGCAACAACTTTTCTTCACTGGATTTTTTATGTGATCATTGTTTTATATGTATTCAGTTATGAAAAAAATGTTTAGTTTTCCAACTGTGTTATGTTTTTTATTTGCTTTCTTTTTATGGTTCAATTTTTAACCATTTCATTCGGAACGTTAACGTTTTTTAACGTTTCCCATTCGGAAAGAGTTGATTTGTTCAAAATCTCGTTTTCCTAACGTTAGAAAAAAATGCCACAGGGCATGGAACAATAATGATAATATGAGTAAACTAAAATGTGTGAGTTTTTAATTAGGTCGAAGAAACCAAAGTCTCAGAAAAGACAATCCTTATCCAAGTAAATAATGAAAGTGTATTTCAATTGAGAATACCAAAAAAGTTTATCATTTGGATAAAACGATCAAAATTTACAAAATCCTTTAGGATTTGATTAAGCTGTAACATTAGAGTTTAAAGTATAGCTTATTGAAGCAGGTAAACGATTATAAATAATTCTTAACCGCATTTAAGCTCTGGGAAAACAAAAGGAAATGACGGTTCACATAAAAATCTACTAATTATGTTATAGTATTTGTAACCAAACTTTTAGCCGTTCGCTAAATTCGTAAAAAACGACTGATGCGATGGAATTATAAAATCTGGGCAAAAGTTGTTCCATATAATAGATCAACGGTCAGCAAAATAAGACTCGTGATTTGCATGCGGCATGTTAACACATTGAATGTGGCTCTTTCTTGAAAATATTCCGTTATTCCAATTTCATAGTAAAATATAGTTGCAATTGAATGTAATTGCTGTAATTTAAAGAATTTTTTTTTGTAATTTCAGTTATTGAACATGGTCGAATAATTGAAAGAAGAATTTCTCCACAAAGGGAATAATGGTATACATTTACGTATTATTATATAGTCATTCATGAATAAAAAAATATATAATTGCTCACTATGTAATGCTCTTCGTTCCAATAAGTTTTCCGAATACCGTCAGCCAAAATGTTGCCTGAAGTTTTTCTTCTTTGAACTAGGTTACGTTGATGGTTGGAACGGACAGAATTTTCTGAAATCCAAAAAAAAAAAACACTAAGCTGAGTTTCACTATGTAACAAGAGCTACGAAAAACGTCATTGGTGTTATGAAATTGGATTGATGAATCGCTAGATAACTTTTGTTATCACCAAGGACTTTTCCTCATGATCAACTTAGCTTAGCATAAAGATGTGGATTTAAAAAATAAAATTGTTACGTAACTTCGCTCTGATCATAGCATACCATGATATCATGCATATTATTCTCCTTTTTACCACTAGAGTCTCGAAGATGTCTTCGCTGGTTTCCCTTACCTTTATTTATTCATAGCTTGTTGTCCGACATGTGGACTAAGGAGTTATCTAAGTGGTATCGGTATTTGGTATCGGTTCTGTTCATGCCAGTCTGTTCACCCTAGCGATCATGATTTTCAGTTAGCTTCTATTCTTTAATATTGGTTACCAATCGCTCGTAATACTACGTGATATCGTAAAACTCGATACTCGGAATGTGTAGAAGAGGCGAAAACGGTGTTGTCCTAACACGGCAAGACCGGGGTTCAAATCCCTTTCGGACCGTTCCCCCGTAGTGAGGATCCAACTACGTGGTATTAATAAGTCTCGTTTACCAGAAATGGCAGGCATGACCGAGTAGGTCGTTACGCCAAAGAAGAAGAAGTAATATGATATTAACTTATCTTTTCAGTAGCGCGTTAAGCTGTTAGGAGGTCCTGAGCGTTACGAATTTTGGTGCCCTAGCCCAGGAAATCCGTCTTGGGAAATTGTCCTCGGCATTGGTCTATAAGTCATTGAAATACTTACATATTTGAGGCATTCTCTGATCTTCGAATGTACTCAGGCCCATGGAATAAGTCATTGGAATACTTACATATTTGAGGCATTCTCTGATCTTCGACTTTACTCAGTCCCATAGATGGCGTGTTGTGAGCGAATAGAGGATAGGAGGGGGGAGTTGTGATTCGGAGCTTAGTCATCATTTGTCTTGTGATGTTCTCTGACCGCCGAGACCCCTCAGATCGGCGAGGCACCAAGCCTCCGGGCGTTCCGGATCGATTCGTTTTACGTTGTCTTAAAGGTTTGCCATGTGTGCGAAAAGTTAACGAAAAGCTTATAGAAAGGAAGAATTGCAATAGAATGTAGTTAGTCATAATAATTGATTGGATGAAATTAAATGAAATTATCGTGCTAGCTCTTTCTTGTGATCCATTTCTTAGTGTCATTACATCCTTTAGAGAAGGTTTTAGCATTTCCACCTGCAAAACGTTGCAGTCAAATGCTCAAAACATTGACAAATTTGCATCATTTTGCCATTTGCTTTATGAAATGTATTTTTAACCTGTTCCCGTGTTCAATATGTTTCGATCAAATGTTTCGCGCGAATCAACGAAGTTCTGTTGCGTTGATCGGCAAATTTAGCTACATTTGAGCAAACATTTTGCACGTAGAATCGCTCAACATTTCTTGGTTGGTTTTGGGAACACATGAGTGGTCTGGTGTTAAACTGGTTTCGATCTCGCACTACGGGACCGATTCAAACCCACTCCGAACCTAATGAAGGATTAAAATTTAATTTAAAAAATTATTTTAATTTTTTATTCATATTCCTTACGAGGTTAAACATATCAATCAATATCTTATGAATATATCCTCCAGAAAAAAAGAATAACAGTCTCCACAAAAAAATACCTACAACTTGAACTGAGGCCAACATCCCTTTATGTGTTTATATTCGGAAGTTGTGCGATCTTCATTAAGATTTTCAGAACTGCACATTTAATTATTCTATATAAAGCATCTGCAGAGGATGTTATTTAGAAATGGGTGTCATGTTCTTGGTGTGATTAAACCATTTGGAGTTTAGATCAAAAACTTGAAAAAATTAATAATTTAATATAAGCAACATTGCGTATAATGAAAATGAACATGTATACGTAACAATTAAAGTGATCCGGTTGCCGATGCGATGGCGAAGCCAATCTTCACACGGTAGGACCAACGATTGAATCCCGATCTTTCCTCGGTAGTGAGAACTTTCTATTCTAGTTACGGGTGGTATCAATAAGTCTAGTAAGTAGTTACTGGCAAGCGCTGAAGTCCTTCTTCTGAAAGCTAGTCCCACGCGTGTGCTGCGCATTTCGCACTTCCCCACATGATTCATGCTGTGTGGTTGTAGGAATGATTCCGCTGCATCTCTTGATCAATGAAGATCCTCGGTGCTTCTATTGCTGCCGTGATGCTGGCTGCGAATATATAGAGTGCAAGGAAAACTGAGCGTGAACTTCCCCGCACGGTGCTTGGACGCGCCAACTCATCCCGAGGGTATTCTGCTGGATTGTACGTCGGAAGTTTCAAACAACTAAATTTTTAACGGGTGATGGCTTCTTTCAGAGTCAGGAGAATTGAAAACTGATTCAGTATGTTTACTGTCCCGAATGCATGGATGTCAGGGAGTCACCAGAACACATCTTGTTTGAGTGCTCGAGGTTTACTGTTGCTCGTCGCCGCATGATCAGCCAAGTCGGCACAGTGGAGACAGTGGGAAATATCACCACAATAATGTGTTCTAGTCGAGGAATCTGGTCCATAGTTTTTGATATAATAAGGACAATTATGTCGCGTCTCAAACGTATCCTCGCGTATCCTTTGAAGAGATAAAACATCTATTCCATCCATTTCGGAAGTAATACTGGTAACCTGGAATTGTTTGGTGGATCCTCATGAAGGTTTTAGTCAGTGAAAGCCTGACAGTACCCACGGCTGTGGGTCTCTGTTAGCAAATTTACTCAATGAATAAAAAAAAGGCATTACTGGCATTAGCCAGTTTGACCAATCGATTGTTTAGCCAGCGAGAACAAGAATACGATAAAATTCAAAAATAAATGGTCCGAATGATAATTGTCTTCGGTGCAAGAGATTGTTTTATTCTAAGCGCATGCTTTCCAGTTCTAGTTGCGCATAAAGAACAGTCAGGAGGCCGTATGGTTTATAAGCTTAGACTAACACGTTTAATTAATTTAGGACGCAAATAACATTGGTTGGAAGACATTTACTTTTCCAAACAGCGAAATTGCACCTTATCCCGGGTGTACTCAGCTGAAATATGGATTTAAATATTAGTTTTCTCGTATAATCAGATTCCAATAATTCTTCCTCTCCTATGGCGCTTATTACCATTTCTGATTTCTGGGAAGAATAGTACGGCCATGATGATCATGAAATTTATGACAAGCGCTATTCAACGCTCCACGAGCTGTCACCAACAGCTGACTGTGCAAATCGTACATATGGCCATAGTTGCCGGTCCAAATACTCTGAGGTCTTGTCTATACATATTCATAAAGTAGCACAGGATGGTCCTCGAAGCTGGATTCTTATTTCGTATTGTGGAATACTTCACGAAAGGAAGAATAACGAGAAGAAGCTGTGCAAATGTAAACAAATAGTTTGTTTACTTGAAGATAACTTATGAAAATATTTAACATGAATCGGTTAAATTTACTTAAACTTTAGAGGCACTAGTACCTCGGAAGTCTAGGCCGGTCTAGAACTGTTTTGTGTTATTCTGAATGTGGATACTGCACCAGCCATACCTGCGATTTCAGTACATTGAGCATCTCTCATTTCGAGCTAGGTTCGTTGAACACGTTGGTGTATCGTTGTTGCTGTAGAAATGTAAGGATTTTGACAGTTGGAAAAGTTACTTAAAGCAACTTTGTTGTTGATCTAATACAATCTAATTAATATTTTTGTTAGGCTTTTTTTATTCACTAGGAACGGCCGTATTGCTTACAATAATAAACTTAAAGCTCAACTTTATCCATATTGCAATTAACATTGGTTGGCAGACATTTCCTTTTCCTAACCGTTATTTCCGTTATAACGTTATTCCGGGTGGTTTTCGGCGACAGCCACTTTTCGGTAATTTATGAAAATAATAACGAAACACACCTGGTTGACGTTGAACAACTTACACAAATCGATCAGCCACGCTAAAATTTAGTTGCCGGCAATTCCTATAGACGACCAAACATTTAGCTGTCTAGTTCGTCCAATATAAAAATGCGATTCAATTCCATTTATCGAATTCGCTCCTTATAACATCCAACACTCGGTTCCCGCTTAAATCAAGTTCGAAAGCTTAAATCTTAAGACGGTCTCTGTCAAACAATCGAGCAAATATCGAGCGGTGAATTGCAAAATCGAATATGGTTGTTTGCACCGGCACATAGAGCTTTTGTATCGAAGTAAAATGATTTGCTGTGAAACATTATTTTTAAGTTTATTTCTTCGAAAAAAAAAGGTAATCAAAGATTTATACAATTAATCACATAGTGAAAATTATATACAATATAAACACGTGTGTTTGACAAGCATCTAGCTTCGTGCGGTCAATAACTGACAAAGATAGACAATGTGTAAAAATAGAGAATGGAAACGCATGGAAACCATTTCCACATGACACGAGTTCGACGTGTCTCCCAGTTGAGTTTGGTCGGTAGACGTAAACAGTAGTGAAGTTCAACAAGTATGCAAACCAGAACAGTTAATTTTCTTGTCTTTATTAAACTAAAAATAAAAGGTAGTTTAAATGTACAATTTAAAAGCTAGTTGAAAAACTAGTTCATCAGAATATGATTTGTCTTATCCTTTGAGAATATATAAAAATTGTCATTTGTCTCTGTGGTTTTACAATATGTAGTTAAGATCAAAATACCATTAAAGGCTTTATTCCTATCCTAGCGTCCAGTCAGGAAATACTGACCAGGCAATTCAACAATGAATAAATAGTAAGGAAGTAGCAACAATACATGCATGTTTGAATTTATAAGTTTGATTATATAGGTTGAATAAGTAAATCATACAATGCAGTAGAAGTACGCCCTTAGACAAAATTATATTGTCAACAATCAAAACAAACAGCACCGTAGCTGACGTTTGTGCAAGCTAATGGGAGAATTGTTATATTGAAATGGACACTTTACCTCACGCGTCAAAGCTTATGTTCAAGTGGTATAATGTTATGTTTTTCAAATCTAACATTGTGGTGGAGTTGCAGAAACTTGGAGCGCCTCGGTGGCCGAGAAGATATCAGCGCCGGTCTCATAAGACAGGACTAGAGATCGAATCCCATTCGGACCGTTCCCCCGTACGCAGGACTGACTATCCTGTTGCGGGTAAATTCAAGTCACGGAAGACAGAAATGTCTGGCCAAAACCTCTCAAAGTTGTAGTGCCATAGAAGAAGAAGAAGAAGGTGTAGCTAGTAGATCGCGACACGACAAATTTAAGTACACCGTGGTCTATTCAACTGTAAGCGGACGTAGCGATAGCTGAGGAATCCGTTTTCGAAACGAAACCACGACAGTAACAGGTTTAGCCTTTTGGGGGTTTAGCCCTTAGCGGAAAGAAATAGTCCACGCATCTGATGAGCGGGGAAACAAATGGAGAGGGAGCTTGAGGTCGATATCAAATCTGCGGCCGATTAGCTCGCTTGGAAACGCTTTGATATCTCGACTCCGTGCTAATTTTCTGTTTGTAAGAACTGAATCTGAGGACTGTCCACACTATAGGTGTAAAATCCCAGCCAGGCAGCAGCCAGACAGTGTTCTCTCTCAGTTCTATGTATTGGAAATGGCTTCAAGACGTATTACTTACTTACTTATCAGGCGCTAC